>ML778028.1:310616-424878 GCA_009831015.1 Picea engelmannii
GATTCTAATGGATAAATGGTGAATTATCAAGTCAGATCTAAAGATTATTTACAAGAAATAAGGTAAAAAGGAGAGTTTTAACCACATTTGGCATCTTTTCATAGGAGAAATTTCAGGGGTTTTTGGCTACACATCAGCAGCTCGGATTTATCTTTGGAAGAACAGGTTGAAGAAGCCTTGGAAGGCTGTCTCCACATCATCAACATTCAACAAGAGGAAAATCAGGGATTGACCTCCTTTTGAGGAAGTATCCCACTTCTTTTGCAGCAGATTTTTACTTACTATTTTTAGTTGATTTGATCCATGTTTTGAGGATCTGAAAACTNTTTGTAAAGGCTATAAAGCCTAGGAACTCAGTTTGAGAAAGGGTTCGATTTTGGACAGAGGAATGCTCTTTTTGTACTCAGACTTTTTATGTTAATACAGATCACAGGTTCCTTTCAGCTTTGATTGTCAGCTTTTCACCTTTTCTTCTGCATTATTATCTGTGTTGTCAAGCTTTGAATGGCTGTTATCCCATTGTTTAGCTCATAACCTGATAATAAGTCTTTTGATTGTCTCTTAGACCCTGCTTTGCACTGGTTTAGTGATAATTTGTTCTCCACCCACTTTTAAGCCACTTGCTGATTAATCACTTCTTGAGAGCACTGTCTATTTGTTTATCATTTTCATGTTTGAATGCTTTAAGATGCATTGAGTTGTCCCATTGATCCACCTTCATAAAATACAAAAACATTCATTTCTTAAGTTACCAAGCACCTTTGGTCTGCAACCACAAAGGGTTTCTTGGAGTGATAACAGAAAGCACATCTTCTGGTTGATACTTCATGCAACATGGGCTGTCAATGTTCTAGTCCTTCATCTGAATATGATTCACATGAGGTAATGCTTCTCCAGCTAAGGACTCCATCAGTAGTAGGATTGGCGTAGTCATCCATGCATGTGGTCATGTTATACAGATTATCAATTTATTTTCTTGCAGGTTCCACATATCTTCTTGATTTTGTAGGTTCTAATGGTGGTGTGACCTTCAAATATCCCACTTTGAAAATAATTTCCATTTTATTCAAGTTAATAATCGTCTCATTTCTGAAGGCCCAATCCAGTCTGAGAAATTTTGTATACGGATGACTATTATCCATGATCTCAATGACTTCAAAGTCGAATACATTGTGCACTCCATCTATGTTAATAGTTACTCCTAACAATCTCTTGATCAGCATTATCTTATGTTGGTTCTCAAACCTCAACTGAACTTGTGACCAAATTAACTTTGGTTTCTCCATCATTTCCCACGTCTGCCTTCAAAGAAAATTTACATCTGAACCTAAGTCTAATATGACATTATCCATGTCATATTCTCCTATCTGCACACTTAGTCTAAATTCTATGTTGGTCCTCTCCTTTCTCATTACTTGGTTCACCATTCTCTGTGTCGTGGGTGCTTATATGTCTTGGGTACACTGATCGATCATACCACACAGTGCATTTAACATTGTTTTGTCCCTCATCAACTCTAAACAACTCTTTATAAAATATATCATAGTAATTACCTTATCGGCTCACCTTTCTGATATGGTGTGATCGTATATTGGTGGCATAGTCAACGTAGAAGTTATCCAAACTAGTCCTGGTATCTCCTTCCTGGCTCACTGATATGTATATTTCTCTTCCTGTGGGTTAAATGTTGGACTAGGATTGAGTGATTTTCTTACCCATTGTTCGATATTTTATTTTCCCTTTTCCATCGCATCTGCACTTGTTCTAGCTCCTCCAAGGGTAACTCTTACTATTCTAGGTTGATCATCACATTTTTCTATAGCTATCATCTATATGTTCTGGTTATGTTTCTAATTACCTCATGCCTTCCATTTCGCTATCAGTTGAGTACAGTCTTCTATCGCATGGTTTAGTGCTCTGCAGTACGTGCATGTCGTGCAAGGATTTGGGCAGTCTCTCACCAAAGGTACTGGTTGATGGAAATTATAACAAATGATTGGACCTCTTCCTCCTCTACCAAATCCTCCTCATCCTCTACCTCAGTCAAATCCTCCTCATCCACCCTCATTAAAGCCTCTTGGAGTATTGTACTATGGGACTCCTTCTTCTCTGTCATTTTATTCTTGGATGATATAAGCATATGAAGTGTGTTCTCTCATTAAGTCAAATGCTTGATATTCTTTCTCATCATGTCCTAATGACTTGCAAAAATTATAAAACAAATTCTTACGCGTACTCTGGTACTTCTTCAATAATGGACAAGCAGTCGGATGATTTCCCCAGGTCTTGCATATTTCACAATATCCTACTCCTCCTACCAACAGGTTAGTTTCTCTTGTAGACATATATTGCACAAATGGTTGACACTTGTCTTTTCAATGGCCTTTTGTCGTACATGTAATACACCAGACTTGTTCATGCTTTTCGTTTTTCTTACTAATATCTTTCAAATGGATGTTCAGTGTTGCTAGTTATGCATGGACATGTACCATCCATGCACTGCATTCTCCTATAGGGGATGATTCTAGTTTCATCATGATTTCCAAAGCTTCTAGGTGTGTTCTTGGAAAACACCCTCAAGAGAAATTCGACAAAGGAAAGTCTCGGAGAGCTTATGCACCTTTACATCTGATCCACAGTGGCCTTATGGGTCCTTTTCTGCATCCATACATCAGCAAAGTGAGGTTTTTTCTCATTTTTGTTGATGATTTCTGACGTTTTACATGGATCTACTTTCTTAGGAAAAAATCTGAGGTCTTTCAACACCTCAAAGGTTTCAAAGCCCCGGTTGACACACAGTCTGGAAATAAGATCAAAGTCCTTTGAACCGATAAAGGGGGAGAGTATGTCAATCATGAGATCCATGATATTTTCCATGAGGCAGGGATTCATTTGCATCATACAATTCCCTACACTCTGCGGGAAAACGGAGTTGTTGAGCAGAAAAACATATCTCTAAAGGAGATGGCATCTTGCATCCTACGTGCAAATTCACTACCATAGAGACTATGTTTCGAAGCACTTAATTGTGCAACATACATCCAAAACAAATTTCCCCATATATCTATCAAGGATAAGACCCCCTACGAGGCTTGGAGCGGCCTCAAACTGGAAGTGACCCACTTTCGCATTTTCAACTCACGTGCATGGGCACGGATTCCCTCTGAAAAGAGGAAGGCACTTGATCCACAGATCACTGAGTGTATTTTTGTTGGATACCCCGACGGTGTGAAGGGATATAGGCTTATTGATCTTTCCTTGAACCGGCACATCATTGAGCGAAGTTTCCAATTTGAGGAAAGTGTCTCGCATGTACCTCAACAGCTTCATGCAAACACCTTCATTCTTCCACCTGTCCGAGATGATGACCATACACATGCCGATTCATCTTCAGATGAGAGTTATGATTTAGAGGACTCAGATGATTCAAATTCATATTCAATACAGTCATATGCAAAGTCAGAGCATCCAGAGGCATTTGCAGAGCCAAAAAAAAAGGCCCAGGTGGGCACAAACTACTCTTCAGGATATAGAGGATCTCGTTGGTGATCCAGCCAATACTAGGAGGACTCAATCTGATTTCGAGGAGCCTCCTTTTGCACTCGCTGCCATTCAACCATTTCCCTCTCGGCATATTTTCTTGGTTTAGTCTTCAGGTCCACAGTCTTATGGCGAGGCTACTGGAAATCCTTTTTGGGAATCCACAATGCAGGAGGAGTACAACTCCCTCCTTGAGAACCAGACTTGGGGTCTGGTTCCACTTCCTTCTAGGAGGAAAATTTTCAAATGTAGATGGGTCTACAGGACCAAGAGCACAGCGGATGGACAGATTAGTTGATACAAATCCATGCTTGTTTCCAAAGTCTTTCAGCAGGTGCGTGGTATTGACTATGATGAGACCTTCGCTCCAGTAGCAAAGATGGATTCCATACGATTAGGAATTTCCATTGCGGAAGCCAAGGGATGGGAAGTCCATCAAATGGACGTGAAGAATGAATTTATTCACGGTGATCTCTCTGAGGAGATCTATATGGAGCAGCCCCATGTATTTATGCAGTACTCATATTTGGTTTGTCGACTGAAGAAGTCCCTTTATGGCCTTAAGAAGGCTCCGAGGGCATGGTATGCTAATATGGCCTCCTTCTTGTTGTCACATAGCTTTGTACGTTGTAAATCATATTCAAATGTCTACATGATCAGGACGGTTGATTCAATTCTACTTTTAGTTTTGTATGTTGATTATTTGTTGATCATTGGTTGCTCGACTTCAGCGATTGCTGCAATCAAGAGGATTCTACATGACATGTTTTTTATGATGGACATGGGTCCGCTACACTTCTTACTTGGAATCAAGATCAGTCAAGATGCATCAGGAATCAAACTATCTCAGGCCAAGTATGCACAAGATCTCCTTGACAGATTTCACATGACAGACTACAAGTCTTCTCCGACTCCTTTCCTATCAGGATTCAAACTTGAGGATGGCGGGGAGACTCCACTAGTTGACAGCACACTATACAGACATCTAGTGGGGAGATTGTTGTATCTCACAGACTCCAGACCATACCTCTCCTATGCAGTTGGCATAGTTTCCAGGTTCATGCAGGAGCCACATGAGCTATATTGGAAGGCAGAAAAGTGTATCCTTCAATACGTACAGTGCACCATCACCTTTGGGATTCATTATGTAGCAAACTCTACATTAGATCTCATCAGGTTTACTGATTCTGACTGGGCTGGTGATAGCACTGATCGCAAGTCCACATATGGTTACTCACTCAGTCTGTGTTCCGGGCCTATTTGTTGGTCAAGCAAGAAGCAAGATGTCATTTCTCTATCTTCAGCTGAAGTAGAGTATAGAGGGGTGGTTAACATAACCATTCAGGCTATGTGGATACCACATTTTCTCACTGAGTTGGGCATTCAATTTCATCGGTCGATCATCATCTGATGTGACAACCAGAGCACTCTGAAGTTCTGCAGAGATCCAATTCAAAGGCAGCAGAAGAAGCACATTAATCAAGATCCACATGCACTACATCTGAGACTTAGTACACGAGGAGATTATCGACCTATAGTTTTGTCCTTCAGCAGAACAGACGGCAGACATCTTCACCAAGACCATCACTGAGAAGAAGTTCCATTCTCTGTGAAGTCGTCTTGGAGTGAAGGACACAGTTGCCTAGCAACTGTAGTTCTTCTTTTACATAAATTGTACCTTGAGGGGGGGGGTTTCCCATGAGTTTTTCCCTCTTTCCTCACTTTATTTCAGTGTATCTTTTGATTTTGGGTACATAACATGGCCTCGTTGTCGGGACCCATTCTTTATTTTCACCATAGTGATGTTCAGCAGGAGTGTTGGAGTTACCTCACACACACCTAGGATTTCTTTTTCCTAATGTTTTTCCTTATTTATTAGTCATAATTAGTCATTATCGAGTCTCCTATATTTTAGGGGAGAATATTCCACCTGAAGAATATTCTCTTTCAGTTGACACTTCAATTTGACTAGTTGAGTTGAGTTTTTTATGTTTCATTGGTTTTGTCAACATGAAACATTGGGATCATCACCATGATAATGTGAAATTTCCTTGGGATCATCACTAGAATGGCGCATTACCCTTGATTCCTTGATGTACTCCTCAATACTCTATGTTCAGTCAGTTAACTAAAGACTAGTTGACCAGTTAACTCAGCTAGGTGGTAGTTCACTCCTCTAACTGCCTGAGAGACTAGACTAGGTGGCAGTTCACTCCCGTAACTATTGGTGTGTGTCTAGATCACTCTAGACCACCATTATAGCACATTGGTTCTCCTCCAGTGTGCATTCTTTGAGTTATACAGAGCATATCATGTGTAAATTATTCATTATTCAAACAGTTAATGAGAATTCTGTCAATCTTTCTCTCCTTCTTCTTCTTTCTCAATTTCTCTCTGCAAATGTGTGTAGTATTTTCTAGATAGATATATTATGTGTAGGTTCAACACATTTACAGTTCCCCTTCTATTTCTGGAAATTGTACATTTCATGGATCTTGTTCCATTTTATCTTCTTCAGTAACATTATAACATGCCAATATTTCATGGATTATCGGAGATGATCTATGCGCACTACATGCAGGTACTATTTCTATATAATCTTATTTCATAAAAATATTTCTTATAATGACTTTGCAGGGTTGCATCTACTAAAGATGACTCAGGTTCAAAACTGAATGTTACCTTAAAATTTCGGATGAAATCCTCCCAATTTGTTGTCCCTTTGCGTGCTTCTAGTTCCAAATACCAGTTCTTGGGAACCACCTCAAGTGTATGTATAAACGTGTGTGTCCATTCATGTTTAGGTACCCTACTCCAAGTTGTCATGTACTTTACAATATGATATCTTAGACTGCTCAACCCTATAAACTTTTGCGTCATTTCTTCAACTTTTGTTCCAAATCTGATCTGCATCAACCTTTTATAGTGTTTTGATCCAATCCCTTATTCCTTCTTTATGTGTTTCCCACCATATTCTCGGGCTTTCTCTTAGTGAATCATCTAATGCCAATAGTATTTGTTGTTCGGGTATATGAAACTCAAATTATTTTACAAAGGAACTTAAGTCAGTTAATTCATCAAACCTTGGTGCATAACATACATATGTTTTGATCCAATGCAAAGAGCGAGTAATGAAAGCACATCTTCTGGTCGATACTTCGTGGGCTACCAATGTTCTAGTCCTTCATCTGAATATGATGCACATGAGCTAATGCTTCTCCATCTAAGCATTCCATCAACAGTAGGATTGACGTAGTCATCCATGCACATGGTCACGTTATACAGATTATCAATTTATTTTCTTGCAGGTTCCACATATCTCCTTGCTTCTGTATGGTCTAATGGTGTTGTGGCCTTCAAATATCCCACTTTGAAAATAATTTTCATTTTCATCAAGTTAATAATCGTCTGATTTCCGAAGGCCCGGTCCAGTCTGAGAAATGTTGTATATGGATGATTGTTATCCATGATCTCAATGACTTCAAAGTCAGATACACTGTGCACTCCATCTGTGTTAACAATTACTCCTAACAGTATCTTGATCGACACTATCTTATGTTGGTTCTCCAACCTTAACTGAACTGGTGACCAAATTAACTTTGGTTTCTCAATCATTTCCCATGTTTGTCTTTAAATAAAATTTACATTTGAACCTAAGTCTAAGATGACATTATCCATGTCATATTCTCTTATCTACACACTTAGTCTAAATTCTTTGTTGGTCCTCTCCTTTCGCAATACTTGGTTCACCATTCTCTGTGTCGTGGGTACTTATCTGTCTTGGGTGAACTGATCGATCATACCACACAACACATTTAATGTTGTTTTGTCCCTCATCAACTCTAAACAACTCTTTATAAAATATATCATAGTACTTACCTTATCGACTGACCTTTCTGTTATGGTGCGATCGTATATTGGTGGCATAGTCGACGTAGAAGTTATCCATACTAGTCCTAGTATCTCCTTCTTGGCTCACTGATACGTATCTTTCTCTTTCTCTGGGTTAAACGTTGGACTAGGATCGAGTGATTTTCTTACCCGTTGTTTGATATTTTCTTTTCCCTTTTCCATCGCATCTATTCTTGTTCTAGCTCCTCCAAGGGTAATTGTTACTATTCTAGGTTGATTGTAACACCCTGTTTCCCCTAGTCTGTAAAAATAACTATATTGGCCAAGAACTATGGCAAACTCAAAGATGTGAATGTTTGATTTGACGGACCTTTGTATAAAAGGTCGATGAATGTAAATTATGTTATGATTATGTGTTGTGTGACTGTTAGGAGGGGGATTTTATAAAAGAGACCACGATGGCTAATGAGAGGTGGTGGAAGGGACCTGGAATGGTTGCGTTAACTTCCACCAAGCCAGTATCATATTGTTTTTTACTTGCTCAAAGACCAAAGCAACTCTCTGACCCTGGAATGGATTTCCCATCAGATTGGTAGGTGGGGAGGCTCCTCAAGAGTTAATGAGGGGATGGGGGTGAACCGCCCATCCGTAACAGCTCCTAGACCTAACCACGGATGGGGAAATTCATGCCACACGCAATCTTGCAGAGAAAAGGAAAGAGAGGAATTGTAGTAAAGAAGAGAGAAAGAGAGAGAACACGCACGACAGGGATCGTGGAAGAGAACCGGGAGAAACTCGGGAAATACAGGGAGTTCTGAACATAGGAGAAGGAGAGTAACCTTCGTCCTTGAATTCCATTGAGTTGGAAGTAGGAGACTAAATCTCAAGCATCATGGTCTAGCTCGGGGGTGGCTAGTGGTAAATCCGTTTGGAGTCACTGAGCCTACGGTTGGGTGGAAACAAGCACCCCTCTCAGCATTCGCATCACACCTGGTGTTTCTGATAAGTGTTTATATCTTGTATCCTTAATTGAATATCCTTGACGCATGCTCATGTTTATATGCTCATAAATGGTTTATGTATTGAATTGTTTTCCTTGTGTTTTGATCGGAAATAATGGATGCATGATTATACTCATATGACCATAATCGGTTTAGGTATAGAATGAATAAGTTCAGAATACGAGTCTGTTCCCTTGAGATTTTTTCCATCTACTTAACTCGCGCTATGTCCTGGTTTGATTTCCCGAAGGCACCTCCTCCCGGGAAGTTCCCTCACATTCCAGAGCTGGAGTGAGTTCCTTGAAAAGACTACCGTTTTAGTAAACCCACGAGTTTACTTTACCCCTGACACAGAGTTCATAGCTTGGTGAATTAGGAAGGATTTTCAGTCAAGTCACCAAGCCTAGGGATAATTACCCAAGAACACGCTGAAGGATCATGTGATCTGAGTCTGGAAACCTTGTACAAGAGAGAGTAGTTCTCTCAGGTTTTCGGTGTTTCGGTACCCGGGAAACCAAAGGGTAAGACTCCTCATTTTCACAAGTTGTGAAATCCCGTTAGCCGAAACCCTGACGCGCTCTGTGAATGAGCCAGTTTAGTGTGAATAGGTTTTGTAGTTTCGGCACCCAGGAAACCAAAGGGTAAGACCCCTTGTTTTCATAAGTCACGAAATCCCGATAATCGAAACCCCGACGCGCTCTGTGAATGAGTCGGTTTAGCATGAATAGGTTTCGTCATTTCAACACCCGAGAAACCAAAGGGTAAGACCCCTCGTTTTCGCAAGTCGCAAAATCTCGATACCCGAAACCCCAACGCACTCTGTGAATGAGTTGGTTTAGCATGAATAGGTTTCAGTGTTTCGGCACCCAGGAAACCAAAGGGTAAGACCCCTCATTTTCGCAAGTTGTGAAATCCCGGTACCCGAAACCCCGACGCACTCTATGAATGAGCCGGTTTAGCGTGAATAGGTTTCAACGTTTCGGCACCCAAGAAACCAAAGGGTAAGACCCCTCGTCTTCGACAGTCGCAAAGTCCCGGTACGCGAAACCCCGACGTGCTCTTTGGATGAGCCCTAGGACACCGGACAGGGTCTTGTGGTAGGAAGGAGAAGTCCTGAAAGAACCTGGACTATCCATTTGTAGGGACGCATAGCAAAGATCTAAAGTCGTCGGGGTTATGGAGATCAGGGAAATAGGAATGAAGACCCAGCCAAAATCCCAAAAGATAGAATGTCGGGATTTAATCCAGGCCATTGATCAAGTCGATGATCGGGACTGTATATCCGAAAGAAACTGGTCTTTCGAGTCCCAAAGATTAAAAAGGGAAAGGAGGAATGCTTGCATCGTGATTCCCAGAATCGCGAAACCTTGAAAGCATTTAGAGGATTAGCACCAGTTCATAGGATCGGTCGTATGACAAGCGACCCAAGGGAGGAGATAAGGATCGGTTAGACCCTTTCAGGTTTCGGCATTTCGAAAGACAGAGAACAGGGGAATGCTTCCATCGTGATTCCCCGAATCGCGAAAGCCGGAAGTGCCTTTTTGGTAAGGCCTGTGGTCATAGCCAATGATCACAAGGGGGAGGATAAGGGAAGGTGGGGTCTTCTCTAGGCCCCATAGAAATTCGGGGATTCTGTTCCTCGAAGAAAAGACAAAAAGAAAAAGAAAATCTTAGTTGTCGAAGTGGGTGTGTGACATTGATCATCACGTTGTTCTATAGCTATCATCTGTATGTTCTGGTTATGTTTCTAATTCCCTCGTGCATTCCATTTCGCTATTAGTTGA
Organism: Picea engelmannii; assembly: GCA_009831015.1. Classification (NCBI taxonomy): domain Eukaryota; kingdom Viridiplantae; phylum Streptophyta; class Pinopsida; order Pinales; family Pinaceae; genus Picea; species Picea engelmannii. Next base: position 320,794 of record ML778028.1, read on the forward strand.
GGACAGTCTTCTATCGCATGATCTATTGCTCTGTAGTACGTACATGTCGTGCAAGGATTTGGGCAGTCTCTCACCAAAGGTCTTGTTTGATTGCAATTATAACAAATGATTGTCCCTCTTCCTCCTCTACCAAATCCTCCCCATCCTCTACCTCAGTCAAATCCTCCTTTTCCACCCTCATTAAAGCCTCTTGGAGTATTGTACTATGGGACTCCTTCTACTGTGTCATTTTATTCTTGGATAATGTAAGCATATGAAGTGTGTTCTCTCATTAAGTCAAATGCTTGATAGTCTTTCTCATCATGTCCTAATGACTTGCAAAAATTACAAAACAGATTCTTAGGCGTACTCTGGTACTTCTGCAATAATGGAAAAGCAGTCGGATGATTTCCCCAAGTCTTGCATATTTCACAATATCCTACTCCTCCTACCAGCAGGTTAGTTTCTTTTGTAGCCATATATTGCACAAATGTTGGAAACTCGTCTTTTCAATGGCCTTTTGTTGTAAATGTAATACACCAGACTTGTTCACGCTTTTAGTTTTCCTTACTAATATATTTCAAACGGATGTTCAATGTTGCTAGTTATGCCTGGACATGTACCATCCCTGCACTGCATTCTCCTATAGGGGATGATTCTAGTTTCATCATGATTTCCAAAGCTTCTAGGTGTGTTCTCGGAAAACACCCTCAAGAGAAATTCGACAAAGGAAAGTCTAAGAGAGCTTATCCACCTTTAGATATGATCCACAGTGACCTTATGGGTCCTTTTCCGGATCCATCCATCACCAAAGTGATGTTTGTTCTCATTTTTGTTGATGATTTTTGACGTTTTACATGGATCTACTTTCTCTGGCAAAAATTTGAGGTCTTTCAACACCTCAAAGATTTCAAAGCCTTGGTTGACACACAGTCTGGAAAGAAGATCAAAGTCCTTCGAATTGATAAAGGGGGAGAATATGTCAATCATTAGATCCATGATCTTTTCCATGAGGCAGGGATTCAGTTGGAGCATACAGTTCCCTATACTCTGCGACAAAACAGAGTTGTTGAGCGGAAAAACAGATCTCTAAATGAGGTGGCATCTTGCATGTTGCATGAAAATTCACAACCACAGAGACTATGGTCCGAAGCACTTAATTGTGAAACATATATCCAAAACAAATATCCCCATATATATATCAAGGATAAGACCCCCTACGAGGCTTGGAGCAGCCTCAAAACGGAAGTGACCCACTTTCGCATTTTCAGTTCACGTGCATGTGCATGGATTCCCTCTGAAAAGAGGAAGGCACTTGATCCATAGAGCACTGAGTGTTTTTTTTTTTGGATACCCCGATGGTGTGAAGGGATATAGGCTTATTAATATTTCCTTGAACCGGCTCATCATTGAACAAAGTGTCCAATTCGAGAAAAGTGTCTCGCATGTACCTCAGCAGCCGCATGCAGACAAATTCATTCTTCCACCTATCCGAGATGATGAGAATACACATGCCGACTCATCTTCAGATGAGAGTTATGATTTAGAGTTAGATTCAGTACATTCATATACAGATTCATAGCATCCAGAGGCATTTGCAAATAAATATCAGAGGCCCCAGAGGGCACAAACTACTCTTCAGGATGCAGGGGATCTCGTTGGTGATCCAACCAATACTAGGAGGACTAGATCTGATTTCGAGGAGCCTCCTTGTCACACATGAAATTTTCACACCTAGGTACCTCATCCTAAGTGTCGTAAAGTGTCATATAAGTGTCACATACACCTGGACACCATGGAATAACTTATGTCACAATCCCTAGTCAATGTGGAGGAGGGATATATTATATGAAGGAAAAAATACTAAGTACACATGCATTGTTATTAATATTCATGGAAAAGAAATGGATTAAGTGTGAGAATCAAGTGCACATGAATTATTATTAATATTCATGAAAAAGAAAGTAATTAAGTGTGAGAATCCACCTCACATTTGGTTTCCTATGTTTTAGGGAAGGTGGAGGATCTCATGGATGGTTGAAATATTTCCTCCTTAAAATCCTTGAGAGATATTTCCTCCCCAAAATCCTTAAGAGATATTTTCTCCCTAAATATCTTAGAGATCCCTTTCTTCGTGGATCTGATGAGAGATCCTCTCCATGGTGGTTAAGTCTCCAAATATTATATAATGAGGGATTTCCATGGAGGAGGGGGAATGGAGATTGAGAATTATACCAAACTTATGATCTCATGAGTGGCATGTCATTTGGAGCATCAGCATTTTGTGCGTGGACTGTTTAAGCAAGGGTTTGGACAAGGAGAACTTGATGAAGCTGTTGAACTCACATCTATGGTTGTAAGTTTTTTTCATTGTTGTTCTCATTAATATAATATGCTTGGCCTATTTATTTCAAGTCTGTGTTTGATCTCACATGAACTTGTCTCTAATAGATATATCTATTTCGAGCTAATCTCAGTAGAGTAGGAAGCTAGTTGTATCTTTGTTTGTCTACAGGGCTTATCGAGGAGTTTAAGATTGGAGCTCAACTCAGACTGTGCAGGGAAAAACACCGGTAAAAAGGTACTTCTTTTCTCCTTCCTCCTCACACATTAGTTTATCTAGATCTAAAAGGAAGTTAGTGTCCATGTTAAGCACCTTCTGTCTTAAGAGTTAAGAGTCTAGCTCTCAAGAGGAGATCTACCTGTCCGCAGGGAGATTTTCCTTCAACAGAAATTGGCGACCATACTAGGGAAGGAATCCTATTGTCTTTCCTTGGTTTTTACCTGCCCTTTTACCACCTCTCAGGTCACTTTTTCTGTTTTTTTATGATCCATTAACCTTCTCCCATAGTCACTTACATTTTCACCAATTTCTATGCATTCTGGGTGAATTTTTTGCAATTTTTTTGCTCTTTTTTTGAGCTTCTGGGAGGACCAACTCCCCCCTGTAGGCCATATCAGAGCATTGGTATATCGTCAGTTCTCCCCTATAGTGCTTCAGGGAGCGTTATAATCCTCTATGTACCCTTTTGGGGGAGCGCCAATCTCCTTCTTGAGGTTTTTCTGCCTTTTTCTCATTAGTTTTTTGCAACCTGTTTTGTGGAAGTCTTTACCCAGTCTTTGTGAATGGTTTGTGAAGTTATTTGGATTGGTTTTTTATGATTATCACTCCCTATTTTATTTATTGGAGCTTGAAACCCTTTTCAGAAATGTGAAAATTGATCTTTCTAGCTGCTTGTTTTGTCGGGACAATTTGGGTATTTTCTCTTTCTCCCTATCTCTTTTTGGATTATTCTCTGCATTTTATTGTACTCCTTCGATGCTTGTTGGGTTTAGGATCCTTGATTGAGTTCTTGTTAGACCAATATTCTTCTTTTTTTCTTTCAATTCTCACTACCTTGAGTGTGTGCTTTGTTTGTATCCTTTTTCTTCGTGTCTTTTGCATCTGCATAGGACTCTTTCTCCTGATTGAAAGTAATGGAGCATTGAAGGTTTTGTGTTTACTTTCTGTATACATCATAATAAAACAAAGAACATATATGCATTCTTGCTTTTAGGTAGTGAAACTATCTTTCATTTGAAGTAGCAGAATTGCATGTTTTCGGGCATTTTTGGGACATTGTGCATCTGAAATGATGAATGTTTTCTCCTTCTCGTAGCATAGCTTTCATCGAAATGAAAATATTTCATCTTCATCTCTTTTCATAAATTTCGAGTCGGTCAAAACACCATATTGTCCATGCCATTTTCCTTTTGCGTAGCAACAGCCTTAAAAAATCAACGCTTAACTAAAATTTATCATACTTTTTACATCTTTGTTAGCAAACCTACATTAGTTTAAGGTGTAGGGCTTTGGAATAGGTTGAAAGGATAACTTTCCAAATCTATCAAACAAACTTAGTATCTTGTGGTAGGGAGAGTGAAATCCAATTGTCGTATAGACTTTCTGGGATCCCCCTCTCACACAAGGGTTATGCACGAGGTCGCATTCGGGTGAGTTACGGAGATTATCCCTCTGTGGCCCAACTGTTTGTAGTGGTTGGATTGTATATTGGGGGTCACTTGAGGGTATACCCACAATTATGCATGGGAGCCTCTCGAGTTGATTTCGGACTTGTTATCCTGCCCATACATTCGGATCAAACTGTCGATTGTACCCGCCCAGGGGTTGACTACAAATTGGTGACCTTAGTAGCCACAATCTTTAGGGTCTTACACAAGGTGACGGTGAAGGGAAGTCTCACTGTACCTAAAACAGACATTGGTCAAACTCACTCGGGCTCCTTGGAGGTTAAATCCACAATTACTATGTGGAAGCTTGCACCAAGGAGTAAGTCCGTTAAGAAGGTCACCAACATAACTGATCCACCTGCTCTATCCTTGCCCCTTCCTATTTTGATCTCGCGATGTTGGATTTCATCACCAACTAGTGGTTTCATCGTGGGAAGGTTTGTTTGATTGATTGTTTCTCAGATTCATAGTGTGTGTTGGTTGTATTACTTAGTAGATCTTAGGTCGAGTTAGTGTTAATGGCATCAAATACAGAGAGTACCAATGGAGGAACCCCTTGTCCCAGGGAACCTTACACCTTTCCTTATTTTGGAAACTTTTGTCCTCTGTATGTTGCCACATTGAGTCTTCCAGGACTCACCATCAAATTACCACTTTGGTTATTCCCCACTCCAGTGATCTCGAATCCTCCCAATGTTTCAGCTGCACCTAATACTTTAGATGTCAGTACACCACCCATACATCAACCTCATGTCGACTTTTTGCCTTCTTCGCCCATTAAGTCTCCTTCCATTTCTCCTTCTTCGTCTAGAAAAATCTCTAAAGCAAGTAGCCAGGTTGATCAGAAGAAGAAGAAACAGAAAGAAAAGAATAAAAAGAACCCAAAAAATACCAAGGCTCCAACAACATCAAATGTTGGATCCAAGCAACTAGTTACTTTTAATAGTATTGGGAGTGTTGATGAGGTCAATAAGATTAAAATGAAGAATCTGAAACCCAAATTCCTTTGCAGTCTTTGTAAGGGTTATCATTTTTTGAGGGATTGCCCCGGTCTTATCAAGGTCTTAGAAATGTGGTCCTCCACGTCATCGACCTCTGTCGGTCATGTCGATGATACCCTGTCAACTAGTGATGTTAACATTGGTAAGAAGAAGAAAACTGTCAAGTTCCCTTGCATGTTATGCAAAGGTGATCATTACTCTCACCTTTGTCCTCGCATGGATGAGGCTTCTTCTCTTTTGGAAAAACTTCAACTTCCAAAAGGTTATCGTGATATTTCCCCCGACCCATCATTAGTTGATGGATTGGTCAATCCGGTTCCATCCTCGGTTAGTCCGGTTGATCAGATGGTCAATCTAGTTTCCTCCTCGATTGAAACACAAACCCAAGTAGTTGATCCAGTTCCATCATCAATCAGCCCAACTCTTCATCAAAAGAGTGTAACCCAAGTGGTCGATCCATTTTTATCTTCGGTCGATCCCACTCTCCCGTTAGAGAGTGACACCAAAGTGGTCGATCCGTTTCCACCCGTCGACCCAGTTCTCCCCTTGGAGAATGAAACCAAAGTGGTCGATCCGGTTCTGTCATCGGTCGATCCCACTCCTCCTTCGACGAGTGCCAAATTGGTTGATCCAGTCCCTTCCTCGGTCAATCCCACCCTTCATCCAAAGAGTGCCAAAGTGGTTGATCCAATCCCTTCCTTGGTCAATCCCACCCTTCATCTGAAGAGTGCCAAAGTGGTTTCTCTGGTTACATCATCATTCAATCCCACTCTTCCTCTGAAGAGTGCCAAAGTGGTTGATCCAAGTCCACCATTGGTCGATCCTACTCTCCCTCTAGAGAGTAAACCCGATACTACCCACATTTTTCTCGTTGATACAGAATCTACCGTGCCGGGGGGCATTCCTCCTTCTACCGCGAAACCCCTTCCAAGTAATGAGACCATCCTTTTTGATTGGGGTGCGCTAACTAGACCTCATCTTCCCTCTCACATTCCTTTCCAGATTACAGTACAGGTTTTTGGTTGGGACGTTCCTCAAATGCTGATAGATGAAGGTGCATCCATTAGTATTTTGTCTTTTTTTGCTTGGTACGCTTTGGGTTGTCCGCATCTTGTGCCGGTTACACATAATTTGTTAGCTTATAACAGAAGAACTAGTCAACCTTTAGGGACCCTTCCTCAGTTTCCCGTAACTTTGGGAGGGAAAACTTTCTTTATTGATGTCATGGTAATCCGAGACCCCGTGGATTATGTCTATGCTATGAAAGATATTGTGTCCACTCTTTTTCGTGGGATATCTTTCCCTCACAATGGAAGAATTGTGACTATTAATCAAATTTCATTCATCGGTCCTGAAAAGATTACCTCCCTAAATGGTTCTTATATGCAGACAGTATCACCCCTGCCACATGTTAATTATGTGGCGTTGTCTCTAATGACTTCAACTTCCGATGATTTAGATCCAGTAGTTGACATGGTGATTTATTCGGTAAGGCTATTGGAGCCTGATCTCCTTACCCCTTGTTGCGACCCTCGACATGTGCTCCTTCCAAAGTGATTATCTTCCATCCGGTGAAGATCTCTTGGAATCCATGACCGATTTTTGTCCCTTGACATGGTGTCCTTCCAGAGAATTATCCTCTTGGAAGCCTTGATCAAGAAGAAGCAACGAGCATAGTTTCTCTTCTCTATAGCAAGCTCGTTAAAAAATGAAACAGAGGTCATGAGCATGGTTTCTCTTCTATGTGGAAAGCTCGTTAAAAAATGAAATAGAGGCCACGAGCATGGTTTTCCTCTCTGTAGCAAGCTCATTAAAAAATGAAACAACAATCTGGGGATCGAACCCAGAATCCTGAGCATAGTTCTTTTCATGTGTCAAGCTCATTAAAAAATGAAACAGTCACCTCTCTTGAACCTTCTTTTCATCCACCCTTCTCCTTTTTCTCATCTACTAGAGAAATTGGTGACAACCTCAACGTCTGTGAATGAATTGAAGCTTAGAGGGCATGTCTCCAGCCTTTGATGATCATTCTGGAGTTAATCCACTAGCTTTCAAGCTGGGGGCATGTTGAGCTTAGTCTTTGTTCTTTCTCGTGATCATAAGTACATGAGAATGCATCCGAGTAAACTTTTATCTCTTTTTCGGACCTGTATGGATACACTAAAAAGGAACCCCCTGGAGTCATCTTTAAGCTCTTTTCAGACTCTCTAAACATGAAAATATTGTCGAGTGATCTTGCTTCCTTTCCCACTCATTAAAAGGTTTGAAAGGGCGTCTTTCGAATGATAAGTTATCTCTTTTTCTGCCTCGCGAGACTAACATTATGAAAAAGGACAACATTGGAGTCACCTTTAAGTTCTTTTTAGACTCTCTAAACATGAAAAGATTGTCGAGCGGCCTTGTTCTCTTCACGCTCGTTAAAGTATTTGAAGAAAACATCTATTGAGCGATAGTTTATCTCTTTTTTGGTCTCATCAGACTACTTTACGAAAAAGGAACTGAGAGAGTTCTCTTTTAAGTGTTTTTCTAGACTCTATAATCATGAAAAACCTTTGAGTTTACCTTCTCTAGACTCGTTAAACCATCATACATTGAAAGGCCCATATGGGATCGAACCCTTACTTCTTCCAGTTCGTTAAACAAAGGAAGAGGAACTTATCGAAGGTGAGTTACATCGAGCATGTGTTACCCTCCTCGAGCTCATTAAATTAAAAAGAGGTACTCATCTATCTGGATGGGGGGGAATTTGAAGGAAGCAAGCCAAGCAGTTTTTGAGAACATTACCAGTAACTCTTAGAGTCACCCTTGAACACGGCACTTTGTCTTTGTGCACATATTAATATGCTGAACCTCTGCACTGCACCAATCCTCTGATTTTTTCTTACTCCTTTGGGTCACCTGACAAAAGTCACAGTATCCACTGCATCATCATGTTTTGGTCCATGTCATGTTTATGTTGTTGTGCCTCAGTGTTCAAGGGAAGTATCTGCCTCGAGAGTCAGCCATCACAAATATCTTGTTTCAATACCCGTGTCAGTCCATGTTCATTTGATCTACCAATTACATCTCTGTGTCTGTTTTGTGTCGTTGATGGGGGATACATCAAGGCCCTCCTTCAACGAGTCTATTCCTATCGAATTCAACACATTATCCAGGAACTAGACTTAGAAACCAATTAGTACTTTGGGACCTGCATGACTCAATGGAAAGCCTCCTCACGTTCGACAGTGGGTTTACATCATTGACCTCTGATCGGATGATTCCACGGATGTTCGAATTGAGCCCATCCATTCACATTCGTTGGAATGTACTAGGGTACCTTGGGAATCATTGACATCAATGGTGATTTCCCTCGTGCTTGTTAAAGTTTTACATCATTGACCGGTAATCAAGTGGTTTCTGCCATGTTCGACATCAGAACATCTATTCACATGGTTAGATTGGTACTACATCAGGATCGGTAAGAAGACCCTGGTTGAGTGATCACTCTGATATGTACTTTGCCCAAGTTGCGATGGAGTTTCTCTTGAACAATGACACATATACTGTCACATAGATCCACTTCGTATTAGTCGTGGCTATGTCTTGTCATATTGTACATCCAATGTGTATTCTTCATGGCTATGATCAATTCAGGTCATGGGAGTATAGATCCACATTGTATCTTCAGTGGCTATACCGTTTTGTCAATATAATCATGGATCCGCAGTGTATTTTATGGCGGCTATATCTTGCAAGTCTTTATCACCCAAGCATAGGTATGCCTGCCTTGGGTTTGAAATATGTCATAATATTTGTTGGATGTTTGTGTGCATCTTCTATCAAGTTCTCTGAGTCCACACCCTTGCTTTAAAGATTTGTAAAGTGTTTCGGCCATCATTCTCTTTTCTGACCTCACACTTTAGGGGGCATTCTGTTACACATGAAATTTTCACACCTAGGTACCTCATCCTAAGCGTCGTAAAGTGTCATATAAGTGTTGCATACACCTGGACACCATGGAATAACTTATGTCACAATCCCTAGTCAATGTGGAGGAGGGATATATTACATGAAGGCAAAAATACTAGGTACACATGAATTATTATTAATATTCATGGAAAAGAAATGGATTAAGTGTGAGAATCAAGTGCACATGAATTATTATTAATATTCATGAAAAAGAAAGTAATTAAGTGTGAGAATCCACCTCACATTTGGTTTCCTATGTTTTAGGGAAGGTGGAGGATCTCATGGATGGTTGAAATATTCCCTCCTTAAAATCCTTGAGAGATATTTCCTCCCCAAAATCCTTAAGAGATATTTTCTCCCTAAATATCTTAGAGATCCCTTTCTTAGTGGATCTAATGAGAGATCCTCTCCATGGTGGTTAAGTCTCCAAATCTTATATAATGATGGATTTCCATGGAGGAGGGGGAATGGAGATTGAGAATTATACCAAACTTCTGATCTCATGAGTGGTATGTCATTTGGAGCATCAACATTCTGTGCGTGGACTGTTTAAGCAAGGGTTTGGACAAGGGGAACTTGATGAAGCTGCTACACTCACATATATGGTTGTAAGTTTTCTTCATTGTTGTTCTCATTAATATAATATGCTTGGCCTATTTCTTTCAATTTTGTGTTTGATCTCACATGAACTTGTCTCTAATAGATAGATCTATTTCGAGCTAATCTCAGTAGAGTAGGAAGTTGGTCATATCTTTGTTTGTCTACAGGGCTTATCGAGGATTTTAAGATTGGAGCTCAACTCGAACTGTGCAAGGACAAACATCGGTAAAAAATTACTTCTTTTCTCCTTCCTCCTCACACATTAGTTTATCTAGATCTAAAAGGAAGTCAGTGTCCATGTTAAGCACCTTCTGTCTTAAGAGTTAAGAGTCTAGCTCTCAAGAGGAGATCAACCTTTCTGCAGAGAGATTTTTCTTCAACACTCATGTTGCACTCACTGCCATTGAACCATTTCCCTCTAGGCATATTTTCTTGGTTTAGTCTTCAGATCCACAGTCTTATGGCGAAGCTGTTGGAAATCCTTTTTCTGAATCCACCATGCAGGAGGAGAACAACTCCCTCCTCGAGAACCAGACTTGGGATCTGGTTCCCCTTCCTTCTAGGAGGAAAATTTTCAAATATAGATGGGTCTACAAGACCAAGAGCGTAGTGGATGGACAAATTAGCAGATACAAATCTAGGCTTGTTTCCAACGGCTTTCAGCAGGTGCATGGTATTGACTATGATGATACCTTCGCTCCAGTAGCAAAGATGGATTCCATACAATTAGCACTTGCCATTGTAGAAGACGAAAGATGGTAATTCCATCAAATGGACGTGAAGAATGCATTTCTTCATGGTGATCTCTCTGAGGAGATATATATGGAGCAGCCCCGGGTATTTATGCAGGACACATCTTTGGTTTTTCGACTGAAGAAGTCCCTTTATGGCCTCAAGCAGGCTTCGAGGGAAAGGTATGCCAAAATGGACTCCTCCATGTTCTCACAGAACTTTGTACATTGCAAATCATACCCAAATATCTACATGATCAGGATGGCTTATTCACTTCTACTTTTAGTTCTGTATGTTGATGATTTGTTGATCATTGGTTGCTCCACTTCAGTGATTGCTGCAATAGAGAGGAGTCTATATGACAGTATTTTGATGATGGACATGGGTCTGCTACACTTCTTACTTGGACTCAAGATTATTCAAGATGCATCAGGCATCAAACTATCTCAGGCCAAGTATGCACAAGATCTCCTTGAGAGATTTCACACGACAAACTACAAGTCTGCTCCGACTCCTTTCCGATCAGGAGTCAAACTGGAGGATGGTGGGGAGACTCCACTGGTTGATAGCACACTATACAGACAGCTAGTGGGGAGCTTGTTGTATCTCACACGCTCCATACCATACCTCTCCTATGCAATTGGCACAGTTTCCAGGTTCATGCAGGAGCCACATGAGATACATTAGAAGGTTTCAAAGTGTATCCTTCGATACGTACAGTGCACCATCACCTTTGGGATTCATTATGCAATAGAATCTACATTAGATCTCATCAGTTTTACTGATTCTGAATGGGCTGGTGATAGAACTGATCGCAAGTCCACATCTGGTTAATCACTCATTCTGGTTTCCAGGCCTATTTGTTGGTCAAGAAAGAAGCAAGATTTCATTGCTCTATCTTCAGCCGAGGCAGAGTACAGAGGGGTAGTAAACATAACCATTCAGGCTATGTGGCTACAACATTTTTTCACTGAGTTTGGCATTCAGTTTCATCGGTCGATCTTCATCTTAAGCGACAACCAGAGCACTCTGAATTTCTTCATAGATCCAGTTCAGAGGCAGCAGAGGAAGCACATTGAGATCCACATGCACTACATCCGGGACTTAGTAAACAAGGAGATCATTGACCTACAGTTTTGTCCTTCAGCAGAACAGATGGCAAACAACTTCACCAAGACCTTCACTGAGCAGAAGTTCCATTCTCTGTGAAGTCGTCTTGGAGTGAAGGACACAATTGCCTAGCAATTGTAGTTATTATTTTACATAAATTGTACCTTGAGGGAGGCATTTTACCATGAGTTTTTCCCTCTTTCCTCACTTTATTTCAGTGTATCTTTTGTATTTGGGTACCTAACATGGCCTCCTTGTCGGGACCCATTCTTTATTTCACCATAGTGATGTTCAGGGGGGTGTTGGAGTTACTTCACACACACCTAGGATTTCTTTTTCCTAAGGTTTTTCCTTATTTATTAGTCATAATTATTCATTATCCAGTCTCCTATATTTTAGAGGAGAATATTCCACCTAGAGAATATTCTCTTTCAGTTGACACTTCAGTTTGACTAGTTGAGTTGAGTTTTTTATGTTTCATTGGTTTTGTCAACATGAAACATTGGGATCATCACCATGCTAATGTGCACTTGCCTTGGGATCATAACTATAATGGTGCATTACCTTTGATTCCTTGATCTACTCCTCAATACTCTATGTTCAATCAGTTAACTAAAGACTAGTTGACCAGTTAACTCAGCTAGGTGCCAGTTCACTCCCGTAACTGCCTGAGAGACTAGACTAGGTGGCAGTTCACTCCCATAAATAATGGTGTGTGTCCAAATCACTCTAGACCACCACTCTAGTGCATTGGTTCTCCTCCAGTGTGCATTCATTGAGTTATACAAAGTATATCATGTGTAAATTAAACATTATTCAAACGGTTAATGAGAATTCTTCCATTCTTTCTCTCCTTCTTATTCTTTCTCAATTTCTCTCTGCAAATGTGTGTAGTATTTTCTAGCTAGATATATTATGTGCAGGTTCAACACATTTACAGTTCCCCTTCTATTTCTGGAACTTTTACATTTCTCGAGTCTTGTTCCATTTTATCTTCTTCAGTAACATTATAACATGCCAATATTTCATGGATTATCGAAGATTCTTTATGCGCACTACACGCAGGTACTATTTATATCTAATCTTATTTCATAAAAATCTTACTTATAATGACTTGCAGGGTTGCATCTACTAAAGGTGACTCAACTTCAAAACCGAATGTTACCTTAAAATTTTGGGTGAGATCCTCCCAGTTTGTTGTCCCTTTGCGCACTTCTAGTTCCAAATACTAGTTATTGGGAACCGCCTCAAGTGTATGTATAAACATGTGTGTCCATTCATGTTTAGGTACCCTACTCCAAGTTTTCATGCACTTTACAATATGATCTGTTGGACTACTCAACCCTGTAAACTTTTGCCTCATTTCTTCAACTTTTGTTCCAAATCTAATCTGCATCAACCTTTTATAGTGTTTCAATCCAATCCCTTATTCCTTCTTTATGTGTTGCCCACCATATTCTCGGGGTTTCTCTCAGTGCAACATCTAATGCCAGTAGTCTTTGTTGTTAGGGTATATGAAACTCAAATTATTTTACAAAGGAACTTAAGTCAGTTAATTCGTCAAACCTCGATGCATAACATACCTATGTTTTGATCCAATGCAAAGAGCGAGTAATGAAAGCACATCTTCTAGTCGATACTTCGTGCAACATGGGCTGCCAATGTTCTAGTCCTTCATCTGAATATGATTCACATGAGATAATGCTTCTCCAGCTAAGCACTCCATCAGTAGTAGGATTGACGTAGTCATCCATGGATGTGGTCATGTTATATAGATTATCAATTTATTTTCTTGCAGGTTCCACATATCTCCTTGCTTATGTAGGGTCTAATGGTGTTCTGACTTTCAAATATCCCACTTTGAAAATAATTTCCATTTTCTTCAAGTTAATAATCTTCTGATTTCCAAAGGCCCAATCCAGTTTGAGAAATGTTGTATACGGATGACTTTTATCCATGATCTCAATGACTTCAAAGTCGTATGCACTGCGTACTCCATCTATGTTAACATTTACTCCTAACAATCTCTTGATCAGCACTATCTTATGTTGTTTCTCCAACCTCAACTAAATTGGTGACCAAATTAACTTTGGTTTCTCCATCATTTCCCACGTCTGTCTTCATAGAAAATTTACGTCTAAACCTAAGTCTAAGATGACATTATCCATGTCATATTCTCCTATCTACACACTTAATCTAAATTCTTTGTTGGTCCTCTCCTTTCACAGTACTTGGTTTACCATTCCTTGTGTCGTGGGTACTTATCTATCTTGGGTGCACTGATCGATCATACCACGCAGTGCATTTAATGACTCACCTTTCTGGTATGGTGTGATTGTATATTGGTGGCATAGTCTATGTATAAGTTATCCAGACTAGTCCTAGTATCTCCTTCCTGGCTCATTGATACGTATCTTTCTCTTTCTATGGGTTAAACGTTGGACTAGGATCGACTGATTTTCTTACCCATTGTTCGATATTTTATTTTCCCTTTTCCATCGCATCTGCTCTTGTTCTAGCTCCTCCAAGGGTAACTATTACTATTCTAGTTTGATCATCACGTTGTTCTATAGATATCATTCGTATTTTCTTGTTATGTTTCTAATTCCCTCATGCCTTTCATTTCGCTATCAATTGAGGACAGTCTTCTATCACATTGTTTAGTGCTCTGCAGTATGTGCATGTCATGCAAGGATTTGATCAGTCTCTCACCAAAGGTCCTGGTTGATTGCAATTATAACAAATGATTGGCCCTCTTCCTCCTCTACCAAATCCTCCTCGTCCTTTACCTCAGTCAAATCCTCCTCGTCCACCCTGATTAAAGCCTCTTGGAGTATTGTACTATGGGACTCCTTCTGCTCCATCATTTTATTCTTGGATCATGTAATCATATGAAGTGTGTTCTCTCATTAAGTCGAATGCTTGATAGTCTTTCTCATCATGTCCTAATGACTTGCAAAAATTAGAAAACAGATTCTTAGGTGTACTCTGGTACTTCTGCAAGAATGGACAAGCAGTCGGATGATTTCCCCAGGTCTTGCATATTTCACAATATCCTACTCCTCCTACCAGTAGGTTAGTTTTTCTCATATCCATGTATTGCACAAATGTTGGACACTCGTATTTTCAATGGCCTTTTGTCATACATGTAATACACCAGACTTGTTCAAGTTTTTGGTTTTCCTTACTAATCTCTTTAAAATAGATGTTCAATGTTGCTAGTTATGCCTGGACATGTATCATCCTTGCACTGCATTCTCCTATAGGGGATGATTCTATTTTCATCATGATTTCCAAAGTTTTTGGGTGCGACGTGAATTTTTTCTACGTCAACGGATAGTGAATGTGCGGCAGCAGACCTGCAATAAGTCATTCTCTATGTTGTTCATCAGGGATCTGAAATGTCAGCCTACCCATCACATCTTTAAACCTATGGTCATAATCTCAAACTGTCTCAGTCTGCACTTTCTTGATTTCCTTCAGCTCCGTAATGTATTGTGACTTAGATTTTGACTTCCTAAATTCCTTCAATAAATATTGTCTGATCTATGCCAATGTCTGTTATTTTCTTGTTGGTGTAGTAGTCTAGTATTTCATATACCATATCAGTGTGTGATTTCTAAAATTCATTTCTAACTATGCAATATTTGTTGCCTCATCCTTGACATTCTTCGTTGTCAATATCGTCTCACATACAACAATGGAGCCTGATTATCTTCCTGTTTCATAGGTCTTTGGTTTCATCCATGTTTATACCCCATGAAGACTGTACACCCCTCCACATGGGGGGGTTGAAGGGGGGGCTTTCCCCCCTTGCGGGGTTTGGGGGGCTCATCCCCCTGGCTTGGGGTCTGAGGGAGGGTGGGCCCTCGATGGGGGTTTGGGGAATAGTGTTCCCCGATGGGGGTTTGGGGGTGAATCCCCTGAAGGAAAAATTGCCTTGTAAATGTATATTGTAAAAGACTGTACACCCCTCCACATGGGGGGGTTGAAGTGGGGGCTTGCCCCCTTTGTAGGGTTCGGGGGGCTCATCCCCCTGGCTTGGGGTCTGAGGGAGGGTGGGCCCTCAATGGGGTTTTGGGGGACAATGTTCCCCGATGGGGGTTCGGGGGCGAATCCCCTGAAGGAAAAATTGCCTTGTAAATGTATATTGTAATTTCATAGTAAATCTGGATCGTTCATTATAAGGTCGCAGATCTGATGGTAGAAGTTATGTTAGGGTTTTTTTCCCTAGAAGGAAACCCTCTTTTATGAAGGAATTGTATTTTGGTTGTGTATCATTGTGAATATTGTATTTTGAGAGAGGAGACTGTGAGATAAAGAAGAGGAAGTTACAGCGGGTGTGTTGTAGCTTGTATCCCTTCATTTGTTGGATAATAAAAGGAAGGACCTAGCAATTTCTCTGGTGGATGTATCCCACACTAGGTAAACCAGGTATATATGTGTATCTATTGTATTGTGTATCTTCTATGTTTTATTTCCGCATTTGTCTTATTGTATTGCTCTGAGATCCTATTTTTCTAACATAGGAATCCTCAACATATTATATGTTCTTGTCATTGTATTTTGTGTAGTACTTATCTTCGATGATGTTAAATGAATATGGTTTGTTGAAATCCTTCCACTATTCTAACTACTATTTTGACTTCCTCCACTAACTACAATTAATCTTGAACAATTTTTGGTTCCTGCGTAAATTCTCAGTGACGCACATGAGGTCATGGTTTCATTGCAGATTATGATCTGAGATGGACTTCCCTCTATTGGTGGACTATACTAAGGATCCCTTTCTTTCTCTTTCCTTTTCCTATACTGTGTGATATGGAGCGCTACAATGGGTTCTCTATGTTTCTCTTCTCTCTCAGCCACAGTCTCCTTCCTGCTATACTTAAACCTCTTCCCGCAACTTAATACTCCAATATCTTCATCTGGCGCACTATCGTCCTCTCTCGGCATCCTCAATCCATTTGTTCCTTAGTCATCCCTTCACTCATCTCTTCCACTCTCAAACCATCCTCTGATCATTCCCAATCCCCCTATGCACACGAAGTCTCCTAGCAGTCAGACTCCATATTCATAACATTATTTTTGCATAGCAACATATTTATCCAAGTATACAATGAGTTCAAAAACATTCCACGCAGGCCTTTGAAAAAATACCTTTATGTGACACTATAATACTAGGTAGAATCTATTGCAAACTCTGTAATATAACCTCCCAGTATATTATTCAATGAAAATTCAACTACATGAGAAACTTTATTACTTACTTAATTCAACTTTCTGATCAATTCAGGAGTCCAATTTCTTGAGGCCTCGACTCGATTTCTTCCAACATTCTCCACTATCCTTTCTAACAATTCAGTCAAAATTATCATAAATTCACCAAAGAATATTTCATGAAGATATGTGAATTCATACCTTTGTAACCATTATTCATCAATGAGTCGTGGGCTTCTATTCTATCTCTAGAAAATTCTTGTTGCTTCCTCTCTATCCATTCTGTGATCTCTTTCTTATTCGGCCTCCAAAACATTCCCTTCAATTACAGATCTTGGTCCCGGAAACATAACCATTTGTTGGCACTTAATGGGCGGACCCTAGGTTCAAATATATTCTACCAACAAAACCCTTACACACTGTCCCTTTCAGCATCACCTGCAAGCAAGTGAAGTCTCACCCAAGGCATCTAGAGGGGCTACAGGAACCAAATTTTTGTAGTGACGAGAGGAAGTGAGGCATTCAACATGTTATTTATAACCATTTACTCATGTTCGTAGTTTCCATTAATTAACAGTTACTTCTCATGCAACATACCCTGTGCGCGACACTACTTTACTTGACATTGGTTTATTCATCAATTACTTCAATGTGTGAAATTATGACAGTATAGACATAATCATATTACTATTTCACAATATCAGTAACATGTTAACCATTCAATAGATCTATGATATCTATCACATTCATCATAATGGCCCACACATAGAATCACATCAACACACAAGGTTTAACGTGGTTCATCCCAATATGGGCTATGTCCACAATGGTTGGCTTCTTATTCATTCATTGATAATATTCTTACAGTTGCACAATACACTTACAAAAATATGCAACAAATAACATTACCCAAACCTTCCTTGGTCATTTTGTTGCAGTGTGAGCCTAACCTCCCAAAACCCTAGTCATACATATGCATACTTAGCTAAATAACCTAGCATCGACTAAACTCTCCATTCATGAACTATGTTCTCTTCTTGTTCAAACCTCACTACCCAAAAACACTTTACATATTTATACATAAGAAATAGGGATAATCCCATTACAATGCATTTACAAAGTGGACAAAATGTCCCAAAAATCCGAATGGTTTATAACCGTTCTCCACCTTTTACACGTCGCTCTATCGCTTTTCCTCTTATCCCGTGCTTTGACCCCTTAAATTCTGCTCTTCGTCACGTGATTTGGTCCATTTTCTAATTGAATCTTATTCTTTAATATTTTTATGTTGCATATCCCAAAACTTATCCAAACTTGTCCACAATGCCTATCCAACATCGATAAACAGAATTACTTAGAATGGTAAAAAAATATCAAAAGCAGTCTTATCTTCAATGACTTGTGGAATGGTATTTGTGAAGCAGCTTGTAATATACCTTATGTATATCACAATGTTAATTAATTATTAATTAAACCATTAATTTGATAATTATGTGTTTAATGTAAAGTCACATGTTTTAGACAAAAGATGTGATTATATCCATTTGTGTGTACTTATACACACAGTTGTAATCCTAAAGGACGGAAAATTATAAATAAATATTAAGTATATATATTTTATATATAGTGTTCTACTTCCAATTGGTATCAGAGATAGGAAAGTCCTGGACACAAATTTTTCCAATGTTGTTGAAGGATTAAGAGAAATACAAGAATATATTTTGTACTTTAAAGAAAAATTGGGAAAAAAATTGGAGAAATTTTTGGAAATGTTGTCGAAGGAAGATTGCGATGAAGAACATGAAAATGAAAATGGAGATGAGGAAAATGCACGTGATCATTCACTTTCACCTCTTGACCAAGATGTGATTTATTTTCGGATGGATTATTTTACTTATGATGAAAGGCGTTCATGTCTAGATCGTTCACATCTTCGATATAAGTCAATAGGGTCATACACATCTAACATCAAACATCGCTCTTATTGGATCATTTGTCAGCTAAACTTTTAGATTTCAATTGTCAGATTATTTCAGGGTCAATATTCAAATACATTTGGCTAAACATGGCAGTTGGAATTGTTGAAGTCAAATCTCACTGCAGTTTCTTATAAACTCACAAAGGACGAAACAGTTCAATAAAAAACTTGAGGATCATAAGTTAGTTCGTGAAATAGACAAACCAAAAAACTCTTTTTCCTAGGGTGAAGAGACAAATAAATGCATGCACCGTGATGGTCTTCCATCCTCTTGCTTCCATCCAATTGATTCTTCTTCATCTCCATCTTCCACCCACCATCATCCTCACCCGCCATACATTTTCCTTGCATTTTTTCCCATCTTCATTTATGCATACCCACCTAAGTTTGCTTCAATATTCCCTCTATATATTTCACATATGACCTCACCTTACATTCCCTTCCCCTACCCTCTTCCTACTCATTTATTGTCTCATTCAAAACCTTCAAGTGATGTTAAAAACCGTGAAAACTTAGCTTCTTCTTCTTCATTCAAGGAGACTTTTCTTGAGTTTGTTAAGCTTGGGATGGAAATAGAAAACCAATTACATGGTCAAGAAGTTATTATGCTCCAAAAAATGCTCCACATGTTCATCCCATGCCATGTGACATGGATTATGTTTTAAATTAGAACATTGAATTGCTACATGTGATGAAAGAAATAGTGGAACCTACAGAAAAAATAGAGACCAAAAAGAAACCCTAAATGAAATCGATGAAATATTCGCCAAAACCAAGAAGACCAAAACCTGGGACTTGAAGGGTTTAAAACTATCTAAAAATATATCACCATAAAGGAACAAAGATGATAATGAACACGACATGAAGGGTTGAAATGAGGTTAACAAAAACATAAAAAAGAAGACATGGATTGATGAGATGTTCAAGAACTGTATGAAGCAATTGGTCAATAATTCCCCCATTTTTGGTAATTTGAACTTGGTACTTATTACAATCAAAGATGGTTATTTATAATGCCCTCATGAATCTTATTGTTTGAGAGTGTGAGGGATAAATAATTAACGTAGCTTTAAGGATAAAGGTTCTGGCCATTTTTTAGGATAATGGAAGGCCTGGTGATATCTTGGGTTTTGAAACGGTCATTTTTTTAAGGTGTTGGAGCTTACTATTATGAAAAATATGCTTCATGTATTTTATAGGATTCATGTATAGATTATTTGTCGAATGTGGAAGAAAATTTGAAACATTAGGACATAATTTCCCATTATTTGCACTCAATCAACCAACAAAATCTATTGGATGTCGTGCAAAATGGGCTACTTTCCTGTTACCAGACTTGACTTCTTGAAAATGAGCATTCAGGATTCCCTGAACTAATCAAGGAATATAGGAAAGACGACCTTTTAAGAATGTGTAGGGTATTTTGTAGAATACCTAATGGCTTGGAAATAATTGCGAGTATTTTTAAAAACATTGCAATTGATGAAGAAACATCACTAGTTAAATTGGTAGGAGATTTGTCCTTACGTATGCTTCGCAGACGAAGATTTTGATGGAGGCATGACTTGTAATATACCTTATGTATATTATAATGTTAATTAAACCATTAATGTAATAATTATACTTGTAATGTAAATTCATGTCTTTTAAGAAAAAGACATGACTATATCAATTTGTGTGTACTTAAACATAGTTGTAATCCTAAAGGACAGAAAATTTTAAACAAATATTAAGTATATATATTGTATATATAGTGTTCTACTTCCATAGTACTTTCCAGTGAAGAACAAAACCAGTTAGAAGCACAATCGTCAGAATCACAGCTGAAGAGTAGCAGACCAACCATCCCTACATCATACAAGGAACGTTCCATATGGAAGGATAAAGACCAAAAAGTGTATGTTGTTATTTCTACGATAGTAACTGAAGAGGTGAGTCGCCATATTTCTTCCATAAATGACTCCTATAGTGATTTGAAGATATTTAATGACTTGTATGACACACACTCAAAATTGGAACTCATACAATTGATGGTGAAGCTCTTCAACCTAGAGTTGAATAATGATGACCCTATGGCTTTAGCTTTTGAAATCAAATCCATAATGCATGGCATTGATTCCACTAGGGTGAATACAGACCTCCCTCTCATAGCCTTCATTAACTCCCTCTACCCTACATATTCTCACTACCTTTAATATTTGAAAGCTGGTAGTCAAATGAAATCCATCACCTTTGACAAGTTGGTGGAAAACATTGCAGAACGTGATAAAGCATTTGGAAAGAAGTCAACCCATTCCACTGGTGAGACTATGTGCCTTTCTCAGAAAGGGAAGATTCAACCACGTGATTCTTTTAGAGGAGTAAGCAGCAAAAGAGGACATGGAAGAAATACTTTCATAGGCAGGGAAGTAGACACAACCAAGGCAAGAGATCCAATCTTCACTATACATGTTGCAGAAAGAATGGGTCACATGAAGCGAATGACTACAAAGTCCGATGGGAGAATATCAAAGAATACAAATATAATAAAAAATAATATAAAGGTAAAACTTTAGAACCAACGAAAGGTAAAGCATATGAATCTACTCATTACATTGTTTCCCATTGCAATATAGGAGTAACTAAAGATATTCTTATCACTTCATTTGCTTCTTGGAGAGATGCATGGCTTCTTGACACAAGTGCAACCTCCCACATAACATTCCGAATAGAATTCTTTGAATATTTCAATGATAATATAGATGGAATAGTGTATTTTGCAGATAAATCAAGTCTCAAACCTTCGCAAATGGGCACCATCATGATTAGGTTGCTTGGATAAACGTATTTTCTTCTGCATAATGTGCTCTATATTACTGAGTTGTGAAGGAACTTGTTATCATTTGTGCACATCTGACAACAATTCCACTTTGTTCATATGTTTGGTGGAAAATTTGAAATAAGGAAGGATTCTAAAAACATGGTTGTTAGGACCGAAGTGGAAGATGGGATACTATTGAAGCTGAAAGGGACAACATGCACAAAATGTTGCATACCTCTTTCATATCAATGAAGGTACAATGCCATCTAGTCTCTTGTGACATACTAGATTTGGTCATGTTAATTATGACAGCCTCTTTTTGCTAAAACAAAATGGTGTTTCTGGTTTGACTACTATGTTAGAATGTGCTCATTTTACCATAGACAATATCACTATTGTCACCCAACCATAGGCCAAATCCACCCTCCGAGCACCTTGACCTTGACAGAAGGAAGAATTCTGGTAGCAATCCAATAGCCAATCAAGGCTAATGCACCAAGCAAGAAGTAACCAAAGCTGATTAGAGAGTCCAACCCAAAAATATAGAAGCAATAGCCTTCAAAACTGGTGGCAGCACCTTCTCCAGAACTTACGCACAAGACTTCCAAACCGAAATGTGCACAAGTGCCTCTCTGTAATTCTAATAAGTGTGTGTCAAATGAATATTAGCGCCATGTATTTATACTAATCCAAGCAAACTTCCTGGGCCGACTTCTCATTCTAGGTACTAATTAATTCATATTAATTATCTCTCTCAGCCGACATCTCTTTTAGGGTTACGTTCACTTCTTTTCTTTCTTCTGGAATATTATAATCTTGTCAAAGGTCACAATGGAGGTTGATACCTCCCAAAGCTACCATAATATCAACACTCCCTCCTAGCTAGGGAGGTATAATCGATAATGGTCTTGAGCACAAACAAACCATTCAACTGGTAGCATCACGAGAAACGTCATTATTATCCAACTGGATAATCTCCATGACCACTGGTACAATGTCAACTGATAGAACACAATTGTGTTTATCCATAGTAGTACACAACTACTCAAACCATGACACATAGTCACAAATAGTGGAATGTATCCACCACAGTAGCATATCTCTATTGTCTGGAGACATGCAGACTCCATAACAATCATCTGATATCAACCTGCATAGAAAATATTGTTATAATATAAACTGAATCATCTGGTCCATTCTTTCACTCACATTTGTGAGATATGAAAGAGTACCTACCCTCGGAGTAGAACATCAATGATGGGCTATCTGGACTATTCTTCTCAAGAAAGGAAGAATAATTGTCCTTATTTCTGAGCCTGGACCATTCCCCACCCTGGGCCATTCCTCCAGCACTAAACAAAGTGCAACCTGGAGAGAATGAGTCTGACCTAGGGAATGCATGCCCCTGATTGTTGAACCTGGACCATTCCCCACACTGGGCCATTCCTCCGGCACTAAAAAAAGTGCAACTTGGAGAGAATGAATCTACCCTAAGGAATGATTGTCCTGACCATTTCCTAAGGAAATGATTGTCCTGCACCAACCTCCAAAATGGACCATTCTTCGAAACTGCTCACAACTGTGAGCTTCGAAAGAATAATTGTCTAGCGAGGCAGGTCAGTATTCTTGAGTAACCCTAAAGAAGAGAGACTGCCCTAGACCATTCCCCATGTTAACCACAATGGGAAATCATTGTCTATGTTACATCAGCAATCCATCGAACCATTTTCATTACGAAAATGATCGTTCGATCTGGACCATTTTCCGAACTGGAAAATGCTTGTCCGTCAAAAATCTCAAACCACTTTCCGAATTGGAAATAAACTGCCCAAGCTGGACCATTTTTCAAACTTGAAAATGACTGTCCTCAATTCAATAATATGTCAGTGCTCCCTCCCAACTTGGAGAATCATTTCTTCCCTTTCAACTAAGGGAGGTATTTCCACAATCCCCAATTTGTCTCGGAAATATGCAAACTTTATTCTGAACAGAGGCTTTGTCAGGATATCTGTTTTCTGCTCATCTGTGGGGATATACTAGAGATTTACTTCTCATTCCTGGACTTTATCTTGAATAAATTAGTATTTTATCTAAATATGTTTCGACAGTTCATGAAACACTGGGTGTTCTGATAGCCTTATACAACTCTGATTGTCATAGTGTATTATGGTTGAATCTAGAACCTGATCAAATAAATCGAAGATTAGCTTTCTCATCCATATTGCCTATGTGCATGCCTCACATGTTGTCATATATTCTACTTCTGTTGTGCTAAGTGCGACAGACTTTTGTTTCCTTCTGCCCCAAGATATCATAGTAGAGCCCAAGTTGAAACACATCCCTGAAGTACTATTTCTGTCTTCTGCACTTCCTGCCCAATCTGAATCTGTGAATCCATGAAGTTGTATATCACTGAATGAGGTATATATTAAACCATAGTTTAGTGTTCCACGAATATATCTTAGAACATGCTTTGCAGTTGTCCAATGCTCATGTCTAGGTTCCACCTGAAACTGACTTAGTGTGTTCGTGGAAAAGCAAATGTTTGGTCGAGTGTTTACCAAATACATCAATGACCCAATCAATTTGTTGATATAGTGATGGATATACTGGATCAAAATATGAATCTCTTACTTTTCTTATATCTGTAGTCATAGGAGTGTCCATGGATTTGCAATCCATCATTCCAAACATCTGAAGAATCTTTATTGCATACTTTCCTTGTCCAAGAAATACTTCACCATGTTTTTTCCATACTTCTAGTCCTAAGTAATAATGCATGAGACCAAGATCTTTCATATCAAACTCAGAAGCTAGTTCCTTTTTGCACTGGATGATGAGAGACTCTTCACCTGTTAGGAATAGATCATCAACATATAGTAGTAGAATCACAGGCGCATTGTTCATGACTTTGTAGTAAATATTTGGATCTGCATGACTTTTGGAGAAATCGAGTCTCATTAGATAGTTGTCGATTCTGGAATACCAAGCTCTTGGAGCTTGCTTGAGTCCATATAAAGCTTTATTTAGTCTGAAAACATGAGTGTCTCTGGAATGTACTTCAAACCCTTGAGGTTGTTCAATATATACTTCTTCCTCGATTGCTCCATTGAGGAAAGTTTCTTTTACATCCATCTGATGTAAATTCCATCCCATGGAAGCAGTAAGAGATATGATAGCTTTAATGGAAGTATATCTAGTAACCGGAGCAAATGTTTCGTCACAGTCTTCTCCCTCCTTATGGGAGAGCCCTCTAGCTATGAACCTTTCTTTATATTTATCCACACATCCGTCTACTACATGTTTGATCTTATATACCCATTTTGAAGTTACTACTTATTTTTGTTTAGGTCTAGGCACAATTTCCCATACATGATTTTTCATGATGGATTGGTGTTCTTCCATCATAGCTTCTTTCTATTGTTTCTTCTAAATTGCCTCTTCAAACGTGGTAGGTTTTTCATCTAGAATCTTTGTCATACATGTTGCATAGCTTGAGAATCTTTTGAGCTTCTTACTTTTTCTGAAAGTCCCATCTGGGGCCTTGACTATTTCTACTTCTTGTAAGGTAGCTTCAAGCTAGGTTTCATCGTTTCTTGGTCTTAGGTACGGTATCTTAATCAATGGTATCACATGGTTGCATCGGATGATCAAGTTTTTCCTTTTTGTCATTCTAGTTTTATGTGCTTTCTTCAATAGGATCTTCGTACTCTTCTTCTTATGTAGTTTACTCTATGGATTTCTTGAAATCCATCTTTTCATTGAAGGTCATGTCTCTACTGACTTCAATCTTATGTTGTTCTGGGATATAGATTCTATAAGACTTGGATGATTCGCTATATCCCACGAATATGCCCTTATTTCCTGAGGGTTATAATTTATTCCTTTTTTCCTTGGGAATGTGAGAGTAAACAGGACATCCAAATATTCTTAGGTTTTCCACATTAGGTTTCTTACCTGAGAAGGCTTCTTCTAGATTCATATCCTTCAATATGCGATGAGGAATTCTGTTCTAGACATATATTATTGTCATGGCTACTTCTCCCCATAAGAACATGGATAAACCTTGATCGTTTAGTAGTGCCTTCATTGTTTCTTCAATAGATATGTTCTTCCTTTACCATTTTGTTGAGGATTATGAGGAACAATCATCTCCCTCCTAATCCCTACTAATTTACAGAATGCAACGAATACCTTTGATGTGTATTCTCCTTCATTATATGTTCTTAAGGTCTTGATTTTATTGTTCGTGAGGTTCTATATCTCTGCGTTGAATTCTTGAAACTTGTTGAATACTTCATCCTTTTTCTTCAGAAGATATAACCAAGTCTTTCTTGAATAATCATCTATGAAGATTACATAGTAAAGAGAACCTCCTAGATATTTGACTAGTATCATACCACAAACATCTTAGTGTATTAGATCTATAATCTCCTTAGATCTATTGTTGTTGCTTGGGAATGGTTTCTTTATATTCTTTCCAAGAGCACATCCTTTGCAAATTCCTTCATGTGTAGACTACAATTATGGTATTCCTTTGACTATCCTTTTGAGAAAAGGTAATGCTTTATAGCTAATATGAGTGTACCTTCTGTGCCAAAGTTCATTGGGATTGACTTCATCATGTACAAGAGCTTCGTCATTTTATTCTAGTAGTCTATATAGATTCCCTTCACGGGTTCCAATAACCCTAGCATTCTCTATGCTAGAGTCTTTATGCCAAGATAACACTTTTCCATCTGCGAAAGCTATTATGTTTCCTTTTTCTTCTAGGAATCATATGGATACAAGATTCTTTTCTAAACCAGGTACATATAAGGCATTTCTCAAATGAACATTGTTACTTGTTTTCAACTTGACGGAGGCTTGTCCAAATCCTTCGACTGGGTAAGTGATTTTCTCTCCAAGCTCTACCTTGTACGATGTCTTCTTCTCATTTATATTTGAGAGTCTGGATTGATCTCCCATCATATTCCTAGAAGCTCCACTATCAATTATCCACATGTCATCTTCAATCGTTCCTGTGAGTGCTGAGTAGTGTAGATGACTAGTCTTTTCTCTCATGACTTCGGTTGACTGGTGATTGGTCATGCCTTGATCCAAAACTTCAAATTTGATTTTTCTACCTTATGAGAGTGCCAAGAAATGAACTGGACTAAGGCACACTTGAATACCTTCTTCTTGAATGATATGTTCAATCACAAGGTGTTCGATCGGGGTTTTAGGGTTTCTACAACTGCTCATGCTAGTAACCCTAGTGGCAGTGTCTTGGAAGTTTCTCCTGCTAGTAACCCTAGTGGTAGTTCTTTAGTGATCTTAGTATCCTAATGGCTATGCTTCCTTGCAGTAGTTAGACTGAATGAAGGAGGTGTGGGCCCATAACCTGTTAGAATGTGCTCGTTTTACCATAGACAATATCACTATTCTCACCCAACCATAGGTCGAAGCCACCCTCCAATCACCTTGAACTTGACAAAGGGAAGAATCATGGTAGCAATCCAATATACAAGCAAGAAGTAACCAAATCTGATCAGAGAGTCCAACCCAAAAAGATAGAAGCAATAGGCTTCAGAACTAGCGGCAGCACCTTCTCCAGAACTTGCCCACAAGACTGCCAGAATGCAGTGCACACAAGTGCTTCTCTACAATTCTGAGAAGTGTGTGTCAACTGAAGACTGGAAGCTTGTATTTATACTAATCCTAGCAGACTGCCTGGGCCGACTTCTCATTTTGGGTATTAATTAGTTCATATTAATTATCTCTCTCAACCGACATCTCTTCTAGGGTTACGTTCACTTCTTTTCTTTCTTCCGAAATATTATAATCTTGTCAAAGGTCACAATGGAGGTTGATACCTCCCGAAGCTACCATAATATCAACATACTATTCCTAGGAAATTGAAGCAATGTGATGTTTGTATCCTTGGAAAGAATAGCAAACAATCATTTCATGATTCTACTTCCAAAGCATGTAGAAAACTTGAACTAATTCATTCTTATTTGTGTGGCCCTGTGCATCTTCCTTGTGCAAATGGCAATAAATATATCATGTCTTTTATTGATGACTACACTGGGATGAGTTGGGTCTGCTTTATCAAAGAAAAAACACAAGATTTTGAAACTTAAAAAAAAAAATTCATTAATGGATTCAAAATGAAACTCAATCTCATATTGGTTTTCTTCGCACTGATAACGGAAGAGAATATACATCTAAATAATTTGAAAGATACCTTCACCAACATTGGATCAAACATCAAACCTCAGTTCCATACAATCTTCAACAAAATGGTGTAGCTGAAAGAATGAACAAGACTCTCCATAATATGGTCAGTTCCATGATGTTTTTCAAAAAAGTAAATTTGATGTTTTGGGTTCATGCAGTTCTATGTGGAGCTTATGTGAAAAATAAGTGTCCATATCATGCTCTTGAAAACAAGACTTCTTATGAAATGTGGTATGGTTGCATTCCTTTTATGAGGTATCTCGGGGTCTTTGGTTCCACATGTTATGCCTTGATTCTTGTTAACGCGCAAACTATAGGTTGGGAAAATCATGACCCAATCCACAATATGGCGATAATGGTGGGAGATTCTACCCACTGTCACCTTAGATAAACCCTCCCCTCACTTTAGTGAAGGATAAATACTACACAAGGGGGGAATCCCAAGTGACCCTAGGATGAAATAAGATGGAAAGTGAAACTATGGAAGTTATACACCTATAGGTCAAAGGACTAAATGGAAAATGGATTGAAAATGAGTCTCGAAAGTGGTCAATGGTTGCCAAAAGCTTGAGTACTTGCGGAAGATGATTGTACATGCCCGAGAAACAAGAAAAGACGAGATACAAGCCCAACAATTCAATGGAAAATAAATTGAAGCTTGTTGTCCTAGATATCAGAAGTAGTTAAAGATATAATCAGCAATGAAACAATAAAGAGAGTTTTTAAACAAGTCAATAAAATTCCAAGTAAATATGCAAGAGATTAACTAGAAATTACTAGTACAATTCAAGTATGATAGCACAAGACTTTAGAAACAATAGAAGGCTGTTAGAAACAAGTATTGAAGAGATATTATATCAGCCTTATGTATGTAGCAGACAAATGCCACAGCAGAAAATTCCGACCACTAAAACTTGCAAGTAAACCACCCAAAAGAAGCACAATAACTAGTAGATTAACTTGGCAACTTTATAGCAAAATTTGACGATTAGAACTTGAGAAATTTTAAAAGTTATTAAGTGATTTGCTGCAGCCCTAATGGTTGTAGCTTAAATTTTTTACGGAAACAATAAAATCTTGGATAATAAAGACGCCCTAGTGGCCTTAACAAGCTTTAAGCATGTAGAAAATATTCCAATTTAAACAATTTCAATATCTCGTGATTCTACAAATCCCAAAGCAATTATTTTATTTCTCCAATCAAGTGATGAGTTCTTTTAAACTATTGGGTTATGGAGTCTTTAAAATTAAAGATCTCATGGTGCTACTTCCTTGGGGGTGTAAGTCCTTTTACTCCCCAAGGCAAGCAAGACTAGCTAATAAAAACTCTAGAAGGGTGTAAACCCTTTTACTCCTCCTAGTATTCCTTTATGAAAAAATTATTCCAAGACAAATATGATGGGCTCAGTGGGGTTGTATTCCCTTATACTCCCAAAAATCTTATAAAATTAGCCTTGTAACTAAGAAAAGAAGCTATAATAAGAGAGATCCCTTACCTAGTCCAAGCATTAACAAGATAAACTCCTTTTAACCAAGAAAAATCCACCATGAAAGCAAGAAATAGTCTCCAAGAAAGATAGTGCCTTACTTATTCATCCAATAGCCAACGCAAACCAATACAAGAGATAGTAGCAATAGATAGATGAAATTTATCAAATAGGAAGCAAATTTCAGCCAAGGAGTCTCTCTCTAAGTGACAATGCTATGATCAAAATGAAAGAGTTTGATCTATTTTTATACAAATCCTCTAAGATAATGTTTGTCCACTTAAGAAGGGTAAACAACAAAACAAAGGAAACTTTATCCTTAGTTTTTCCCCTTTACAAACTAAATTCAAATTTAATTGTAAAAAATGCACATAAGAAACCCTAAGATGACGTCAACCCTCTAAAGGGTGATGTTTCGACACATTTTTGCAAGTCGATGGAGTAAATAATTGAAGTCGATGGGCCTTCTAGGTCCTCCCTCTCATGTTCTATGGTTTCTTCCTTCAAGACAAGCCTTCTCCCATCAAAATGTGCCAAGTGTACATCGTAAAAAACTCCACCACCAAAACCCTAGCCCTAGGGTGATGTCAATCTCCTCAAGTGTGATGTTTTTGCCTCAAGAGAAAAACATTGGGCTGGAAATGGGATAGGATAGATCCTCCAAGGTGTCTCTTGGGCCTCCAAAGGCTATCATCATCATCTGGTGTGTGGTCCATGGTATCCATCCTATGGGCTTCAAGCCCCAAGAAAGCCCAAGGTAGGCTTGTTCTTCCAAATTCGTCCACCAAGCAAGGTCCTACAAAGACAATGAATATTCCCTTCAAGGATATCAAGTCAAATGCATGATGATAAGTAAATCAAGTCAATAAAATATCCATATAAGCATGTGCATAAAAATCCACCTCATCAAACTAAACAAGTGCTCAAAGACCCTATGAAATTTTCCAAGTTTAGGTATGGGAGAGTTGACAAGGTGACCTATTGGGTGAATCATCTCCTAATCCAAGGAGTTTTTCATAGGTGAAACCTTCTCTAAGGAATGTGGATAATATTATATGTATGGGGGGGAAACATTTGGGTATGGGGTTCATGACATACAAGGGTTCATATTATCTTATCTATGGGTGCCTTTGTAGAGGGTGTGTTGCACCTTCGTTTTCAATGCATCATTTTTCCAAGCTCATTTATTACCATTAGTTAATTAAAATCCAAACCCTGGGTACTCCCTATTGGTGAATTGATTAGCTAGGTGGGAAGCACCATAGAGTCACTTGAAGCTAGAGGTACACATATTTCCATATGCATGGAAAGAAAGGGACACTACATGAGTGTGCACACCTCAATAAGTGGGATATATATATATATAATGTAAATTTTGTTTTTGCGGGTCTTTGAATTTTTAGAAGAAGCATTTCATTGCTCTCAAGACCTCTTTGGGAGAGCATCTTGAAGGTTCATAATTAGTATTTTATCTTTTTCCATCTACCTCCCCTATGGGCCTTCATCCCCTTCTTCCCATGAAATGAGGGACATTTCCTTCTTGGGTCAGTACACCCAAAAATCCAAAAAGGTAAGGAGATGAGGGGATGAAGTGTGGAAAGTGATAAGTATGGTCAGGAATGGCATGATGGATTGTCAAGGGGACCTCTAAGTACAAAAACTATTCTAAAGGGTGACCACTTACTAGGGCGCAATGTCAACCACCAAGGTGAAATAAGGCAAAGAGCATAATTTCCAAGTAGACGTTACATAACCAAAAGCAGTTTAAAATGAAACAAACACAAATGCCTCAAATATTTAAATGACACTCACCATAATACCTGGCTTGTACCTCATGGAGCAAGACCCAATATCTTATGGAAGCAAGATGATGTGGCGGATACCCTCATGATGAACCTTAGATCTGTGTTGTTGAAGCGGGCCCTTATCTGTGCAAGTGGAAACTGCTCTTCAAGTTGTCTCTCAGTAATCCATGTCTACAACCTGAGAGCCTCAAGACATCATCTCCTTAGTTATCCCTAGGAATTAGGGATAACATCTGGATCCTACTTGGGGACTTGTACTCTCCATAGAGTGCATGAGAACAGCAACATGTCCTGGTGAACTTGTGTCTACACACACTGAAACATCAAATTGGTAAGTGTAGGATGGCTCACTCATCCTTTGTCCATATAAAGAAATCCAAAAATTCAAAAATGACAACTAATCTAGAAAAGAAATTTTTTTGCATTTTTCATATATATGATGAAAATAAAAACACGTAAATCAACAAGTAGAACAAAATGAAATGCAACTAAACTATCATGAGAAATCAATATGAAAATGCAGTAAATCAAAATGACCTACCTAATTACTTGGGGCCAGGGGCCTGAAGAAGTCAAGTGCCTTGAAAGTAGGGTCGGAGAAGAGACCCATCCACTGGTAATGGCATATTTCTCTCTTCCAAAGATGTCAAGTAGTACTTCTCTTTCTCGGACTTCTTCTTGATGATGTAAGGGACAAGCCAAGATATATCATCCTTATGGTCATATTTGGTCTGTCCCTTCCTCTTATCCCAAATGAACGCAAGACTTCCTTCACTATAGTTGATGTAAGGTATATTCTCAATGTAAGGATAGGGAGGAGGTTATGTGTTGATTGCATTTTTCATGGCTTTCTCATGTTCTTTGCTTTCTTTATCTTCTTCCTTCTTCAATATCTTGATGGATCTAGGTTCTTTCCCTTGGAACTTTGCAAGCTTATCCTTGTATTCATCCATCCTTGGAAGCAGTGTATCTATGCAATCTTCCTTCACAAAAGGCGGGTCCCATAGGTCGTACTCAATGATCTGGAGAGGTACATCAAAGTCACACTCACTAGTGTAATCAAGGTTGTTTGGATCCATCACATGCTTCTCAGCCCTCTCCCAACTATATAGGATCTCAAAAGTTCCATCTCCCATGGGAATATGTGCATGGTTAATATCCATAATGAGGAATCCCCCAAGTGTAGCAGATCAACTTTTTGATAGAATCATTCCCCAAGCATCTGGAACGTCAATCACTACTGTGTTCATAAGGATATTGATATGAGGAAAATCAATCAGGTAGACTTCCACATTTTCAAATAACCCATAAACTTTGACCTTCTTGGAATCAATACCACAAAAAATCCCATATGGTAGATTTGTCTTCAAACCAAGTTGATCCATCGCCTTTAAAGACATGAAATTTGTTGAGGCCTTGGAATCCAGCATACAAATTTTCAAGCGGAGACCATTTATGCCCAAAGAAAGATAGAATGGAGGGTTAATA
Organism: Picea engelmannii; assembly: GCA_009831015.1. NCBI lineage: Eukaryota > Viridiplantae > Streptophyta > Pinopsida > Pinales > Pinaceae > Picea > Picea engelmannii. Next base: position 353,178 of record ML778028.1, read on the forward strand.
TCCCTTTGTCGATCAATATACATTGTGTTCAAGATGATTGAAGGGTTTTCCTTTTCAGCTAGTACGTTCAATAAATTCAGGACTCCCCTCCTCACGAAAGGAATCTTTCACATCTCTGTCATAGGGACCATCATATTAAACTTTCCAAACATGGTGAACACGTCTATGTTCAAATGAATCTCCTCTTATGTTGGAGTTGGCTTCGGAAGCAACTCATGTGCTTGAGGTAGAAGTGGTGGGACCACTTTCTCTGTAGATGGAGAAGAAGTTGTTGCTTTTGGCTGAGGCAGAGTGGAAGGTTGTGACAGAGGAACTAAATCCTTATTTCTTCTAGCATACGTAAAATTCCCCTCTTCCTCAATTCCTTTCTTTGATCATATGTTAATTGGTTTAACACTTGGAGTCATCCCTCTTCCTCCTTTTATTTTGGCCTCATCAATCTATTCATGTGTGATGTCTTCCTCTTGGAAGTTACATATCATTTCCATGAATTTCATACTATAAAGAGAGACTTCATCTTGTTGGGGGCATTATTCCTCCTGATGAGATTCTTGACATGGAGAGAACCATAATGTTTCTTCTGTGTTGACCATTCCAACTGGGTTCAAAGTGTTAGGAGCCTATGTCTCTTGTTGAGGCTTCGTCTTCCAACCTGTGGCATCTCTTTGTCGTCTAGTAAATTGAGGTCTAGGGGCATATTGATTTCTTTCCACTATGGTCAGGTGACCCATGATATGATTCTAAACTTGGACAAACTGAGCACTCATCTAGTCTATCTTCTGATTCAAGAGAGTAATTGGGTCTGGAGCACTTCTACTCGAATCTTTAGTCTTTACTTCTATCTTGGTGTGAGGATACTGAAAAGGTTTAACCTTTGATTCAAAAATACATTCTTCAATCTCTGCGATGTACTCCTTGGCGTGTGCCAAGGTGGTGGGCTTCTTATCCTTCAGGATGAAATCAAATTTCCCATCGAAAGTATTCATATAAAGGAGACAAACAATTGCATTTGTAGGGCGCAGATCCATTGGGATTTCACTGTAAAATCTATCAAACATGTTGTCAAACTCACTTACTGTCTCATTCTCCTTCTTCTTTATCTAATTGAACTAAGCTACAAGCATTATGTTGTCCTTCTTTGTTGTCCATTTTTTCTTGAACAACTTTGTGAAATATTCATAAGATGTTATGTGATTACTAGGTATGCCTTTGAACCATCTTTGAGCATCTTCAGTCAGTGATGAGGCTAGTAGATTCATTGATACATCTTCATGCTCTACCTATTCATTTTCCATGTCTCGTCCCATGGCATAGATATGATCATTAGTGGTGATCACATTGTTTCTTGAGAACTTTGGAAACCATTTCTGAGACTCTTTTGACATAGCATTAAGGTGTCCAGCAATGTTATCCATGTTCAAGGGTTTGTAAAGGTATTTTTCCCAAGGGAGAACCATTGGAGAAAAGGGAAGGGTATTGCAAAAAAGGGTTTTAACAATGGGAGGCTTGAGAGGAGGCCTTCTTTGGTAAACCTTAGAAGGATTGAATCTCCTCAGGGGAAAATTCTTAATGGAAGGTGGCAGTCACTAGATGAACCTCAAGAAGAGCTCATCAAGGGTGGAAGGGGAAATTCCTTCAAGTGGAGTTGTTAGGAAAGATAGGGGTAAATTATTTGGGGAGGAAGATTGAAAAAGTGTTGTTAGGGTATGAAAGAGGATTCAAAATGCTCCCTGACAACAATGCCAAAAATTTATCGCACAAACTGTAGGTTAGCCAAAGCCCAACCCAATCCACAATATGGTGATAATGGTGGGAGAGTCTACCCATTGTCACCTTAGATAAACCCTCCCCTCGCTTTAGTGAAGGATAAATCCTACACAAAGGCGGAATCTTAGGTGACCCCAGGGGGAAATGAGATGGAAAGTGAAACTATGGAAGTGATACCCCTATAGGTCAAAGGAATAAATGTAAAATGGATTGTAAATGAGTCTTGGAAGTGGTCAATGATTTCCAAAGGCTTGAGTACTTGTGGAAGATGATTGTACCTTCCTGAGACACAAGAAAAGATGAGATATAAGCCCAAAAATCCAATGGAAAAGAAAGTGAAGTTTTTTGTCCTAAATAGAATCAATATGTAATGATATAAATCAGAAATGAAACAATAAAGAGATCCACTAAATAAGTCACTAAAATTCCAAGTAAATATGCAAGAGATTAACTAGCAATTACTAGTACAACTCAAGTATGATAGCACAAGACTTTAGCAACAATAGAAGTTTGTTAGAAACAATTACTAAAGATATATTGCATCATCCTTATGGATGTAGAAAAAAAATCCTACAAGATAAAATTTCAACCACTGAAACTCGCAAGTAAACCACCCAAAAGAAGCACAATAACTAGTAGATTAACTTGGCAGCTTTCTAACAAAATTTGACGGTTAGAACATGAGGAATTTTAAAAGTTATGAAGTGATTTGCTGCAGCACTAATGGTTGTAGCTTAAAGTTGTTACATCAGCAATAAAATCTTGGAGAATCAAGACTCCCTAGTGGCCTTGACAAGCTTTAAGCATGTAGAAAAGATTCCAATTTAAACAATTTCAATATATCGTGATTCTACGTATCCCAATGCAATGATTTTATTTTTCCAATGCAAGTGATGGGTGACTTTAAACTATTGGGTTATGGAGTCTTTAAAATAAAAGAGATAGTGGTGATACTTCCTTGGGGGTGTAATCCCTTTTACTCCCTAAGGCAAGCAAGACTAGCTAAGAAAAACCCTAGGAGGGTGTAAACCTTTTACTCCTCCTAGTATTTCTTTATGCAAAAATTATTACAAGACAAATATGATGGGCTTAGTGGGGTTGTATGCCCTTATACTCCCCAAAATTTTATCAAATTAACCTTGCAACTAAGAAAAAAGCCAATAACAATAGAGATGCCTTACCTAGTCCAAGAATTAACAAGAAAAAGTCCTTTTAACCAAGAAAAAGCCATCATAAAAGAAAAAATAGTCTCCAAGAAAGATAGTGCCTTACTTCTTCATCCAATAGCCAAATCAAACCATTACAAGAGATAGTAGCAATAGATAGATAAAATTTCCCAAATAGGGCACAAATTTCAGCCAAGGAGTCTCTCTCCAAGTGAGAATGCTATGATCAAAATGAAAGAGTTTGATATATTTTATACAAATACTCTAAGATAATGGTTTTCCACCTAAGAAGGGTAAACCACAAAACAAGGGAAACGTTTCCCTTAGTTTTTCCCCTATACAAACTAAATTCAAATTTAATTATAAAAAATGCACATAAGAAGCCCTAAGATGATGTCAACCCTCTAAAGGTTGACATTTTTACACTTTTTTGCAAGTCGTTGTTGTAAACAATGGAATTTGTTGGGCCTTAGAGGGCCTCCCTCTCATGAACTAAGTTTTCCTCCTTCAAGCCAAGCCTTCTCCTATCAAAACGTGCCAATTGTCCATCATTAAGGGTGATGTCAAGCTCCTCAAGTGTGATGTTTTGGTCTAAAGAGAAAAACATTGGGCTGGAAATGGGCTAGGATAGATCCTCCAAGGTGTCTCTAAGGCCTCCAAAGGCTACCATCATCGTCTGGTGTGTGGGCCATGGTATCCATCCTATGGGATTCAAGACCCAAGGAAGCCCAAGCTAGGCTTGTTATTCCAAATATGTCCACCAAGCAAGGTCCTGCCAAGACAATGAATACGCCCTCCAAGGATCTCAATTCAAATGCATAATGATAAGTAAATCAAGTCAAAAAAAGAGCCATATAATCATGTGCATCAAAAACCACCTCATCAAACTAAACAAGTGCTCAAAGACCCCATGCAATTTTCCAAGTTTACGCATGGGAGGGTTGATAAGGTGACCTATTGGGTGAAACATCCCCTAAGTCAAGGAGTATTTTTCCAGGTGAACCCCTCTCTAAGGAATGTGGAGAATATGATATGGATGGGGGCAAGACCTTTGGGCATGGGATTCATGAAATACAAGGGATAGTAGTGTCTCATTTATGGGTGCCTTTGTAGAGGGTGTGTTTCACCTTCATTTTCAATGCATCATTTTTCCAAACCCATTTATTTTTATTAGTTAATTAAAATCCAAACCCTCGGTACTCCCTATTGGTGAATCATTTAGATAGGGGGGAACTACCACACAGTCACTTGAATCTAGATGTACACATATTTCCATATGCATGGAAAGAAAGGGACATTGCATGATTTTACACACCTCAACAAGTGTAATATATATATATAATGTAAATTTTTCTTTTGCAGGTCATTAACGTTTTAGGAGAATCATTTGATTCCTCTCAAGACCTCTTTGGGTGAGCATATGGAAGGTTCATAATTAGGATTTTATCTTTTTCCAGCTACCTCCCCTCTGGGCCTTCATCCCCTTCTTCCCATGAAATGAGGGACAATCCCTTCTTGGGTCAGTACACCCAAAAATACCAAAAGGTAAGGAGATGAGGGGATGAAATGTGGAAAGTGATAAGTATGGTCGGGAATGGTATGATGACTCGTCAAGGGGACCTCCTAGTAGCAAACATATTTTTGAGTGTGACCACTTACTACGGTGCAATGTCAACCCACAAAGGTCAAATAATGTGAAGAGCATAATTTCCAAGCTGACATTACATAATCAAAATAAGTTTAAAATGTAACAAACTCAAATGCCTCAAATATTGACATGACACTCACCATAAAATATGGCTTGTACCTCTGGGAGAAAGACCCAATGTCTTCCAGAAGCAAGCTGATGTGGTGGATACCCTTATGATGAACCTGAGATTTTTGGTGGTGAAGCGGGCATCTATCTGTGCAAGTGGACATTGTTGGTCAAGTTTTCTCTTGGTACTCCATGTCTGCAACCTGAGGGCCTTGAAACATCATCTCCTTAGTTATCCCTAGGAATTGGGGATAATAATTCCTAAGGAGCAAAGAATAAAGATTGATACAATGATTCAGAAGTGCATCTTCTTGGGGTTCTCAAATACCAGCAAGGGAAATTGTCTTTACAATGAGACAAACAAGAAATTCATCCTTTCCAGAGATGTAATCTTTCTTGAATCCTCCAGGAATGACAAAATTGTTGAGAGGTAGCTTTATCATCTAAATATATTCACTCATGTAAATACATATGATGAATTTGATGATGATATTCCATATCGTGAAGAGGGGATCCCTATCCTGGATCAATCTTTAGAATCTCATTTTGAAACACCATCTCCCCTCATGAAGAATTTCCATTCGCTTCATTAGAACTTGAAGTTCAATTGGATGATGTGATTGAGAGGATTGAAAAGTTGAGTCTTGATCAGAATTCAGCACCACCTCAATCAATTGAATAACCTGGACCGTCTCAAAAAGTTCCACCAAAATGGCTCATAAAAACACTTGAAAGTTTTCGTCCTAATGAGGTCCAAAAGACAAGAACCATAATTTCCTCAAAGAATATGGAGGTGATGTAGATGGAATGGATTTTTCATATGATTATGATTTGAATTTATCTACTAACTCTGAAGAAACCACTTCTCATTATGGGTGGAAAGAATCCATGTAGAAGGAATATGATGCTCTCATCAAGAATGGGACGTGGAAGTTGGTGGATCCTCCATTTGGAGACAAATCAATCAGATGCAAGTGGGTATTCAAGAAAAAATACAAATCATATGGCTCACTTGAAAATCACAAAGCAAGGATCATGGAAAAAGGATTTGCATAGAAAGAAGGTATTGATTATGAAGAGACTTTTTCCCCTATAGAAAAATGGGCTACCATCCAAAAGGGAAACCACTTCTAATGATGGGTGGAAAGAAGGCATGCAGAAGGAATATGATTCTCTAATCAATAATGGGACATGGAAGTTGGTGGATCCTCCATTCGAAACTAAACCAATTGGATGCAAGTGGATATTCAAGAACAAGTACAAATAATATGGTTCACTCGACAAGCACAAAGCAAGGCTCATGGAAAAAGGATTTGTACAGAAAGAAGTTATCTGTTATGAAGATATTTTTTCCCCTGCGGCGAAATGGGATACCATATGTACTGTATTTTCCATGGTAGGACAAAATGGATGGAAAATTCATCAAATGGATGTAAATATTGCTTTCGTGAATGAAGACTTGAAATAGAATGTTTTCATGTCGCAACCAGAAGGTTTTATTGTGAAGGGACAAGAACAGAAATTACGCAAGTTCATCAAATAATTATATGGCCTAAAACAAGCACTTTGCACCTGGTATGTAAAACTCACTGAGCATCTTCTGAAATTGAAGTTCAAGCACTACAATCTTGATGATGCAACTATGTTTGTCATGAAAGTTGGAAAAATTATTGTATATATTGAAGTATATGTAGATGATTTGTTGATAACAAGGAACAATAAAAGTTGCATTACATCCATAAAGAAATATTTGAAGAAAGGTTTTGATATGATAGATTTGGGACATCTTCACTACTATTTGGGCATTGAAGTGAATCAAAATCCAGAGTACATATTCATCTCCTAAAATAAGTATGTTGGAGAATTGTTGAACAAGTTCGGCTTGACTAAGTGTAAGCCTATTTCCACTCCAATCGAACAGAATTTGAAGCTCACATAAAAGGAATGGAATGAATTTGAGGATGCAACCAAGTAGATATATCTTGTGGGAAGTCTTATCTACCTTAGCAAAAACAGACCAGATATATCAGTTGTTGTTGGGATTATTTCCAGGTTCATGCTAAAACCTTGTGAAAGACATTGGTATGTTGCAAAAAGAGTTCTAAAATAATTGAAGCGAACTCGAGATTTTGGACTCAAGTACTTTAAGGTAAATGAAATCAACCTAATTAGATATTTTGATTTAGACTTTGTTAGAGATCAGGAAAATGGAGTGTCAACTTTAGGATATCTCATGAGTCTTGGATCAGAAATTGTCCCCTGGAGATCACGCAAATAGTAAGGTCCAATAGATTCCACAACGGAGGAAGAATATGTCAAGAGTAAAAAAGCAACGAAGGATATTGTGTGACTCAGAAAAATACTTGAAGATTTGTAGGAGAAACAAATAAATTCTACTCCTCTTCTAGTTGACAATAATTTTGCAATCAAGTTGGTCAAGAATCGCAGATTCCATGATCGAACTAAGCACATCAACACAAAGTATCACTTGATTTGATATCATGTAGAGGCCAAAACTATTGACTTGAGACATTGTTCCACAAATGAGAAAATTGCGGACATATTCACCAAAGCACTTGGAAGAGAAAATTTTGAAATTTTCATAATGATGTTTGGACTCACAAACAACCTTTTAGATTAATGGGGGGAATGTTAGACATGTAATCCTTGGGATTGTGTTACTTGTGTAACATTATTGTAAATATGAAGAGTCATAGGTGATAGGAAGAGTCACCCATTAGAGAAGACCAACGCTCATTCATTTGTATATTTATTGAGTTTCAAAGCTTTGTGGTTTGCACTCGGTCATGCGGTCGTTGTTGAAATATTGTAACTTCAAAATATATTCTAATTATAATTGAGTTATTAATTTATAGATCAAATCCCCTTTTGTAGATTGATCATGTCGCGTCTTGTATAAGACCAAATCCCCTTTTGTGGATTGGTCAAACCATAGTTATATGGTGATTTTTGTAAAGTCGTCCCCTAGGGTTTAATAAAGTGGTTTAACCCACTATTGGAAGAAGTCAACCCTACTTGGTGAAGAGAAATAACCCTAGCGCCTCCTCAACTAGTATTTATAAGTGAGCAAGGCATCTCATTTAGTCACTCACTCACACTTATAGTGTGCATATTTTGAAGGAAGTTGCAGTTGCAAGAAGGAGAAGAGAGGCGCATGATCAATCCTAGTCTTTTATTGGTGGTTTTGTCTTAAGTCTTGGCATTGTATTGGAAATCTATTATTGAGGAATTTTTTGTTGGGTTTTCTCCCCCATGAGGGTTTCCCGAGACAAAATGTTGTGTACCTTGTGATTGTGTTTCTTTGTGATCCTACTTATGCTATTATTCACTAATAAATTGAAAAGAAATTGATAACATCTCTAAATTTAACATGGTATCAAAGCTTGACTGAATAGAGCACCTTTCACTGGGTATCCAAAAACATCATTATTGTTGTACAAGAAAATTAGGGCTTTTTATTCGAAGGAAATTTCTAACTAAAAACCATCTAGGGAAGTGCACCCTACCCTAGCGGATCATTTGGCAGCTTGAGTGCACATTTTCAGTGGCCAGAGCCTCCGAAAAGTCAAACCCTGGTTTTGACTAGTACCAGAAAACCAGGAAACCAAAACCAGTACCAGAAGTACCAATCCATATTTGCGCAATTCAAGTCTCAAGGGGTAAAACTTGGAATTTTTTAAAACAGACAGCTCCATCCTACTCGCCTCAGCCCTTCGCATCTCCTGGTAATTTCAGATTCACTTTCTGAGCACTTTCATTTTATGGTCATTTTCTTAGCTCCATGTCAAGATGTATGCAAGCACCAAGCTTGTTGACAAGTTATAAGGTGTGGAAAAATTTTGTGCCTGGAAGTATAGAGTTGGACACATTGTTGAAGAGAATGATCTTGCAAAATTCATAAAACAAAATGTACCGAAACCCGAAGAAGATGCAACCAAAGCGAAGTACAAGAAGGATATGGTTAGGGACAAAAGGATCATTATAGAGTTCATTAAAGATAAATTGATCCCTCAAGTGTCTTATAAGAATACTCCAAAAGAGATTTTTGATGCCCTAACCAGAATGTATGAAGGAAAGAACATCAACCGAAAGATGAACTTGAGAACCCAACTCAAGAATACAAATATGCAGAAAGGAGAAACAGTTCAATACTATTTCTCTAGGGTTACTCATTTCAAAGAAAAGTTAGAAGCAACTAGAGACAACTTGGATGAATATGAACTCATCATGACAACTCTTAATGGTCTCAAAATACCTTGGGATGCCTTCATCGAAACTATTTGTGCAAAAAAAAAAATCCAATCTGATAGTCTATGGGAAGAATGTGTTCAAGAAGAAGCAAGAGTAACCAATCGAGAAGTAGTATTATTAAGGGATGAAGACCCAGCCCTAGCTACTCATGATAAAGGAGGAAATAAAAGGTCTCATTTCCAAAAGGAGAAACACCTTCATAAGGAATATCACTCCCTAAAGAGATTCACCCACTTCCATAAATAATCTCACCCTCCAAGGAGATTCCAAAAATATCAGAAGGGGAAAAGAAAAGAAAATTATTTCTCCTCTTATCAATGTTATCATTGTGATAAGATGTGACACATTGCTAAGAATTGTACTTCCAGAAGGGAATAATACAAGAAGAGAAATAACAAAAGACATCATGCCCATGCAGTTGAAGATGATGAGCCACCCACAAAGCTAACTAAAGAAGAGATTGAATATTATGTTTTATTTTCTGCCCTCTCAGAATCTGTGACACCTCAAAAAGATACTTGGCTCTTAAGCATGTGACAGGAACTCCTATGAGAATGAAGGATGTATCATATGTACCAGAAGAAGGATATTTGTACTCAGATGTATGTGGTCCAATGTCATCAACCTCTCTAAGCGGGTATGTATACTATGTGTCATTTATTGATGATTATTCTCGCAAGACTTGAGTTTATTTCTTGAAATCAAAAGATGAAGTACTTGGAAAGTTCAAGGAATTCAAATCTTGTTAGAAAATCTCTCCGAAAAGAAAATCAAGATACTCAAGTTAAATAATGGAGGAGAATACACCTCAATTGAATTTGGAATCTTTTGCAGAGATGTCAGGATTAAGAGGGAACTCACCACTCCCTATAATCCTTAACAAAATGGTGTAGTAGAAAGAAAGAATAGAAAAATAATGGAAGCAGTGAATACTATGATCCACAATCAATATCTTCCAATGCACTTATGGGTTGAAGCAGTAAAAACAATAGTTTATGTCCAAAACAGATTATCCCATAGTGCACTTGGATTCAAAACCCCTGAAGAAATGTTCACCAGAAAGAAGCCAGAAGTAAGCCATCTCAAAATATTTGGTTGTCTAGTAATTGTACACATTCCAAAAGAAAAGAGAACTAAGTTGGATACCTCATGAAAGAAGGGAATATTTGTTGGATACTGTGATGTCTCTAAGTCCTTCAGAATTTACATACTAGGTTACCATCATATTGAGATCAGCAGAGATGTAACCTTTGATGAAGATGCAACACTCAAGAGATCAAGGAAACATCTTGAAGAAGTATATGAAGAAGAACTTGTAACTCCCAGAGTTGCAGGATCTGTGAAGAAAGTTACAATTTAACCCTGATGATGATATTCTAGAAGATCATGATATGATAGAATCTCAAGAACCTCCCCAGATGACAATCTCTCACAAGAGAAAGTTGGCTTGGGAAAGGGAACTTATTCAAGATGGAGAGAAGTATGGTGCCCCATAAGGAACCATGAGACAAATCACAAAACCTAATCCATTCTCCATCTATATGGCCTTGATGTGTGATCTCATAGAAAAGGAACCTACTTGCTTTGAAGATTCCATTTAGAAGAAAGAATGGATGGATGCCATGACAGATGAATGTCAGTCCATTATAAAGAATGAAGTATGGGAAATAGTTCTTAGACCAAAGAACAAATATGTAGTATCTTCCAAATGGAAATACAAGATAAAACATGTTGCAGACGAAAGTATTGAAAAACGTAAAGAAATATTTGTAGCTCGTGGATTTTCTCGAAAGGAAGGCATTGATTATGAAGAGACGTTTGTTCTTGTATCCATATACACTTCTATCAAAACCATCATAGTCTTTTAGCCAAGATGAAGTGGAAGCTACACCAGATGGATGTGAAAACAACCTTCTTAAATGGTGTTATTGAAGAAGAAGTGTATATAAAACAACCACATGGGTTTGAATTTGAATATAGAAAGACTCATGTCTGCATGTTGAAGAAATCTTTGTACGAGTTAAAGCAAGCTCCTAGAGCTTGGTATGGCAGAATTGACAGTTTCTTTGATGACCTTGGGATTTACCAAGAGTAAAGATTATTCTAACCTTTACTTCAAGGTTATGAATGATGAGCCAGTTATATTGCTATTGTATGTGGATGACTTATTCTTAACTGGGGAAAAAAATCTCATCTCAGATTTTAAGAAGAAGCTCGTTGCATAATTTCATATGAAAGACCTAGGCTTGATGCATTATTTCTTAGGTCTTGAAGTTTGGCGGAGCTCGGATAAGATCTTCCTCAACCAAGGGAAGGATGTAGTTGAAATATTGAAGAGTTTTGAAATGTTGAAATGTAAATCCATGAACACACCCATGGAAACAAAGTTGAAGCTCATGGTGGATACTTTGTCAGAATTGGCTAATGCTACTCTATATAGACAGATCATTGGTTTGTTCATGTATCTTACGAATACCAGGCTAGATATATATTTTGATGTGAAAACCTTGAGTCAGTATCTGGTAGATACTAGACGTGTTCACCTTGTAGTTGCAAAACATGTGATGAGATACCTTAAGGGTATGTTGGAATATGGTCTCTGTTATACTCGAGATCATGAATTCAGACTATATGGATATAGTGATTCAGATTGGGATGGAAGTGTTTTTGATAGAAAGAGAACTTCAGGATGTTGTTTTAGTCTGGGGTCAGCCATGACTTCATGGTAGAGCAGGAAGCAATCTAGTATTGCCCTCAGCATGGAAGAAGCGGAATACATTGCAGCATGTCCAGCCAGTTGTGAATCCATATGGCTGCGAAATTTTTTGATAGGTCTATTCGATCTGGAGATGGAAGCCACTGTGATTCTATGTGATAACCAGAGTTGCATAAAGATGACAGAGAACCCAGTGTTTCATGATAAATCGAAGCACATAGAAATCTGGTATCACTACATTCATGATATGGTGCAGAGGGGAGTTGTAAAGCACCAATATCTTGGCACAGATGAGCAGGTTGCAAATATGTTGACCAAGCCTCTGTCTCGTGTGAAGTTTGAGTACTTTCGAGACAAGCTTGGTGTTGTTTGAAAGGACCTCCCTCGAAAGGGGGAGATGTTGATGATACTATGGTATCCTAACCAGCAGCAAGTAGCTCTGTTAGGATTTTATATCCTAGGGGATTGATCATCCTTGGACAGATCCCGAAGGTCCGATAAGGATTGTCTGTCAAAGTACCTGTGCATGTATATGCTATTTAAGGTCAGTAGTGGTAGCTCCATTAGAATTTTATATCCTAGGCAATCTTTTTATTCATGGGCAGATCCCGAAGGTCTAGTAAGGACGGTCTGTCAGAGTACCATGTGGTAGCTTATTAGGATTTTATATCCTATGGAATCTTATGATTCCTGGACAAATCCTGAAGGTCCGATAAGGATGGTCTATCAGAGTACCACAAAATGTTGTTGCTGCACCTGCCTCATTATGTTACCATATGATGATGATGTTGTTGTCTCAACCTCGTGTTGATGATGTTGTTGTCTCAGCCTCGTGTTGTTGATGATGTTGTTTTAGCCTCGTGTTGTTGATGATATTGTATCAACCTCAAGTTGTTGATGATGGTGTACCAGCCTCATGTTGGTAATATTGTTGCTTTATTACTATGTTAATTGATGTTGATATTTCAGTTTCATACAGATGATGATGATGATACTACTCCAGCTCCATCCTGTGAACGATGATGATATTGATGATCAGAAAAACTTTTGATGATTTGTAGATATGTCAGTCAGTGTTCCAGATGTTGATGATGTTTCTTCCCTCTCTTTATCATGATGATGTTGCATTGGGTTATGTCAGTAGAATACCCTTCTCATTAAGGGGGAGTGTTGAAATATTGTAACTTCGAAGTATATTCTAATTATAATTGAGATATTGTTTTATAGATCAAATTCCCTTTTGCGAATTGATCATGTCGGGTCTTGTATAAGACCAAATCCCCTTTTGTGGATTGGTAAAACCATAGTTATATGGTGATGTTTGTAAATTCGTCCCCTAGGGTTTAATAAAGTGGTTTTAACCACTATTGGAAGAAGTCGGCCCTACTTGGTGAAGAGACATAACCCTAGTGCCTCCTCAACTAGTATTTATAAGTGAGGAAGGCACCTCATTTACTCACTCACTCACATTTATAGTTTTCATCGTGTTATCACTCCAAGAAACTCTTTGAGGTTGTGGGTCAAAGATGCTTGGTAACTTAAGGTAAACTTGTTTTTTGTATTTTGTATGTGTGGATCAATGGGATAACTCAATTACAGTTATAGTATTCAGACAGACAAAATGAGAATCAAATGAACCAGTGCTCTCAAGGATCAATAATCAAATGATAGCTTTAAAGTGGGTGATAAAACAACGCTTACAAACCAAATACAAATGTAGGGTTTAATAAACAATGAGAAGAAACTATTAATCAAGTTGTGAGATAACCAATGATATGACAGTCATTCTGCATTTGAAACAACTTGAATAAGAGTACAGAAGGAAAGATGAAAATCTGACATCAAGAGAGAGAGAAAACTGTGATTTGTATTATCATATGAAAGGTTTGTTTACAATATAGTATTTTCTGCTATCCAAAATCGAACCTTTACTTTATCAAAATGATAAGTATTTATAACCTTTACAATAGATCTCAGATCCCTGAAAAATAGATCTGGATTTCTAAATATAGAAAACAGAAAACAAAACTAAATACAATAGGACAACTAAGAACTAGTTCATATGAATCGAACTGTCTTCAAAGTTTGTCTTCGACATATGGTCTTCATCATTTCTATGTCTCTGATGTGTCATGGAGGAAAGGACACATGTCTTCAGTAGTTGGAAAACTTTCAACAGCTATGAACAAAGCTTTAGTTGACCAATTAAGCATTCACCTCCAAAATCTCCACGAATCTTTGAAACTAAATATTTTATGATTTGGTGATTAATCTTTTTGATGTTCTCTGATCCTTTAAATCACCCAAAAATAACTCTGTTCAAGCTCAAATATTCAAAATTCTTACTCTGTGGTTTCACCAGCTATTTCACCTTAGGATTTGCTAATTAGCTGATGAAATCTTTGCTTTTCAATAGCTAATTGGTTATAATTGCGCCTTTTGTGCTAGTGAAAGCTTTGTTTTAATAAAAAAGGAAAACCTTTCGTATTAAAAATCAAAAATCATTGTTTATTTGATTGATCTCCCTGCAAATTTACAGCAACCTGTGGCAACACCTGTAAATATGGATGTGTGGTAATTTTTGCCTTCAACTTTTTGATTTTCCTCTTCAGGCGCTTAGCTAACCATCATAAGCTATTATAATCCTTTGTGATCTTTTTCTTCTTCTTCTTATCCTTTATACTTTCACGTGCCAGCTTCTCAAAAGTTGCATTGGTCTTTGCAAAATTCTCTGATAAAGCTTTATATCTTGCCTTTATCACCATTTCTAGAATCTCCTGTTGTGCTATTATCTCCTTCAGCTCCTTAATCTTCTGTGTTTTCTTTGATTTCTTATTTATTGAGGTTTCACCTTCATCTTTGGACGTAAAAACTTCAAAATCATATGCAGGTTCCATGGAATGCTCTAGACTTTCATCTTCCTTTTATGGTTCTGTGTCTGAATCTGTGTATGGTAGATTTAGAGCATTTGTCCTTTTTATTGTGGATTGCTCTGAGTTTGTTTCAAAATCTAGTTTCTTTTTAGCTTTCTTGGGCTTTATGCTAGAATTTTTGTCTTCTGGTGGCTTTGGGAGAGCTCTCCTTCTCCTTGAGCTACTCTGAGGAGTTGAATGCTTCTTGCATGCTTTCTTCTTTTCATTTATAGGTTGAGTTTGGGCCTCAAAACCTTCCTAGAAGAGAAAGTGTTGCCAAGTTCTTTCTCTCTGTCTCAGTTCTTCCAAGATGATCATTTTAATCAGGCCATAATGACAAAGGGATTTTTTTATGTTGAATGGTTCAGCTCTAATCTTATTACACACCTTGGTTAGGATTCTATGAAGAAAGAAAGGAAAATTTAGAAGGACCTTCCCTGTGAAGTGATCTAGGAGTCTAAAATGATATAACATTAACTTGTCATACCTGCCCTCTGAGGTTAAGTATAACTTAATGCCTTTGAACAGATCTTGCCATTCATTTTCAAGGTAAGAAATAGGGTACTTTTCTTCCAGGTTATACTTTAGAATTCTGTCTTGAGGTATGATCTAAAATCCAAATTCTCGGTCATTGTTGTTTTAAACCAATTTTGGCTTGTTCTGGGTAAGCCAATTGTTGAAGCGATGGCAGCTTCATCAACTATCAGTTCCAGAGAGCCCACTGTATCTTTGCTTCCATCATATGACTTTTCAAAAATCTTTTTTATCACCCGGTGATAGCCTTCCTACAACCTTTCCACATATTTCATACAACCTACGTCTGAGAAACGCTTCTGCACCTCTGGATAAGACTGCAAAAAAGATAAATTGTCTAATTCTTTCCTCAGAAGTCGTCCTCCTTGCTTCCTTGTCATTTGCAACTTAATCACCAGCTAATTTGTACACGGTTGAAACAGTAAACTTATTGATAAGGAAAGGGTTGGCGCTCGTGAAAATGACCCTATGTTATCAATGAAATATGGAACCCCATAATAGATTTTTTTGAACACCGTGAGTTTGAAATAGGAAATGGTGATTTGATTTGATGTCATCATATAACTTGTACTTTGTCTTCTGTTTGCAATGATGATTAAGAGTGTGTCACGTCTTCAAACCCTTCTTTGTCTGCCCCATGAAATTTGTGAGCACAATCTATCATGATGTCCTACTAGAACGTGATGAAAAGGTGTCACCACTCATTTGCGTCCATTAACTCTCCATGATGATTGTATGACATGTGTCCGGCGTATCCTTTTTGGGTTTCTGGATTCGTTGGAGGAAAAACCATGTTAACACTTTCACTGGCTCGCTTGCTGCTGAGAGTACACTTTAGCCATTGAAACCTGAGGCTTTCACCAGCTAACTTCAACTTCAAAACAGATGTTAGTTGTTGAAAAGATTTTTCTTGATTTTTTGAAAAGACCTTTCGATGATCGATTTATTTCTAGGATAACATCCTAAATCCTATACTTTGACACTTCTAAATTCTAAAAATTTATATAGGACCCTAATTTATGACCATGCTATCACCTACAAAAAGGAACAAATTGACTGATTCATTTTGGGAGATAACATTTGGCTCCAGCTGGGATGGAGACCTCCCTGTGAGGTTTCGAAGAACCTAGTTTCACTCAGTAGTCTTATTTACAACTTGAAATCAAAACTGATTTTACTCAGTATTCCATTGGGCATGGAGTTATTTACGAAAACAAAACAAAAACAAAACTGAAAAGATATGTACAAATAAGCAGTCTTTAAGGAAATCCTCATGAAAAGTAGAGTTTCAGAAAACACCCATTGAATGGGCCACCTGATACTTCTTCACCTGCAAGATCTTGGAGGACAAAAGTATTGTTCTACTGAGTTGATGTTATAACAAATGGACCTGTACAGAGTGCATCAAACTTGCCATGTTTTCCCTTTTCCTGTCTTGATGCAACCCATTTCAGAACCATATCCCCTGCCTTGAAAATATATGTCTTAACTTTTCTGTCAAAAAATTATTTCATCTTCCTTTGGTGTAACTCTGTCTTTTCCAGAAGTTTCTCTCTGTCTTGCTGCAGCTCTACCAAATTGTGGATCCTCCTAGTTAGATCATTTGGCTCAGAGTCGGCTTCTTGTAAAACTTTTGCAACTGGTAGTGCAAGTTGAACAGGAAAGATGGCTTCAGTGCCATATACCAACTAGAAGGGGGATGTGCCAATTGACTTTTTATTTGTAACTCTATCAGCCCACAAAGAAAATTTCAACTTGGAATCCCAGCCCTTGGTATTTTGTTCAAGCAACTTCTTTATGATTCTGACTAAACTCTTATTTGATGATCCAGCTAAGCCATGTCCCTATGGATAGTAAGAAGTAGAATGTACTAGCTGAATTCCCATATCTTCACATAATTTTACCAAGTGTTTATCATTAAACGCAGCAGCGTTGTCTGTGACTATTCTCTTAGGGCAGCCAAATCTAGAGAATATGTTTTCTTGCAGAAAATTAATGATGATAGTGTGATTGGCATTTATTGTAGGAATGGCCTCGATCCATTTGGTAAAATAACTAGTAGCCACAAGGATCCATTTATGCTGATTGCTAGAAGGTGGATGAATCTCACCTATGAAGTCCAAACCCCATTGCTGAAAAGGACCCGTGACCACAACAGGTTTGAGGGGAAGAGATTTTAGTTGATGCTTGCCTGCAAACCTTTGGCACTTGTCATATGTTTTCACAAATTTACACACATCTGAAAATAAGGATGGCCAATAGTAACCAACTCTTAGGATTTTATGAGTGGTAGTCTTCCAATAATGATGTCCTTCACACTCACTATTATGAAATTCAGTCATGATTTTAGCTGATTCCTCTTGGTTTATGCACCTCAAGAGTATCCCTGTTGGATTTTTCCAAAACAATATGCAGAAATTTATGGCTTTGAGCATTAAAGATCTCCCTTGTGTTTTTGTCAAATCTGAAGGAAATGATAAATTCTGCAGAAAATAAATGATGTGATTGTACCATTCACAGTCATCTAGGTGAGGAGAAACCTACAAATTATCACTACCTCTGTCTTCTAAAACCTAAATGTCTCATGCATTTATACCCACAAAATTTATCTCAAGCAACTTACAATTTTCTTCTGTAAGGAGCTTGGCAAGGCCTTGACCTTTCACAAATTTTGTTGGCTTGATCTCGACATAAAATTCAATTAACTTTGCTATCCACTTACTCATTTTTCCATCTATTTCAAGTTGTATAAGCACATCCTTAACTGAGCTTGAAGGTACATAAGCTATTACCTTGGCTTGAAGAATGTAAATCCTGAAGGCTTTTAATGACTTGATGAGTGCATATGCTTGTTTTTCAAATGGTTCATACTTTACTTCAGCATCTCTCAAGACTTTACTAAAGAAGGCAACTGGTTGCTCCTGATCATCAACATTTCTCTGCAATAGTACAGCTGCAATTGTATCTTTTGAAGCAAATGAAAAGATATTAAACTCCTTGTCAAAGTTAGGACTGATTTAAAAAGGGGCTATTATAATGGCTTCTTTGATAGCATTGAAAGAGTGTTTAGCTTCTTCAGTCCATATTACTTCAGAATTCTTTCTTAACATACAAGTAATGTTCTTTGTAAGTTCTGCAAAGTTTGTTATAAACCTCCTGATAAAGTTTATGGTTCCAAGGAAAGACTGAATATCCTTTTTTGATCTAGGAAGAGACAATTGTTTAATGGCTTCTACTCGTTTTGGATCAATCCTTACCCCATCAGCTGAAACAATATGTCCAAGCAATTTCCCTTCGTTAAGTGCAAAATTAGATTTCTTAGGATTAAGAGAAATTCCATACCTCCTACATTTTAGGAATGCCTTCCTCAAATGCTGCAAATGATCTTCATGGCTGCTTGAAAAAACAATTATGTCATCAAGATATATTAGAACAAAACTGTCTTTCTCTCCAACGAATGTGATGTCCATCGCTCTCTGGAAACTAGCTCCAGCATTCATCAGTCCGAAAGGAATCTTTTCATACATGAAAGTGCCCCATGGAGTAGTAAAGGCGGTATTTTCTCTGTCATCTGGATGGATAGCAATCCGATTGTATCCAGAGAATCCATCAATAAAGGATATCACACTTGACCCTGACACCTTTTGTAAAATGTGTTCCATCTTGGGTAGCGGGTAGTTGTCTTTCCTAGAACACTTGTTTAAATTTTTGAAATCCACACAGAGTTTGTGTTAGCCTATGGCTTACCTTTACCAATCACTAAGTATAAATTGTCACCTATATTTGTATTATTCATTTAGGATATTAGTAATATATCCTCAAGTGGTGACTAATGATTTAGTTAAGATTGCCTAGCCTAGTCATCATGCATGATTTTAGGATCTAGAGAAAATATCTCTATGAGGTGGCATCACCCATTGTACTATAAATATGTAACATTGGAGTGAATACATTAAAAAAGTGATGGGTAGTGAGCCTTTTCCACCATGTTGTTGTTCTTGTTTATGTTTTATCAATTGGTTTTTTGTTTTGTTTTTTGGGTTGGATTGTGCCCAATAGTAAATTGATGACCAAGAGTAGATTGGGTGATTGTATGTGTGATAGCCAGACCCAAATGGAATGTGAGTTTAATTCCAGCATGATTGTATGTGAACAATCATGTTGGAATTAAACTCACAGTCTGATGTCTCCATTTTTCTTTCTGATAGGTACAAGGTTGGAAATCCAATCTGAGTATCTGAGAGGTATAATAATTTTAGCATCCAATAATTTCTTAATCTCTTTTTCCATGGTAGGCAGAAACATAGGGCTGAAAGATCTAAGCTTCTGCCTAAATGGTTTAGTATCTTTACTTAAAGGAATCTTGTGTTGAATTATCTCAGTGTTGAATGTTTTCAATTCATTATATTGCCAAGCAAAGATATCATCAAATTCTTTTAACAACTCACCATAATCAACCTTTTGTTCTTCAGATAGATGAGAAGCTAAGTTGACATATTTAGGATCTTGTTCATTGGCTACATTAAACTGAAATACATCTGAGTCTTCTTCCTTCTTTTCCAATTTGACAGCTACATCATTATTATCAAAAAGCCTTTCTAAAGGGACCAATCCTTTAGGAATTTTGTTAGTGGACAATTGAACAATTTCATGTGCTCCAATTTTACTTCTTAGCTTTGGCTTCTCAGCTTCTTCATCATGTTCATTCTCCAAATCAATCTGCAAATCTGCAAACTCATCCATTACTGCGAGGAATCTGGTGAGTTCAGCATCATCTTCAAAAACCTTCCAAAACTTTACATTATCAGGGAGTGATGGCCTATACTTTACTTGGACTTCATAGTTTAATTTAGGAGGTAATGGAGGTATGAAAGAGCAGGCTGAAATAGCCAATGAATCAGCTAGTTCATTCATGTCTCTAGGAACATGAGTAATCTTGAAATCTGTAAAAGCATGGATCACTGTCAAAACTTCATCTCTATAGGCTTTCAGCCTAACATGTTTGGCTTGGAAGGATTTGTTTACTTGCTGAATTATGCATATCCAAATACCTGTAGTCTCTGAATATTCATCTCTTTGGCTGCATTTAATCCTAGGAGCAGCACCTCATACTCTGCAATGTTGTTAGTTTCTTTAAAGCAATATTAAAAGACAAATGAGTGGTTTCCTTCAATGGGGAAATAATGACTATGCCTGCTCCAGTTGATTCTCTTGTACATGCCCCATCAAAAAACATTGTCCACAAATCATTCTCACCTATTTATGCACAATGGGCTTCTTAAGTAATAATGATTCTGAAAGAGTGTCATCTATTTGAAGTATAATGATCCCATACCTATGTCCACTGAATAAATTGGGTGATTGACTGGATTATGATCATCACTGATTATGTATGCAAGCTGAGATTCTCTGTACAACCTTTTGTTTTCTCCACCGAACACCGGAATGGTGACGTATAATAGATCCATTTTCAGAGTTCCACCAAGTCTATTCATGAAATATCTAGACAAGAGACATCCAAATTTGGGAGGGATGTCTGCCACAACCACATCCATCACCATGGTTTTCATTGATGCTGAGGTCAAGGTCACTGCCAAATCTTTAATAAGCCCAAAGCATTTAACTCTCTTAGAGTCAAAAGAGAAAAGATCATGATAAGTCTTAGTGATTTCTAAACCAATCTCTTCCATCACAGCCTTTGGCATCAGATTATGAGATGCACATGAATCTAAGAGACAATTATGCAAGATTTTGTCATGAATATTCAAGGAAATGTAAAATGGTGGACAGCTCTCATCCCTATATTCAATCATAGGACTGAGGACAATAGTAGGCTGATTATCTTGAATGTTGAGGATATCAGCAGAGTCAGAAGTGCAGCTAGGATCAAGGGTGCTCAAAATGTTTTTCTTAAATGACTCATTTTTCATTAGCTCAACTAGAGGGATTGGAATTTTAATTTTTTGGATTTCTGCTTCAAGATTAAAAGATAATGAGGTCTTGTCAAATGTTTTTAACTCATGGGATGGTGCTTTTAATGCAATATGTGGTTCATTTAAGTTCTGTTGATCTTGATTCTGATGCTTGGCAGGTACACGGTCTTTCTTTTGAGGAGGAGGTGTAGTACTCTATTTTGCAACAGCTGCCTTAGATCTGAGATTGTATCTATTTTTCTCATATGCCTTAAATACACCATTGTCATCAGAAAGTTCATTAATTTTTCCATTTGTAAGGGCCTCCTCATAATCATTTTGAGTCAAAAATTATTTTTCCAGCTCTACTTTGAAATAATGAATATGGTCTTCTTGATCTTTTGGACATTCATCTTCATCATATTCTTCCATCACAGCATTTTGAAGAGGAACTTTTATCTCTGATCCTCAGTAGGATTTCTTTCTCTCTGCAAAATCTGCACTTGCTAATTATTTCTCCTGAAGTTGTTTGGATTCTGATTGGAATTTATGTTTGTATAATCATAATTACCCCTTCCCTTGACAGACTACTTGTTTTCAATTTTAAGTTTAGATATCTCAGAAATTAAAGACTCTAACATTTTAGCCATATTGTCTAGTTTTGGATTAGTATGGGATGAAGAAGAAGCTTCATCTCTAGGATTTCTTCTATCAGTGTTTCTCTTCAACTTATGAGCAACCAATATATTCGATTCCACTTCAAGGGAAGAATCTTGCGTCAGAGATAGTGTAGGTGACCTTCTTTCTCTCAACAACAAACAGATTTATGAATCAAAAGAATTTGCATATGTGATTTTGGCAGAGGTATCTGAGGGCTTTATCTCAGCTGGAATTTTACTGTATATCCTAGTGAACCTTTTAGTGAAATCAGAGACTGATTCACCATTTTCTTTCTTGAGATTTCCAAATTCAGTAATATAGTACAAGAAATCTCTTCTATCACCCCAGAGATTCAAAAAGATATCATCCAATTGCTCTATGCCAGCTATTGAACCACTTCATGGCATGGCCATCAAAGCTTTGGACAAAAACTTGGGTCCAAACATCTTCTTCTTCAATGTTAAGGTTTTCTGCATAACTGTAAAAGGCCTTTATATGTTCTTCAGCAGTCACATCACCTTCACCTGTGAATTTGGGCATATATTTCTGATAGTCTCTTGTGGGCATGGCTGATACTGGATTTGGCAATATCAATGGTGCATACCTAGCAGCTAGGATTTGTTGCATCTTGGTCAAAGGAGGAGGTGCAGCCATGATGATTATTGGTGAAAGAGGTGATATATTTTTCTTCGATTCCTCAGCACTGGGGGGGTTTAATTTAAAAGGGGAAGAACTATTTGATGGGAAAGAAGTTTTGTATGAGGCTATATAGAATTTTGTAAGTTGTTCAGCCAAGTTTTCCTCACCTTTAGCAGATAATTCTTGAAGAATATGCTCTACAGCAAGGAGGCCAATGTGAATGTGTATATGGTATTCTTCCCACTGTGAGTGAAAAGACTTAAGGGATGATGAGTTGTGAGATATTTCTAAAGTTTTAGATGATTCTTCAACCAAATTTGAGCCTATCACTTCTTATGCAATGACATTTTCCTCTTGATAAGAAATAATTGATTCTTCTGCAATTTTTACAGACTCTTTTTCACTAACAATCTTAGAGGAAGAAGATCCAGTGTTTTTTGCTATGGATTTCTTAGAATGAGAAAGAGGATTACTTTGGGTACCTAATTTTGAAGTCTGGCCTTGAAATGATCTTCCTCTTCTGAGAATTAGTTCTGGGTTGGGCACTGGTGTGACAGGTGATTCTTGTGGATTCTCCCTGGTACTAATCTTCTTTGGAGCCAAGATGAACTTGTGGAGTCTCCAGATAGATGATTACAACCAATGTAATTTCTAATCTTTGTCTATCATCAAATATTAGCTCTGTGTCATCTCCCAGGAAAGTTGAGATTCAGTCTCCTCTCCCCGACAACGGCGCCAATTTGTTATCACTCCATGAAACTCTTTGAGGTTGTGGGTCAAATATGCTTGGTAACTTAAGGTAAACTTGTTTTTTTTATTTTGTATGTGTGGATCAATGGGATAACTCAATTACAGTTATAGTATTCAGACAGTCAAAATGAGAATCAAATGAACCAGTGCTCTCAAGGATCAATAATCAAATGATAGCTTTAAAGTGGGTGAGAAAACAATGCTTATAAACCAAATACAAATGTAGGGTTTAATAAACAATGAGAAGAAACTATTAATCAAGTTATGAGCTAACCAATGAGATGACAGTCATTCTGCAGCTAAAACAACTTGAATAAGAGTACAGAAGGAAAGATGAGAATCTGACATCAATAGAGAGAGAAAATTGTGATTTGTATTATCATATGAAATGTATGTTAACAATATAGTATTTTCTGCTATCCAAAATCAAACCTTTACTTTATCAAAATGATAAGTATTTATAACCTTTACAATAGATCTCAGATCCCTCAAAAATGGATCTGGATTTCTAAATATAGAAAATAGAAACAAAACTAAATACAATAGGATAACTAAGAACTAGTTCCTATGAATCGAACTGTCTTCAAAGTTTGTCTTCGACATCTAGTCTTCATCATTGTTATGTCTCTAATGTGTCATGGAGGAAAGGACACATGTCTTCGGTAGTTGGAAAATTTTCAACAACTATGAACAAAGCTTTAGTTGACCAATTAAGCATTCACCTCCAAAATCTCCACGAATCTTTGAAACTAAATATTTTATGATCCCGCATGTGGATCACGCCTTCTTGTAACTGGGGATCACACCTTCTTGCAACTTGCAACTGAAACTAAATTTTGTCTTAAGTCTTGGCATTGTATTCGCAATCTATTATTGAGGAATTTTTCGCTGGGTTTTATCCCCCATGAAAGTTTCCCATGATAAAATGATGTGTACCTTGTGATTGTGTTTCTTTCAGTGATCCTACTTATGTTTTTATTCTCTAGTAAATTGAAAAGAACTTAATAACAACTCTAAATTTAACATTCGACATGCCCTATCCCTCATTCCCATGGGCTCACCTGAGGGGCCTCTCCCCTTCCCCTTTCTCCAGTTGTCTTCCATGCAATCTCAGTCATGATCCCTCTTTCCAGTCACCATGTGGTGATGGATTCCTTGACAGTCAAGCTCATTGAATATGAGTTGATCCCTATTAAAGTATGGGCCTTTACTTCGCAGGAATAATTCGTGTGAAATGGCTCCTCCACTAGGGTGTGTTTATTTTTGTAGCTTCAGAAGGTATTTCCACTAAAGACCAAGTTTTCATGCATGTGGTAATTTTCTTTGGCACTAGTTTTGACTTTTTTTTCAGTGAAATTGACCTAGAAATTAGGCTAGGGCCTCATGGGCAAGTTGATGGAATTTGTGGGCTTATGTGGTGGTGCCACACCCACAAAGAGGATTAACATATTCTAATCAATTTTTGAGTTTAGGAACGGCTCCTAAACTCACTCATTGGACTCTTATATAAAGGAGAGATGTCATTGTGACATAAGATCATTGTGCATAGTGGAGATTATGTGTGGAGACATAATCTAGGAGGCTTAGTAATTTTCAGCAAAGGGAAATTCTCCATGGTGGAAAATTTGGCCTAAGGTTGAGGACTCTCTATTTTTTGTTCTTGGCAGGGAAAGGAACACCTCACATGTGGGAGAGAGAGACAAACTTAGAAGGAAGATATTGTACGAAGTGTCTGTATAGTTTTTCGCATGTACGCAGGTTGTAGTGGGAATAGTCGTGTACGTACGCGGGTTGTTATAGGAACAATCATGTACATCCGTACAAGCTCTACTGGGCAGGGACAGGTCCATACAAGCTAAGTAGCTGATTTGTGGGAAGAGAATATTTTCAGGATATTGTTGAGGTTTGGTTTTATGATTTGTATGGTTATTGGAGAACAAGGTTGTTCCCAGTTTTGGTGACTTTGGAGGACAAGGTTGTTCTCATATTTTGGTGATATTGTATTGGCTAGGAGGGTTGGTTTTTCCCTCAAGATTTATAATGATAACAATATTATAGAACTGAAATTGTGTCTCATATGTGTTGATGATTCATCTATGATATTTTATGTTTCCACTACATTTGTTTTTCAGTCTATAATTTTCAGTGTAGAATTGTTCAGTGATCACAGCTAGGGTGTTACTATTGGTTCACTAGGAAACAATTTCTCGGATCTGAAAATTAGTCACATAAGAGTTGCATGTGAAAATTGACATGCTATTAGAGCTTGGGATCTGAAGAGAAGGGAATCATATTGAGACACATTTTTGGATACAACACTGGAGGAATGTTGTTCTTGTTCTTGGTATGTTACAGGTGATAGCTCCGAGAGGGAGCTATAGTGACAGTTGCAGGTGGAAAAAGGTTAGATGGTATCTGGTTTGAGACATGGCATAGGCCATTCAGACGAAGTGTTGTGGGCTATTTCCTATTGGTGGTTTGGCAGGTTGGGAGTTCTAGTGGATTGGCAAAGATCCTGGAATCACAATAGTATGTTGTGTGGCATATTTATAACCCTATGGACGTTTTGTGCAGTGGACGTCGATGGTCAATCTGGAGGGTTATTGACGGTCTGGAGCCCTGACTGCAAGGATATTTCTTCCTTTGTTTCTGGCTCTTCCATTTCAGTTTCAATGGAATGTAAATATATGGGAATCACTTTAAATGTGGTGAATGTGTATGGTCCTTATTTGGATAGGATCCCCTTTTGGGAAAATCTTACGGAGCCTGGGATTCTCAGATACCCCAATACCATTCTAGGAGGTGACGTTAATTTCACAATCTCCCTTCGAGAAATTTTGGGGACCACAGTAAGGCGTGATCCCCAGGGAGGTTTCTTTATATCTTTCATCAAAAATCATCACATGGTTAACATAACACCTACCAATTTAGTTTCTACTTGGAGGAATTTTTGAACCAATGATGAGGCCATTGCTAAACTTCTGGATAGGTTCCTTGTGTTGGAATTGCTATTGGAGGGCTCCTTATTTTGGAAGTCCTGGGTCTATGAAGGTGTATTTTCTGACCATGGGCCTATTATACTCTCTATGATATCCGAAGGTGAAGGTCTACCTACTCCTCTAAAATACAATCCAATTTGGTTTATGGAGAGAGAATATCATAGGATCAGTTTTGAATCATGGATTCCCCTCTCTCAATCCTTTGACCTATCATATATAGCACAATTTTCTCGCAATATCTCTATGGTTAAGAAAGTGTCTAAGGAGTGGTTAAGAGGCTAAAAAGAAAGATATCTAGAGAATCTCAAAGAGGCTGAGGTTTCCATCACTTGCCTCTTCTTGGTATTGAACAAAGGTCCCCTTTCGGACAACCAGCTTCTCCAGTTGCATGAGCTTGAATTCGATTGTGATGATATTCTTTCTAAGGAGGAATAATTGTGGAGGCTTAAAAGTAGATCCCTTTGGCTCTCGGGGGGGGGAAATAATACTAATTTCTTCCATCAGTATGCCAACTTTCGAAAAAACCTCAATTAAATATGGGAGATTCCCCCTAGTAAAATGGGAGAAGGTGGTCAGGCCCAAAAATTTGGGTGGGTGGGGACTAAAGAATATATTCCTTTTTTCCCAGTCGCTAGCAGCTCGCAGTTTGTAGAGGTTCCAATTCATTGTGGATTCGTTTCCTGAGTTATAAATACTTGCGTGGTCTCTCCATTGAAGACTAGTTTTGCAATCCCTATAAGGCCCCCAAAGGATATATTGTATGGAAAGCATTGGTGTTGGACTTTCCTTTAATTTTCCATTGGACTATCTGGAGAGTGGGAAATGATCACTTTGTTCGAATTGAGGAGGATCCCTGGTTGGGGGTTGGATCTGGCTTCAGGTTTTCTCCCCCATTACTTCAGGCCCTTCATTCAAAGAATGTGTATTCTTTGTCTAATATTTGTGCACAGGTTCCTCAAGTCTCTGGAAGGGCCGGATGTAAATCGTCCAAGACTCTTGGCCTTTATGTAGAGATAGGGGAGGAATGGAGTTGATATTTTGATTTTTTGGTCTCAAACTTCAAATTCTTCTTGATGATGAGCCTAATCAACTTTGTTGATCCAAAAATCACTGTGAAACTAGGAGATAAAGTCTAGTTTGAAGCAAATCCCCCTCACGATCCCAAATGGTGGTGATGCCCCCTTTGGAAACTTCATGCTCCATTGAAATTTAAAATCACTCTATGGTTTGCTTTGCAGAACATGTTGACAAAGTATCCTTAGACACATAATTTTATTAATAAGGAAAACATCATTTACAAATAGAAATGAGGACTCAAAACCTACTTAACCTCACTTGAAGAAGGATCTTGTTTATATAGCTCAACTCCAAACTAAAATCTAGGAGAACAACCAATCACATAATCAAATGACTATGATAGGTGTCCTTTACATAGAAGCTAGGTGTCCTTATCTTAACAAACTAGAATAAACTAATTTCTAAAAATATTTAAACTAGAAAATACTTAGACTATAGAAATTTAGGATTATGAGGCTAACATTCCCCAATTTAATCCGAAAGTTCATATTTACAAATACCAAGAGGTTTGGTAAAAATATCTAAAGTTTGATCTTCAGATGGACAGAACTGAGGCTTGATGATGTCTTTGATGATGAGTGATCCGATGAAGTGGTACTTGGTGTTGACATGTTTAGTCTTTGAATGAAATACTAGATTCTTAGCCATCTTTATTTTTGATTGACTATTGATCAATAAAGTAGTTGGTGATTTTCGAGTTTCACCAAGATCCTGTAAAATTCTGCGTAGCCATACAATCTCACATGTTGCTTCCCAAGCTAATATGTACTCTGCCTCTACTGAAGAATTGGAAATTTTTGTCTATATTTTTCATTTCCAAGATGTTGTTGAACCCATATTTATTAAATAACCTGAAGTGGATTTTCTATCATCAATATCACCTGCAAAATCAGCATCTGAATATCCAACAAGTGTAAAATTTGCGTTTCTTTTGTAGAGAAGACCAAAATATTTTGTACCTTGAATGTATCCTAGTACCCTTTTTTTTCTGAATTCCAGTGACTTTCCCTTGGTTCCTGCATAAACCTTGAAAGTATACTGATTGAATATGACAAATATGGTCGAGTATTTGTCAAACAAATGAGACTTCCAATCAATTGTATGTACCTTGTATTGTTTAACAAATCCCCCCCTTCAAATTTTGAAAGTTTCAATTTCTGCTCCATGGGGGTAAGAGAAGGTTTACAATATTCCATGCCAAATTTCTTTAACAATTCAGTGGCATACTTAGTTTGAATAAGGAATATTTGATTAGGATGTTGAGATACTTCAACTCCAAGGTAATAATGAAGTTTCCCTAAATCAATCATTTTGAACCCTACTTTAAGTTCTTCCTTAACATGTTTGATGTGAGCTTCATTATTTCCTGTTATAATTTAGTCATCAAGATAGAGTACAAGTATCACCAAGTGCTTAACTTGCATTCGAAAATATAGCATATCATCTGATCCACTTTGTGGAAAACCCACATTTCGTGTGTAATCATCCATTTTTGCATACCAAGCTCGAGGAGCTTGTTTCAAGCCATATAAGCCTTCACGAGTTTGCAAACTTTATCTTCTTGTCCTTCAACTTCAAACCCTTGTGGTTGAGTCATGAAAATATCTTCCTTTAGATCACCATTCAGGAAGGCACTTTTGACATCCATTTGATGTAATTTCCAACCATTATGTGCAGCCAAATTGATAACCATTCTGATAGTATTTCATTTAGTTGTGGGTGAAAAAGTTTCTTCATAATCAATTCCTTCCTATTGAACAAAACCTTTAGCAACAAGTCTTGCTTCGTACTTGTCAATTTTACCATTGGGTTTGTACTTACTCGATAAACCCATTTACAACCAATGGGATTAACATCCTGTGGACAATCAACTAAGTTTCAAGTATCATTTGCAAGTATTGATACATATCCATTAATCATTGCTTCCTGCCATTCTTTATGTCCAACTACATCAGCAAAAGAAGAAGGTTCAGTGGAAGCATGAGCAAAATTAGCTTCTGATCTTGAAGATCCCCTAGTTCATGTTTTGTTAATTTCATCTTAATGAACATCTTTGAGAAGTTGTTAAGCCCACTTTGGCCTCTTAGGTTGAGGGGATTGTGGATCTGAATCACCATTATTATTATTAAAAAGAGGATTTTCAAAAACTGACTCTTCTTTCATCTGAAGTATCTGAGGATGAAAAAGATTCTTTTGAAGTTTCAGTATCAAAAGAGTCTTTTACATTTTCATTTTCAGATGAAGGGATGTATTCTAAAGAAACAAAGTATTTTTCAAACCAAAATGTTTTCTTTGACTTATTCAACTTACCTTTACCCTTAGTGTTTTTCTTCTCTAAACGGTTAAGGAGATGATTAATCTCATCAAAACTTTTACTTTCAATTTCATCAAAAATTACATCTATACTGACAATGAATTTTCCATCTGAAAGCAACCTATACCCTTTCTTTTCATCAAAGTATCCAATGAAGATACATTTCATACTTCAGTTTTCTAATTTAGTCCTCTTTTTCTTAGGAACTAAAGCATAACGTGTTGAGACAAAAACCCTAAGATGATTACCTTGGGTTTAAAACTGTACCAAGCTTCATAAGGTGTTTTTCCATCTAAAGCTAATGTAGGTGATCGCTTTCTGAGATAAACTGCAGTATGGACTACTTCAGCCCAATATTTTTTGCTCAACCCTTTAAACTGCATCATAGATCTTGACATGCCCATGAGAGTTATGTTCATCCTTTTTGTAACTCCATTCTGCTGTGGAGTATAGGAATTTGTTAGTTGCTTCTTAATTCCATTGTTTCGACAATAATCATTGAATTTCAATTGAAGTGAATTCTCCTCCATTATTTGTTCTCAAAGTTGCAACCTTTTCTCTAGTTGCGTTTTCAACCATGTGTTGAAAATTTGCAAACTTTTCAAAAGCTTCATAATTTGCCTTTAAAAAGTACACCCATGTCATTCTAGTGTAGTCATCAATGAACAATATAAAGTATCGACATCCATCGAAATAAGATTCCATTGGACCACATATATCACTGTGAATCAACTGCAAATACTTTGTTGCTTGCCATGAGCTGGTTGGAAAAGCTTCTCGCTTTTGCTTACCATGAGCTGGTTGGAAAAGATTCTTGCTTTTGCTTGCCAAAAATACAAGCTTCACACTTAGAATTTTCTCTCTTGAAAGTTGGAAAACCCTTTACCAAATATTGGGACTTAAGTTTCAAGAGACTATCAAAGTTTAAGTGATTAAATCGAAAATGCCATAATCTGAATGAAGACATTTCGGAATTCATAGCTGCTGCAAAATCATGCTTTCTTGGGATAACATTTCCCTTCATTCTTAGCAATTTCCCATCTTCATATCCTGTCATTATTGTTTCCAAGTTATCCTTCTCTGACTTAATATTGACCAAACCATCTTTCATGATGATTTGATGTCCATCTTGTCGGATTGTGACTAAGGATAACAATTTTTTCTTAAAATTTCATACATACCAAACATTTGAAATCCATTTTTCACCAATTTCAAGGAAAAATACTTTCACTGAACCTTTTCCTTGAGTTATATGAGTTGTATCATCAGCCAAATAAATGGGATTTAGTTGAACATCTTGATAATTCCGAAAATAGTATCTGTGATAAGTCATTTGTTGAGTAGTTCCTGTGTCCAACATCCAATCATTTTCAAATGAATCTTCTTATTAAACTGTTGTAAAAACATATTCATATTGATCATCCTGGTAATCTTGATCCTCTGCATATTGCGTTGATGGTTGAGAATTTGAATTTGATGTCTTCTTAAACTTTGGCAATTGATCATTGCTTGATAGACAATTTGATGCATAATTCCCCATCCTTAAACATCTCTTACATCTAACTTGACTGAAATTCCTGCCTCTTCCTAATTGTGCATTATTATTGGGAGGATTACTTTGAAAACTTTATTGATTAAAATTTCTACGACCTCTACCTTGACCACGACCTCTGCCACGGCCTCGATTAGAAGACCGATTCTTAAAATTTCCAAAATTGTGTTTACCTCTTCCTTTAGAACTTTCAGCTTTAGTGAAAAGAAGATCATCTCCTTATTGTTTTTGTTTTCCAAATGATTTACTATGTTGAGCAAGTAATTCACTAAGTGAATCAAAGGTCACAGTTGATAACTTACCAATTATTTGAAAAGTCTCAAGAAAATGATTATAAGATTGAGGCAAGCCATTTATCACAAAATCTCTAATACCATGATAAAATATGCACAAGAAAGAGGGACTGGACAAGTCTAAGGTGGTGTGCTTTATGTAAAAACCATGAAGAAACATCCTCACATATTTATGGACTATGTGTATGCATATCAAGTATCATCTTTGGTTCAGAAAGAACTCGTGTCATCCTCCTCTTGGTCAAAAACAAGCCTGGAAGACTGTCTTAAAGACTAGATTTTGGATAAATCAGTAAAACAATGTGCTAGCATGCAAAGCTTCTTGGTATCTAGCATCCGTTGGGCTAGAAATTCCAATATTTTTGAAGAAAAAAGTATCCCTCTAGAGGTGATCGTGGGAATTATTTTAAATATCTCCAAATAATTCTTAACAGAGATCAAAATCAAAGATACCAGACATCCTTCCATGCCAGACTTGGACTTCAACATACCATGGGAGTTCTTTGATAGAGATTCACAAGGCCATCCCATCATTGTGGGGTTGGAGTTGTGCTCTTTTTAAGGCAGAACCATTACATTCATGTTCGGTATGCCCCTGGTAGAATAAGGCAATTTGTTTTGCTCTATGTACCCTGCTAGAGTTGGCAGACAAAAAAGGTGTCTCTAAATTTCAAATAACGGGCGATTCAAAGTTAGTGATTGATTGGGCTCTCCAAAATACCTCAGTGATAGATATTAGGTCAAAGCCTATTTTGAGGGGAATATCTAATGTCATTCGCTCCTATGAGTGGCTCTCCTTCAGTCACATTTACAGGGAACTGAACAATAAAGCCAACTCCTTATCTAAGGAAACTCTCTCTCTTCCTATGGGGTCTTTTGGATTCTACGAATTTCTTGATGGTGTGGAAACAGAGTCTATGGAATTCAAACTCTAAATGGGCTCTAGGTTTCTTTTTGTAGTTGTTGCACAAAACTTTTGCAAGTAAAATTGTGGTAGTGTTGCACAGGAATGCATATGATCACCATATTTTTATACATAGGCTTGTTTTGAATGCCTGATATAGGTATCAGCAGATGGACTGAGGGGTTCTTTTTGGGTAGGAAAAGTTGGAATTGTCTCATCTAGAGGGGCAAAGTTATGCTTTGATGTAGAAATAGTCCTTCTCATCGGACTCGTAACATGTATATTCAATCCTTATGAATATAATTATTTTTTCGGGGGGGGGGGGGGNGTATATATATATATATATATATATATATATATATATATATATATATATATATATATATATATATATATATATTTCCCATACATGACCTGTCAAGGACCCTAGATCACCAATATAGAAATTTTTCAAGCATGAGATATCACCAATATAGCAAGTCAGTCACATTGCCCCTAATTTAGTTGAAAAAAAGTCATTTGAAGAGAAGTAAGCATGAGAAATCACGGTTGGTTCAACTAGCCACTAGAACCAAAAGGAAAATTAATGAAATTGTTCAAAGTTGTCCATTAGATATGAATGGTGCCAGTACTATTGCAGATTTGAACATCATACCACTTGGCTCATATAATGTTTTCATTGAGATGGATTGGTTGGATGTACATCACATTATTATAGATTATCATAATGAGACTTTTACTTGTCTTGATGAAGAAGGAGAGCAGAGGGTAGTGAAAGGAATTCCAAGACCTATACCAATAAGGGAAATTCCATCCTCGCGACTGAAGGGATATTTTAGGAAATGATGTCAATTGTATGTAGCTCATGTGAAAGAGCTAACCAAGTGCCAAAGTCCAAGCCTTTAATACTTTTGGGTGTTGCATGAATTTGAATATGTATTTAAGGAGGGTTGCCACCAAAAAGAGATATAAATTTCTCTGTTGATTTAATGCCTAGAGCTACCACAATATCATAGATTCTTTACAGAATGAGCACACCATAATTAAAGAAGTTACAAATGCAATTAGCGGAATTGTTAAAGGGATACATACATCGAAGTGTCTCACCTTGAGAAGCACTAGTACTCTTTGTGAAAAAGAAAGATGGAACTTTGAGGTTGTGCATTGATTTCAGATCATTGAACAAAGTCACTGTGAGGAAAAAGGTTCCTCTACTCAAAATCATTGACCTCTTTGATCAGCTAAGAGGAGAAAATATATTTTCAAAAATAGACTTGAGGTCAGGCTAACATAGTTAAAGACATTCATGGGGCTTGTTGGATACTACAAGAGATTCATATAAGGGATCTCCAAGATTGTTCATCCCATTACATCTTTACAAATGAAGGGAATTAAATTTAAATAGACCTCAAAGTGTGAAAAAAGTTTCCAGCTATATATTTGAATTACTTATTAGCACATCCACTTTAAAGATTTCAGACCCAAATGAAAATTTTCTAGTGTACAAATGCATCCAAATAGGGACTTGGTAGATTCCTTACTCAAAATGGACATGTGATTTGTTATGAATCCAAAAATATTAAGGAACATGAGAATAATTATGCCACGCACGACTTGGAGCTTGTTGTAATAGTGCATGCATGGAAAATATAGAGGTGTGACTTAAAAGGAACAAAATTTGAGTTAAGGAATTGTTTTGATAGTGCATGCATGGAAAATATAGAGGTGTGACTTAAAAGGAGCAAAATTTGAGTTCAGAACAGACCATAGTGGTCTAAAATATTTATTTGAATGGCAAACTTTAAATCTCAAGTAAACAAAGTTGTTGGAATTTATGAGTGAATGTGACTTTGATATTGAACATATCAAAGTAAAATAAAACAAGGTTGTTGATTAACTCAACAAGAGGATACATGCAATGCATGCTATAGCTATTAGCATGTGTATATCAGATTTTTAAAAACAGATGAGCCTGACACCTGACGTACAGGTAAAGAAAGGCCTACAACAAGTTAATGTATGGTAGAAATATAAAGAGTATAAGTTGGAAAAAGATGGAATTCTTATGCATAAAATTAGAGTGTATATTTTTAATTCTCATGAATTAAGAAAGATGGTATTAGAATAAATGCATAATGTTCCATATGTTGGACATCCTGGTTACCAAAAGACTATTGCAGCAATAATCTTGCCAATATTTTTAGCTAGGATTGAAAAAGGTTGTTATTAACTACATAACCCGATGTATAGAATGTCCATGAGTAAAAGTTGAGCATAGACACTCAGCATATTTGTTATAGTCATTGTCAATTCTAGAGTGGAAATGGGAAGCGGTAACCATTGATTTTATCACTAAATTGTCAAAAACAAGAAGGAAACATGACTCCATAATGGTAGTGGTGGATAAATTAACAAACGGTGTTCACTTTATTCTGGTTAAATTGAGTCATAAAGCAGCAAATATTGTAGAAAATTCTATGGAACAAATTGTAAGGTTACATGGGGTACCTAAAGCAATTGTTCCAAATAGAGATTCAAAGTACTTCAAACTTTTGGAATGGATTATTAAAAGAATTTGGCACAAATATGTATTTTAGTACAACCTATCATCCACAAATAAATGGGCAAAGAGAGAGAAAGAGAGAGAGTTGTTCAAGTGATTGAAGACATGTTGAAAATGTATGTGATGGATAAGCCATCCGAGTGGACGAACTATTGGCTTTTAGTTGAATTTCACTACAATAATTGGTATCAAACTTCATTAAAAATGAGTCCACTTGAAGCTTTATATGGCATAAAATGCCATACTCCAATGAGTTGGGACAATCCAACAGGCAGAGTAGTAGTTGGGCCAAAGTTGCTCAAGGAAATAGAAGAGAAAATGGTCAAGATTAAGCAGAATTTGAAGGCAACATGTAGCAGGGAAAAGAGTTATGCGGATAAAGGTGGGGTACAAAGGGAATTTAAAATTGGAGTGTATTTTTTTAAGTAAAGCCAAAGAAGAGTTCATTGGAGTTGGAAAGTTGCACCAAGCTAGCAGCAAGAACATTTTTTTAGCTATAGATTTATTATTTATATGTCAACGAATTGAAGTACTATTTTTGTTATTCCCAATCAGGTTACAACACGATCATAATAATGACCATGTGATGCATCTAGAGCAAGCTCAAACAAATGTGAGACATCACAAGTGTGATGAGATGGGCGCAAGGGAAGAGGAGGTCAACATTCACCTTGGCTCATCCTCCATCCATGATGATGGACATCGTTATCCTACAAACAATTAATTTTGGTACCATCGCCATTATGGAAGCATGAGACGAGAGTTGGATGTTAGTTAATTTGTCTATAGTTGCAATGATGCTTCAAGAAGGCAATGTGATCTTATTTAAGCCTGCAATCAAGGTCAACTTCTTTGTCAAGTTTTATAGTGGCAAGGTATTGGTTGTGGTTCTTACTATTGTTTGTATGTGTGTCAATGTTGGTGCCCAAGAATTGGAAGGGAACCCGCGAAGAACAATTAAGAGAGGATAGTAGAAACATGGTGCCTTGAGAGTGGTTTGGTCGGTTCCAATCAACATGAAGACAAGGGAAATGCAAGCATAAGAAAGGGGAAAATAGCCACAGTAGGGGTAGACCATGAGTTTGCAGAGCAAAGGCGATAACAAAGAAAATAATAGAGGCTTATTACAAGGGTTTCTTAAAGGAAGTGAACATGGAGGTGGACAGAATTGAAAGTAGGATTCAAGAGTAGTGTTGCATAACCTTCAGTTCAAGTAAAGGAGGAAATTATACAGTGGATTATCATGCAACGAAGATACCAAATTCTTGAGAATGGTTGAAATGCACTAACATATGAAAATATTCATAACCATGACAGTGAATGAGAGAGTAACTCAACAAAGGGTGGTCATCAACAAGCTTGACCAGCTAAAGGAGATGATGAATCATTTGGGCCACTAGTATGAACATCTTATCATTAAAATTAAAAAGTTGTTCATGAAAAGAGGGGAAGCAAAAGTGGACAAGGGTTTGTTGTAAAAAAGGTGGAGGCTACACAGGTTGATGAGGATCCAAGGTTCAACCCTTGGTAGGTCACGTGGGCCATCTTCATCAACCTTGACTCAAACTCTAATGATTGTCCTTAATCATTTCAAGTTTCTTTTTGTAATGTTGTTATTGGTTGCCAATAGAATCATGATAGTTGTAAGTAGGTCCTTCCAATGTCTAGACATACCTACTACTCATTTTTGTTGTCATATATTTTTTAAATGCCCAAAAATGGTGTTGACTCGTAAATTCGTCACATAATATTAAAGCCTACAAATTATTGCAAGGCCTATCTATATATTTATAATAAATAATAATAGGTGGTCTCCCCTAGGAAAAACATTGAAACAATAAAGTTTTGGCATCATACTTTCATTCAACATCTCCACATATATCAGTTTCAGTTTAGCGGGCAACAAAATTATGATGTGAATGGCATTTGGCAATCTATGAGAGTATTCATTTATATTTCAGTTTTCCTCTCATAATATGGTAAGGTATGACATTTAATAGTTTATATCCAGATTAATATTGATGGTTCTCTTATTTACATATGGTTTGAAAGCATATGTTTTTACATAGACTTGACATTTCCCCTCATACATTTCACTTTTCATAAAGCTATTTCCCCTTTATCTTGCTCATATAAAAAAAAAATTACATCGTTTTTTATCCCTATCTATGTAATTAAAAGACGTGTCATATTTGTCCCTCAGTTATGAATGAAGAAGAATTGTTCTTTTGACAGCATGGTATATTATGAAAAGGGTATTTGTTTCAGCATGTAAAATCATGTTTTTCTGGCTTGAGATGGTTTCATCCTGGTTGATATTTGAGTTTAGACATTGAACATGAATTATCAATCATTCTTGTCATTATATCATTTTTCACAAAATACAACCCCCTTTATGATATATATATTCCCTTGTTCATATGTTCAAAAGAAAAGACAATTGTTTATATACAAAGGTGTTCTAAAGAAGCTTTTCAAGTTCATATTTTGAAATATGAAATGGAAAGTTGGATGATTGTAGAGTTACGGGTTTTCTTCCATTTTTTTCATTTATTCCATTCATCTCTCTCTTTTATGATTAATGACTATGTTACTCAGAGTCTATACTTAATCATGTTTAACAAATTGTAATTGATGTTTATCATGTTGAGTTTGTATCTTGCTTTGAGTATTTTGCATTAATGTTCTGATGATGGAATATAGATGAGATTTTTTTCGCTGTAGAAGCAACCACAATGGAAACAGGGGACGGAGAGGAAGAGTGTCTAATGTTTTTGGGCAATAGGAAAGAAACAAACTCAATACACTTTGATGCCAAACTATGAAGAGTTCAATTAGCTGGTGCAAACCGACTACTTGAACCTTGTTAGACATCTTATCTTGTCTCCACCTCAAGCACCTATTGCTCCTCCCCTATAACTTCACTTGAGTATTGTTGATTTTCTCGAGCCTCCTATGCAGCCAGCCAATGATGCTTGGGAGAACATTCATGCAAATCCTCCTTCAGACATATTACATTGGTCTAATGTCCCATTACCACCACCACCTCCTATGTACTCCATGCCTCATGTTGTTTATGTTGTTTCTATGGCGCGTTCTATCCAAGTTCCTATAAACTATGAAGTACTACCCACTGAACCTCAATTAGACAAAGGTAAACAACTCGCAAATTCTCCAATATTTGAATTATTTGAAGCCTCGTCAATACACTCAAAACAACCCCTAATTCATGCTGAAAGTAATGAAAGAAAAATTACTTTCAACGACATGCACCCTGAAATTGAGAAAGTAAAAGAAAAGAAATATGTTGATCAAGACTTACTTAAGCACAAACTGCTCTTTCAGAGGGAAGTAGACAAAGAGAGACAACATCAAATAAGTTTCAAATAAGTTTGAATGATGACATTTCTACCTTGACATTTGATGCATATTTTGGGGATGACATACACATGATATTATTTTGAAAACTTTTCATATAATGTCATTATGATATTTTTGGGAAATACTAGTGTTTAATGTTGTGGCATGTTTATATTGATTACTTTTTGGTATATTTTATGACATTGATATATAGATAGTATTTGATTAAATTTTGGAGTTTCAAAAAAAATATTGAAAATAAAGGAATGAGGGTAATTGAATCACTCAACTATTTTTTGAAGACATTAAAGAAGAAAAGCAAGAACAAATGAGAAAATAGAGAAATGTTGATAAGGTTTTTATGTTTCAAGTGAGAATATTTGTCCATTCATTCATCTATGAGTCTCTTTAGAGCTAAGTTATCTTGTTGATAGCGTGATTATTTTAAAGGTGGCGAAGAAAGGCCTAGGAAACATTGATTTTTCACATGCTCCAAAGATCATCCGTTCATCTTGAAAGAGTCAATTTAGTCTTAATTAAAAAGTCCGAATTTAATTTCAGTGTTAATTAATGTTAGTTTTGTAGAGTCAAGACTATCAAGCATTTGTAGCATGGATTGATCCAATTCAATTTTCAATGATAGTCTTCTTTTATAGACATCAGTTGTCTATGTATGAGTCAAATTACATCTTAGTCTTCTCAACTTAATTCTAATCCAAATCCTCGCAAGAGTTTGAAAAGATAAACTTGGTTTAACTCAAATTCTCAAATTGATATCAATAAAATCATATGCAAACTTATTGTGCGTTGAATTTTCAAATTTATGTTGTCTTGTATTTACTTATTCAACTATTTTATAAATTTTATTTTTACAATCACCTTTATTTTGGGTTTCTTGTATTTTACCTCAAAGCATAGAGATTTATATAATAGTATCGGATCCGAAAACTTATTTCAAGTTTGATTGAAATTTTTGATAGGCTATAATCCCAAGGTGATAATCCACATATCTGACCTAGCTTGGTGAAATTTGAAAATGTTTGAGTGAGGATTTTGCCATTCCTCTCATCAACAGATGGGTTCAATCATATTATTGTCTTTTGGCAAGCTCGACATCCTTCTATCATATGAAAACAAGGACTATCCAAATATGATGTAACTTATTTTTGTACACTAATATTAGATTAAGCTAAATTACAAAAAAAAAAAAAACCATTTTTGTTGTTAGTTGCATACATGTTAAAGACAATTAGTATTTTGGACTCTAAAGGCCTTGCACCCAATTTTGTTTTTGAACGAGCAATATTTTCTGCAAACTTGACCATCGGTTAAGAGTGGTTTTTTTTCACTAATCACCAAATAATTAACCACATTATACTAGTCCTCACCCTCGTATGAACTATATTATTTCTTTGTATAATTTTGATAACCCTACATCACCAATTGTGTTCCAAGATTTTTTTTAAGAATTTCCCCTTGGTTTACTTTGATTCTTTAGGTTTTCTTGTATTAGAAATTAAGTTTTCTCAATCCCTAATGTGAATTTGCATTGATGTGTTTAGAGCTAGGGGTCAGATTTATAACATCATTCGACTCAAGGAAGGGGAAGACAATAGATAAAAGGCTATTGCAATAAACCTCCCAAAGAAATAACTACACTTTAATCTCGATCTTATAAATTTGCATTGATAGTTGCTACAAATCATACACAACAAAATAACTACAAATCATACACAACAAAGTTGCTTCTGTGATCAACAAGGATAATCATTATCACTAGATAGAGAATGCAACCAACCTAAACAAGAAAGCCAAAACAAATATTCTTCAACAAAATCAAAAAAGGGCAATGAGAATTTCTACTTCAAGTAACATGTCCCAATTGTATAAATCAACAATTGGCTCACAAATCATATTAGCAAGGATAATCAATCGCAATATACCTCCAACAAAATAACTACAAATCATACACAACAAAATCAAATAACTAGAAAATATATTACAAATCATTTTAGCAAGGATAATCAATCGCAATATACCTCCAACAAAATAACTACAAATCATACACAACAAAGTTGCTTCTGTGATCAACAAGGATAATCATGATCACTAGATAGAGAATGCAACCAACCTAAACAAGAAAGCCAAAACAAATATTCTTCAACAAAATCAAAAAAGGGCAATGAGAATTTCTACTTCAAGTAACATGTCCCAATTGTATAAATCAACAATCGGCTCACTAAGAACAACCATGTCATGGAGTGAGATTTGCATCCAAATGGAGAGGGTAAAAACTTTTCCTCAAAACCACTCAAACAAAATCCAAGTGAGAAACAATGAAATTATAAATATAAGTCTAACATCAAAAAAAAACACAAAACATTATCTAAAAAGGATTAAAGCAATCTGATTCATACTAATTAAATCAAAAACATTTTAAAAGACATCTCACCATAAGTAAAAGAATGAATACCAAATTATAAAAAACCATAAGTAGAAGAATGAATGGCAAATTTTAAAAAACCAATGGAATGAGATCAAAAAATTCTGTTTAGAATTGGCATGTATAAACAAGCAAATAGACTTGTGAATATAATCAAGACATCATGCTCTCGTGATAAACCTAATAAATTCATGTTTCTGATTTATATTAAAGAAAATAGAAGAAAGGCGGAATGTGTTCAGCTTTTAATATTGCCACCGAGCCCTTTTGTGAGCCCTTTGGCATGGATAAACAAGCAAAGTTTTATGTGTATGATCCAGACATCGTTAAGAAAAGAGAAAGAAAAGACAGGCAAAATGTGTTCCGCTACTTATACTGCCATTGAACCCCTGAATGAATAATATGAGATGGTTTACTGTTTGTTATTCAGTCTAATGATTTCGAATCTTATGGAATCAACATGCACATCAACACATATCTTGCACAATGTTGTCGAATTCCCATTGGTTCCCATTAAAACACTCATTTTAATATAGCTGCAGGTTTTTTCTGCTGCTTTCTCTTGATAAGCCTTTATGGTATTTAAAGTACATGTAAACAAAAGAAAATAATTCAGCTAGAAACCCTCTAATCTTTTACAGAGTTATGCTTTCATTGCATTACAAGCATGGGAGTATATTGGAACAACTAAAATGTTTGTTGTGCAAAGATTTCAACCAAGGGAAATTAATATACAAAAACGTAATTAACCAAAAACCTTCAGTCTGTCTAAATTCTGAGGGCCATTCAGTATTCACATTCCATTGCAAGCAACTTGTCCATGGTTATTCCAGATTTTATTTATCTGGACACAACAATCAACTAATTCCAGATTTTATTTATCTAGACACACAACAATCGACTAATGGGCACTTTCTATTGCATTTCATTCTGCCATAGTTTATGCCGATCACAAAAGC
Source organism: Picea engelmannii (assembly GCA_009831015.1). NCBI lineage: Eukaryota > Viridiplantae > Streptophyta > Pinopsida > Pinales > Pinaceae > Picea > Picea engelmannii. The sequence continues at coordinate 394,726 of ML778028.1, forward strand.
ATGTATTTTGTTATAACACTATATTGATTCAGGTTGCCCTTTGAGCATTGCTGCCGTCAATCACCTGCTAATAAAGAAGCTTATGCTTTTTCTGGAATAAATTATTCTAATTATCAGATCTATTAGACTAAGCATTCTTATAATAGCACATGGCAATACGACCAACTGACATTTTTCAAATGTATTCATTTCTTATGCAGATAATGTTTTAATCATATTCAGCAGAAAACATTCATGTCAGGAGAACGCACTATCATATTAGCAGAGAAGAACCAGGCACTATATACTCACTCTGCAACTGGCCTGGTTTTATCTTCCCACCTCAACTACTAAGGGTAGGATATCCAATCATGAGGAGAAACAGCTGCCAAAGATGCATATTAATCCTCCCAAACCAAAAGCAGTGTAGGATTCTAACATAAGTGATAAAAGTTACTTGGCACAAGCCATTTGGTCTCAGTTCAGTGGTTATGCATGTAATATTTTACAGAGTCCAATATGCAACTTCATATGCATAGGAACTTTACAAGCAACCATACTACAAAATCTTCCTGTGTGCACAATTTTGGTCTTTCTTGAATCTTTATACCTGCCACAATATGTTCTCCCAAGTTGGGAAAAATTATACAAACTTGAATGCACCAATCTAGATGCCATTTGAAGCAATCTAAAAGAGCACATCAGATATAAAAACCAAGGACAAAATCTCTATCCCAAAGTATAAAATTGGATGATATCTGGCTCAAATGGGAATTCTCATTCCGTGCCAAACAATCTGGTCCAGTTTACAAACCCCATAAAGTCATGAATGAATACAACTGCCCAACATTTTAATGCACTTCATTATGACAGGTGAATACAACCAACCCTTGTAATGGCTGACAATCTAGTGCTAATAATCAAGATTGGAGAATACATTGCAAGAAAATGCAAAGACTACTTGTGTGAAATTCTCTGACAACGCTAGAGAAGCTTATATTTACGTCACCTTGGACAAATTACTCCTAGCGTCAAAGAACTTTGGACAATGTAGGCCATGAAAAAACCAAGATTTTACAAATTATAATGTCATAGATGATGCATTTCCATAATCCGGATTTAAAATCATTGTAAGACTCAAAAAAGGGAAAGCTTAACAAGACCATTTGAAGAAATACTAAAATGCAGCTAATGCAGCTAATTGTTTAAAATTTAAAAATGTGAATTAAACAGTTGAGAAGTGTCAATAAACATGATGGTTAAATAGTAACCTACTTCCAATATGCATTGTATAGCAATCAATCAAAATAGATGGCAAAACCTCAAAGAAACTCCCAATTCTCTTCCTTTGATAAATGCTGCCTGTACAACAAATGCTTCTGTCATACATGCAGATAAATTTGACCAGCTCTTATTGCCACTACATTACACCACTGAAATCTTTCTCGAACCCCATCCTCTATTATAATATCATGTACACATGTACAGTATTTCCTTGCATTTTATAGGGATCCGAAACACACAATCAAAATGTAGCTAGCAATTCTTCATGTTACAGACTACCATCTTCACCATGACAAATGCCAGGGAAGGGATAAAAAAGTGAATTGCAGAATACAAACAGAAAACAGTGAACACATGATTGTGGACATGGGTAAGTGACAACTCACTCAAATCCCCGAAACTGATAAATTCTTATGTTCTTCTTGGGTAAGGCAATGGACCATCATTGCTGGCATTGTTATGCTAGCGCCGAGCCCTGGGCCTGCATCGAAATTCTGCCAAAAGTGCAATATGATCAGATGACCACTCAGGAGAAGGAAGACCTGTGTCTTTACGCAGACTCTCCTCATCCAAAAGCTCTAGCAGAGACTCCACCATAAGTGAATCCGCTGCAATGAAAAGATTTTTGTTAATATGACTAATGAATCAATACACCACAGTATCACTCTACCCAAATTGCTACCATGTGAACACTGCCCACCAGTGCCAATCTCTAGCACCCACGTGTGAAAAAATGAATATAACAAACCTCGTTCAGTGTGTAAGATAAAATATATGCATTTCCCACAACTTTTAGAACCAAATTCCAGTGGCTTTAAGAAATATCCCTTGGCATGTCTAATGACCATCAAAATACATCTGCAAAGCCAAATGTAACTAAAATATCCATTTTATTTACCTGTATAGAAAATATAATCAAGCGTTCCAAGAAAATCTCTGGTACAGTTGGTAAATAAAGGTTCATTTGTTGCAGGGTCCATTCTTCTCCGTTGATGCTCTAAACCTTGCCCTACTCCCACCATTCTTGCAAATGAAGAATAAGCACTAACCTGAAAAGGATGATATTAAAAAAAAGCAAATTGAGATGGATTAATTATATTATTACAAGATAAGTTGCATCAAATTTAAACAGGCTCAGCAACAAAGTATAGTTGTTTACAAGTATAATAATACCTTCTTATTGTTTCAAATCACAAACATTCAGGAAAAATGCTTTAAAAATGAAAACAAACAGAACTAAGAGCTTGGATACCATACATCAAAATTAGAGATATTACCAGAGGTAGTTGGTGACAAAGCTTGCTTGCGGGACGTAAGATACCAAGGGGATCTGTTGTTAAGTCTGGATGTGAGGGCTCAACTTTTCCCGTTGCAAGAAGAGCATGAGGGGCACTGAAACACAATCCAAATTTTACATTATTGGTAGACAGCAAGAGAGCTCCTTTTTGGCCTTATAATATAGACATATTTTAATAAACATCCTAACCTTCCACCATCTTTTCTCTGAAACTAACAAATACAATTTCCAAAAAAAAGCTTTTCAAAGAATACACACCTTGCAGGAATTGAGTTGAAATCACCACAAACTAACATAGGTATGTCTGCACTGGCAGCTATTTTTTCTAGTCCTTTAAGAAGAGTATGAACCTGATAACAAAAGACTCAGTTACTTGAAAGCTGTTCTAGCATCTTTACATCAATAACCTCAACTGTAAAAGACACATTAGCAGAAGAAACACACCTGCCAGAGTTTAACATCCTTGAGATCTGGATTGGCATGTATGTGTGTATTAGCCTGAATTACAAAAGCCAGATATGGAAGTCATTCAACCACATAGGATAAGCACTGTACCCATAAAACTCTTTCATCTTGACAGACTACATAAATGTTGAATTATAAAAAATTGAGCAATTTATTCCTCATCAATACAGATCAAAACAGCAATACTTTTGCCAATGTGAAACTAATGCAATCCATCCTAAATGTGATAGGATGCCAGTTGCTTATAAGACACCTATTTTGTTTCTCTTAAAACTCATCTGTAAAGCATGAACCCAACAAGCCAAAGGGCATAACCACATACCACACAAAGAAGTTGACGTTTTCCTGGTGCAAGGGAATCAATCCCATGGTTAGTGTCCTTTGCCTCCAAAACTACAATCAGAGCAACATTGTCCTGCAGAATAAGATTAAGTAGTCAACATTCCAGCTAGTAAGGATTTTAGTATACAGTGTACATCAAATCTCCATAAATCAAATGCAAGCAAAAAAAACTCATCTACAAAATACAAGGAACCCAACCAACCTTGAGCAACCGACTGAGAGCAGCCTTTTTCTGAGCTGATGGAACTACAGCTTCTGTCAAAGACTGTGCAGCTTTATTGAATTCAACCTAAAGCCAGAAGAACTAAATGAGATGGACAAATTTCACAACTGATAAATAAGCTACAGAAACATGACTATCAGGACAAAAAATCAATACCTCATATTTCTTAACAAGTGCAAAGCGATCACGGCGGAAAAATGTCGCACAACCATCAATTGCGTAGGTTGTGCCAGTATAAACCTGCAAACCAAATAGATGTCATTTCATTGTCTGGTCTACATCTCAAGAAATGTGGAACTTCCACCAAAAGATATTAGGTAATCAGAACTCAAACCTCTGTTGTCTTTTTCTTGTAAACAGCTGTGTACCCATGCTTTTCTAATTCAGGTGCAAAGAACTCCTCAAAATGATCGCTCTGAACCTGCATCATTACAGAAAACCAGAAATCAACTCAAAACTAAACCAATTATCATTATATGATCTAAAAAAGTGAAGGAAAATTCTCAAGATGCTAGAGTTGCGGCACCTATACACTCAAATTCCAATAGAGATAAAAGAAAAGTGAAGTGACCAGACATATTTTGCATTTTTCATACCAAAAAATGACACCACATATGCAAACCTTTTCTAGACAGTCATCCAGAATGTCGTTCAATCCAACACAGTTCATGAATGTCAAAGTCAAAAAATAGATGCCATAGCTTGCATGTCAAAACAATGGCGTCACGTGTACACAATCATTATTTATTAATGTTTCAGTATTGGGCCAAGAGAATAATACCTCTTGAAGGCAAAGAATATCTGCCTGATAACCAACAATTTCACGCAACAAGTTCTGGCGACGATAAGGCCATGAAAGAGCCCAAGGAGGACAATAGCTGTACATGTCACTGGTTGCATATAGATCTGAAAGTACATTATATGAGAGTATAGTGAAGGTTCCAGAAGTTGCAGTGCGTCCTTCCAGCTCAAGATTTGCAATCCCATCAGCCGAATTGATTGGAATCATGCGTCGAGGAGTAGGGGAAGGGGCTGGGATAACACGGGAAGTATGGAGTGTGCTGGCCGAACCTACCAATATTCCCGAGGCTGCGTCAACTGCCACACATTCCAGCTTCAGAGCATAGCCCACATCATCAGTTGTTGGTGTATATGTCTTTGAACGTCCAACTTCATACCATATCTCACCCCCACCCCTTTCAGAAACATTAGGAGGGTTTAACAAGGCAGAACCATTGCTTAGAGATGCATTTTGAATTCCTGTGCTTGAGGCTGAACCAACCAACCCCCCTGTGCTGCCGAAATACTCATCGTCCTCAGTTCCATTCTCATGCACTGCACTGGCTGCTCGTGCATGCAATGCACGGTGGTGACGCCATGAATCTGAGAAGCACTTTGGTGAACAGTGATAGCTCTTTGAAACAGGTATCTTAGCCTTCACACAACCCAAGCACTGTAGAGTGGCTAGCTCTGATGGATGGACGCTGCAGACTGCAACCTTTTTGTCACTCTGAATACGATACCTGTAACAATATATAGTGCTTTGTCAAATGCCGTCACTCAGAAAAATAGTCTTTTCAGAGAAGCTGATCAAAGGAAACAACATATGAGGAAATTAGCAGAGACTCAAACGAGGACACAATGTTGAAATACCAAATAGCATAACAGCATACAACGAACACAATCAGTGAGAAAAATACCAATTTAGAAAAATTAAGTTTCCAAAATTAGCTAATATCTAGAAAATCAGAAGAGATTTTAAATATCCCTGTTATACTCGTGCTTGCTGCCATCAATAATGATACATTCAACGGTTGAAATTTAACAATTGTTTTGACGTCACCATCACAGTTCTACATTTTGAATCAAATAATTGAAAAGTGATCATTGGCATCAAAAAACACTGTTCATTTTCACTCTTTTGATGTATGGATAAAAACATGGCTATGATATGGCATGATGGCATTTCAGACTTTTTTTTACAGTGGGCTCAATTTGAATTTCAAAAAAATCTGGAAATCAGTGTTAAGCTGTATTTCCAAGTTCCCAGAATCTGAGGAAAAAGAATACTACGCTTCAATCTAGCAAAGCATATTTGAGAGAGGGAATTTGCTCTAGGGATGAAGGGAGAAGACATGACTAGTTCAACTCCCTAAGTCACTTTCATTGTCCACATGCACCACCAAATGTACAATCAAAGAAAGAACCTCAGGTCCACAGCCAATAGAGACCTTGGAGCTCTAAATATGTGGACAGTTGAGTTACATATGACCAGTATAGATCCATCTTAACCTCAGATCTAATAAGCACCGAGAGGGATCAAAAGAAACAGAGACAGAATTATCTTGGTGCTTAAAGATCTGGGGCTAAGATGGATCTATGCTGATTCATTTTATAATAGAATTTATAATTATTATGGTGCTTTTTTTTGTTTTTTGTTATTATGGTTGGCTAGTTTTTCATTTCATTTTTATGGAATTCAAATTTTTTCCATTTAGTTTATCAATGTTACAGACGTGACAATCTACCTGGGCTACCAAATGGCCGCAGTTCCTGGTTGCAGATCAGCTTTAGAATGCAAACCATCATAATAAAAACTGGATCGTCTATGACAGTTGTGCAACTGAATCACCTTGAATAACTGATCTACAAACTTTTCGGTATTACTGGTTACAGGCAGAGCTCTTTGATTGAGGGATATCCTTGTCTATCTTTTTGTGGTTAATCGATTCTGCTATTAAACCAAGCTACACTTCTCGCACATCACTCTCAGAAGCCATAGTTGTTCCCCATGCCTTCACCTAGGCACTAGGAACAGCCAGAATAAAAGAAGGTAAACATCAGATGCAATAGAAAAGAGAAAATTCAGCACATATGTAAGGCACAATATATAGCACACAAAGCTTCTCCCCATAAAAATTGCAAAATAAATCCACACAAGAACCTTGCTAAATACAGAGAGAAGCACCAATGGGCATCGCTAGCAGTTGCAAATCAACTAATTATGATTGCTTGTTAGCTCGTGATTTCATCAATGTGTGATGGCTCAAGCATCGGTAGTGCCATAATTGAGAGACGGATAGAACACATGCAGCCTACAGGTTAGAGTATTATTGAAATTGATTGGCCCTAAAAACTTTCCACGCTCAAATCAATAGATGACAATCTCACAACTTCAATCAGTCAAATAGTTTAAATAAAAACAATGAGCTTAAGTAAGTTCATTAAGCTGATGGATCCTTTAAAAATAGACATGTATGTAACCCTTTTGCTCAGAAAGAGATATTGCAAACCAACATTCTACAATAAATACAGGTAGAAATAAAGAAAAAAGCAAAAGAAATAAACCATAGGATAGACATTTTTTCCCAGGAAAACCTCACATAGAAACCCAAGGGATGCTTTCCCACATTCGTGGATGGCATCCATAGTAAACCCATCAGCATAGACTTCTGCACCTAACTCAAAGGTATTTTAATGTTACACCTGCTGGCACAAAACTAGCCAATGCCCAGCAACAATGGCAACAACCAGTTGTGCTAACCCCTTGGGCTATAGTGTATGTACTATGCATACACACCTGCTAAAGGCTAGACATTCAATGAAAATCAGGATCAAACTTGATGAAATTCACAATTTTTTACAAGATGGAAAATCAAACATCTTTCAGTCAGTGACAAAAGGTTCTCCCTCCCAAAAAAACCATAAAAAGAAAAAGAGAAACTAAAGCCCTGCTGCTTTAATTTCTAAACAAGTATCATAAAATCAATTCAAATTTTTCTTACCTGTTATAGACATCGAATATCTTACTTCAACAAACCTAAGACAACTCATTTCTTCCCTTGCTTATGTAATCAGCAATTAGGAATCTAATTTCTTCAGGTAGCAATCTCAATAAATCCAGTGTTAAGATGAATCCGTGCTAGTTGTGAAAAAATATAAAAATTAGACCATTTTGCATTGGTCACTCCAAAAAAAAAACAATTTCTTTCTTATTAGCCAGAGCCTCTTCATTTTCTGTAGCAGAGGCAATGACCAAGAAGATTAAACACAAGAGCTGACTCCCATTCTCTGTAACAGATTTATACCTGTGGGGTTGCACATATGGAATATTTCAAAAGGAACAAAATAGTGATCAAATATTTGGAACAATATAAGCGAGGAATGGAGAACATTGTAAATGCCCCATAAGAGGATACAGGTAATTGGAATCTGTGAGAATCCATGCACCTATACACAGAAACAGAGTTCACTTGTGCTATGAGAGTACTGACATGTATCGGTGTTACCATTCAATCTTAAAGCATTCCAATCATAAGCTGTGTTTCTTCTGCCTGTGTTACGGAGCACAGCCATGAAACGTCAAAACACCAGGCAATGAAGATGAAACACCAATGGAATAGTAAATAGAAAAGAAGAGGAAGACGCCTATGATGGAAATAGGGAGTGGGCTGTCACATACGTGCCCACAGCTTATTGTCATGAGAAGAAGCAATTGGAGGAATGGAGCAAGCAAATGGTTTTACAAGAGAAAAAGAAACGGTAGAAGGAAACAAGGTGGAACAAAACAAAGTGGCATCCAATTAAACAAATAATATCCCAAGCATTACATACATATATGCACAAACATGAAGTGTTGATGGATCCCCCTATCTGGGTTGTAGATGTGCCTATAAGCAAAATGTAGTGTGCATCTTAAAGTTCACTATAAATATACTCCACCATTGCTCCACTGTCTAAATAAACTTAAATTCTCTTGCTATTCATGGTGGAAATGTGCAGCAAAAAAGACCTCCATGTGCAAAACACTAACCTCGAGAAACTCTTGCATAGAAATTCTTCCATCCTTGCAAGCACTTCCTTCCACAAAGTTATAAAATGGTAACAGGAGTGCACAAACAAAAGGCAAAGAGCCACGAGACAATCAAGCAAACAAATAACACAAGAGAGATGTTGAAATTACACTTGGCATGTCATGCCTTAAATAAGCTTAGGGTTACATAAAGACAACTCGACAAAACTGTGGATGCCCTGAAACTACAAGCTGGAAACCATGCACTAGGAGCAATATGAGAACCGAAATACAGTTAGCTAGTAGGTGAAAAACAATTAATGGACAAAAGTACAATGGTAGTAAACTTAACCTCAACAAGTCTCATCGTGCACTCTTATCAAATATAATCCTCAGATGTGATTACCAGGGGAGGAGAAATTCCACCAGTATATTGATTAGAAGTCCGTGATAGAAGTTAGAACAACAGACGGTTTGTTTCTGTGTCTAGGTGACTTTCTACCTTCTTCTGCAGACAGTTTTTTCAGGCCTCGGAGAGTTGTTCTGCAGTCTCAAACAAAAAATTATTAAGGCACGAGAGGTCAACTAGGCTGGTGAAAGCAGGGTGTTGTCTTAGCCCCCACAAGGGTTTAATTCTCACAAAAGTGGCCCACTTGCCCCTGTAAGCGTGGCCAAGACGGTAGAACCATCATCACAGTTAAGTCGAGCCAGGTGGCATGACGCCAACATCCAGACATAAACCACGTACAGCATCCCACCTATAGGGTGATGACCTCAGGTTTCCGGGATTTAGAGAATCTCGGATGACACCTCTGGACGCATCTTCAATTCTTATAAGCTATAATAATAAGTTATAACATTGAGGGGGACTTCCACAGTCCAACATATGAGATTTCTCGGGATTATCTGCATAGAGTAATTCATTAATCTATAAAGCACAATACTTATTAAGGTTTTTCAAATGGGGTAGCAAGCTAAGTGGACTTATTTGTGGGGAAAGCTCCAGAGTTAAGCACGGTTGAGCCAGGGGATTCTTGGAATGGGTGATCTCCCGAGAAGTCCTGGTTACCGGGCGCAAGCCTCAGAAGTGATGATTGATGCTATGCAATTCGTTTCACTAGTTTCAATCCCACTTTTTCACCGCTGTGCGGTGAGCATCACCCGATGCAATGAGTGCTAAGTGGATTATTGAAAACCATGACAAATTGGTCAGTTTGGACTAATACTCATGGACATGGGTCATCGTTAATCACTTACTCTATGCAGATAATCCCAAAAAATCTCATAAATTATAGCATTAGCTGTTTTGGGGAGTGAATAGACCTTTGTTAACAAAATGGGCCCCACTTTCAGTTTAGATGTCATGACCTAGTGGTATATGCTCCACAAAATTCACCAAAGCCTTGCACCTAGCCTTGTCTGTTGTGATATACCACATCCATGGAGTTGCACATGACCTCGTCAGATGAAATAAGCCGCATCCATACGTCACCTTGCCCATTGAGATACGCCCCATCTATGAGCCATCAAGGTCACCCGGACTTCCACCTGGTCTCAGATGCGGTAGTTAGTGGATGCATTAACGCGGCATGTATTCGGGTGGTTTTGAACCCGGGTCTGAGCCCTGAAAGTAGTTTGATTCGATTTAACCACTTGACCAGGCAGTTTTGAACCCGAGTCTGGGTAGTGAAACTGCTTTGATTTGATTCAACCAGGGTCTGGGTACTCAAACTGCTTTGATTTGGTTCAACCACTCGGCCGCAACCCACTTGACAAGTTCTTGCATTTCTTTTAACATTCTAAACAAATACTCATTTCTTCAATCAGATTTTGTGAAACCCCATGTCGTTTTTCTATTACCATGTTTAAAAATGAGAAGTTGCAATAGAGAAACTAAATCCACAGCGCAGATGGGTCTGATCTACGAAAGAACAGAAAGAAAAAGAACAAAACAAAACGAGAGACCCTTGCAGCGAAACCCTAGACAGAAAAAAAAAAACTCGCAAGAAATCAATAGATGGGCACAAGCCAGATTACCCAAGAAAATGAAAAAAAGGTTTGTGAATGGACATACCATCTGAATCTGAGGTAGTAGCCATCTACAGGTGCCGATTCAGGAATATCATCGGTTGTAATGGAGTTATCAGGACGACGAGAGAGGACATAAGGCGTAAGCTCGCAACCCACAATGGGAATCTCGGAGGGAAGGTGCAGTCGGAGCACGCTCAGCATGCTTCCCGACCCCACTTCTTCTTCTTCCAATCACAAGACTCGAACCCTGAACCTGTTACCACTACCCTGCCACTATTCTCTTTTTGCTGAATCCTGCTGTCTTGGCGTTTGTCTTCTTCTTCATCACTTTTCGGGCGCCTTTGGGGCGGATCCGCCATCAGACGTCCTCGACACCCGCCAGCGTTGTGACCGCCTCCAAACCTACAAAATCCCCACTTTCTTATTCTTATTTCTGCCCTCCTTCTTAAACAGTATTTTTTCCAAAAAGCTCAGGCCTCAGGATTTGTCTGGGCCAACCATGTATGCGTATATATATAAGAAAAGCAATCAAAATTGCGTCTTTCTTGAATCTGCGAAGCGTGGGAGTGGTTTTGCTGCGATTCAGGGCATACCCAAATGCGAAGATCTCAAGGAAGAAAAGAAGGAAGAATGAATGGATGGATCTCCTTTTCAACCCGTTCTCTCTCTCGCTCGCTTCTCTATCCGGCGACTATTATTATTATCATTAATTAATTATCGTAATTATTATTTCTCAAACTTTTTCATAATAAAATAATATCGTTATATTTTTATTATTATCATAACTGGCCATTATTGTGGTTGATGATGGTGGTGGTGTTGACAGTGCCACGGTCATATTATAAACTCTTTTGTATAGTCATGTGGATAGATTTTGGGATTGGTAATGTTTGTGTTTTTAGGAATTAGTTAAAGTGATTTGAGTTAGATTTGAGATCACACTAACTCATGGTTATTTTACTTCAAGAGTATATGTAATAGTTTGTAAATTAGATATATTAATAATTTATGATTTATTTAGGGTTAAGATATTTTAAATTTGAGTGGGTCTCTATCTTAAGGGGTGTTATCTTTCTAACCTTATCACAATGGGCAATAATTTTATTGGGGATTTGAATCTCGGTGAGGAGAGTGCAAGACCTACTTCTCAATCATCTCGTCAAACCATTTCAACTCGGGATTGATAAGTTGTGTTAAAAGAAGCAATGTAACATCAACTAAAGTGTCCAAGAAATATTATAGCATTGACTAAAATGCTTAACCTTTTCTTTTTAAATGTTGATGTGGTTATAAATGCAATATCTTCCTTTTGTTTACATAAAATTATGAATTGAAAATTTTAGAATCAAAAAAGAAATTATTGTTTATATGTAATTTAAACAATGCAAGAGATCCAAATTCAATAACATCATCATTAGTAAATCCATTCGCAAATTGAAAAGAAACATGGAATAAAAAAGGAAAGTTCCTTGTTTCTTCAAACCTACAATGGATCATTGAGAAACATTGACAAGTATCTTACCATTGTTGTAAAAGTAACAAAGACTTCAACCAAGTTAAATTTGTCATTTTAAACTTTTATAAAAAACTACTGAAAACTTATGTTCTTGTTAATAAGGGTTAAATCTTTCAGGTCTATCTTCTAACATAATATGTATATTTCATATGGGGTCTCGTCTTTCCTGCCTAGTACTACTCTTTTAACAGCTCACGTCTTCCCATTGCTTCTCCTTAGTATTCATAGTTTCAACCTCTAACAATCTCATGACTCATGCTACTACAGAGCAAGATGTCCAAACCAATTACAACCTATATAAATGGAGATACATCATTTGCTTAGGCTCATTCATTCACACTATTGAAAGGACATTATGTTTGTTGCAGAGTTATGGTGATGCATCATGGGGATTTTTTAATGCAGGCCCTCCTCTCCTCAGGGCTGCACGACCTCCCGGTCTAGGATCTTTAGTTCTGAACCGAATTGGCTCTCTGAGACCGTAATGGTCTCATTTGTGAATTAACACAGGTCCTCTCAACCCTCTAGTGCAGGTTCTATGGCACCCGCGACCTCTTTCCGCAACTGTTGAACTCTCAGGTTTCAGGTACTAGCTCTTTTCTCGTTAGCCCCTTGTCGCATGTGACCTCGGGCTAGGTCCTTGCGTAAACACACAATTGCAGGCGCGCCCAAGAGTGGTTTGGGATCAACCGCTTTTCTCCCCGCAATTTACCTCCAGTTGTCACATACCTCTTCACCAATACCATGGTTTCGATTGCAACCCGCCCTCAAATTTTAACGTTTGGGCACTTTCTAGCCCCACAATTGAGTGTGATCGTCGATCTTACAATCTTGATGGTGCTTCTGGACTAACAGCTGAGATCTGTCTCTTCCAAACCAACGATTCAGATCTAATTCTCCCGCATCGAACGGTTGATATTTACTTCGGGTCTTTACCCGGAATCCATAGATTCACGCCACTTGTCCTCTGGATCTCACGACCCAGATTCACTTCGGGTCTTCGGGTTTCGAAAGTTTCAACTTTCAACTGAAACCCCAAAGCAATTTACCTGAAGCTTTTGATATGTTGCCACGTGTATCTCTGGATCTAACGGTCCATATCTCTTTGTCTCTTTGGCACTTCGGCTCTTCGGTCCTTCGGGCTTTGGAAGTTTCAAACTTATGTGCGCTCATTCCGCTCGGAGCGCCTTCACCCAAACTGATGGATTTTTGCCACGTGTCCTTCCAGATGATGGACAGTCCCAAATCACTTCGAGACTTCGGGACTTTAGCAAGTCCACTCTCCCCTTTTTCTTGGCGAGGTGACCTTGGGTAGTGACCTCACGCAAACACGCGATTGCGGGCACGCTCGAAGGTGGTTTGAGACCAAACTACCTTTTGCCCTGCAATTCACCTTGAGCCTCCATGCGTCCTTTCTCCAAAACCGTGGTTTGGATTACAACCCGCCCTCGACTTCGTAAAGCTCGAGAACCTTCTATCCCCGCAATGCGAGGTGACCATCAATCTCACGATCTTGACAGTGCTCCTAAACGGACGACCGAGATCTACCTCCAACAGTTCAGATCTCCCTCTCCCATATCGACAGCTAGGGTCGTTTCAAATTTTCGGACTTCAGAACTCTCAAATCTCAAACTTTTCCTTTCTTCTGCAATGAAGGATCTTTTGCACTGTGATCCAATGGCCACTATTGCCCTCTCTCCTAAGCTTCTAATCTCTTCTGACTTAGAAGATTTTCTAAGTATTCAAAGGCTTCAACCTTTGCTCCTCCTTCGAGTCTGTCTATTGGGTCTCTTCTGCACTTATGAAAAGTGTTATCCCTTCTGAGCTTGATCCTTGGAGGATTTCGATTTCCCACGCACTCCTTGCATTTCTAAGATTTCGTCAAACTCAGATCCAAAGGATTTCTTGAAAAGAAATTCTTCTCGCCCTCCTGGCGTTCCTCTTGCTCGGTGCACACCTTACAAAGCTCCTCTTTACAAAGTGTTCTATAACTTTGTCTCTCTTTGAACTCAGCACGGAGTTGTCCTTTTGCACTCCTTGCACTTCTATTGATGAAGATCAACGCTACCTCTCCTAAGCTTCTCTGAGGTTAATTCACCTCTGTCACCGCACTCCTTGCAGACTATTTGCACTCCTCGCACTCGAAAACTCAAAGAAGAGAAGCAATTGAAACTTATTAAATTCTTAACCAGTTCATACGTTCAAAACATGAACGACATATAAAAGCATAACAATGAATGCAAATACATAAACACACAGAAAGTTCATATGCAGGAAAAACTGCTTTCTTTCTATTAAGATGAATGTCTGATTACAATATGTGCAGGCTAGACTGTAACTGAGTCTCAACTCTCTCAAAACAAACTATTCTACTTCCTATTCAATGGCAATACTCCTCCAACAGCCTCATTTGGGCATGCCATGCATATACATATACAGGAAGGTTCCTAGGGTTTCCTCTGACTACCTCTCCTATCGAAGTAACAACTAACAACTACTCAAGCTCCATTACATTCAAGACTGAGAGTGAAACTCCCAGATCTCTTGCAATCATTCAGTTTCTGAGCGTTTCGCTCTTCTTCAATCATCTGTTCAAAACAAATCTACAGAAAAATGCCAGCTTTTAGATTCCGATTAATTTAAAAAGGCGCATTATGGCGCTAAGTTGTCCCTCCACGTGGGCTTTGTTGACGATGCTCCTGCATCATTTTTGAATAGCATGATGTCAATAGAGGGCATGAGAGTCTAGATCAGGATCAAAATGGCATAATATTTATAGAATTAGCATCAAGATGTGTGCTTAGAGCTTTAATCTGAATGAGGGTTCCTTTCATGAGCTAAAATAGGCATTTGTTGTTCCTTTCACATAAGGAAAAATAGGCATGAATCATTTATTGGCATCATGAACCAAGTTGTTGTATTGAGCTAAAGAAGATTGATAGCCTTCCATAAGGCTCACAAACCTTGAATATCGCCTTGGACATAAACAACAAGTGAATTAATGTAGTCCCGCACATCATTGTCATTGGGAATGTCAAATGGTTAATCTGGGATGGTTGTCCAGTTTTATAATGGTTGGCTTGACTTGAAAAATAGTCTTGTGATCCTTGTAGAAGCCATCGTTCATGCTTTCATGGCTCGATCTAGGGTTGAATGTCTTCTATGTCGAAGGACCTACCATTCTCTGGATTTTATCCATCTTTGTACTCCTTCTCCCAAAGTTTCTCAAGGTTGATTTGGTTGGACGTTCCTCCTCTTAGACCCAACCAAGTCAACTAGATGAGATCATGGTCCATGTCAGGGCCACCAATTTATTAGAACGAGATTTATAATCAGATATACAATTGTTGAAAAATATCATCATTGTTGCCCTGCAATGTAGGATTCATTGGTTTGATTGAATTGGTAGTTTGTGTAGTAAAATAAACCTCCCATTGTGAAAGGACGCAGTGTGTCCAAAATAGTTGATAGTGATATGCTCAACATGCATGATCCTATATAGGATGGACTCTCATTTCAAATTATCTGAGAGGTAGTGGAGGACCCAAATTCATATTGTTGGAGATACTTCACACACACCTAGGATTTCTTTTTTCTAAGGTTTTCCCTATGTTTATTAGTCATTATTCAGTCTCCTATATTTTAGGGAGAATATTCTCTTCAGTTCACACTTCAGTTTGATTAGTTGAGTGGAGCCTAGATGCCACATTGGGATTATCACCATGCAGCATTGGGATCATCACCAGATAATGCACATTTTCCTTGGGATCATCACCAGACTAGCATATTACTCATGATTCTTTGATCTCCTCCTCACTTCACTATGTTTCAGTCAGTTAACTGAAGACTGATAGACTAGTTAACTCAGACTAGGTGGCAATTCACTCACGTAACTGCCCGAGAGAGTAGACTAGGTGGCAGTTTACTCCCGTAATTGTTGGTGTGTGTCCAGATCACTCTAGACCACCACTATGGCACATTGGCTTCTCCTCTAGTGTGCATTGGTTGAGTTATACAAAGAATATCATGTGTAAATTATCATTCATTCTTTTGGTTAATGAGAATTCTTCCATTCTTTCTCTCCTACTTCTATTTTCTCCTATTTTCTCTGCAACTGTGTATATCAATTCCCAGCTAGATCTATTATGTGCAGGTTCAACACATTTACACATATCCTAACTAATGTAACATGTCTTGGTGAGCTAGATAGAGGATTGGAGACACTACTAGAATCTATATATAAAAGAATAAAACCAAACTCGAGATAGAATAGTGGATTAAGAGCATAGTAATAATGTGGCAACAATCATCTAAGTTAGCACCCAAAACAATAGTTGGGATGATGCCTCGAGAACTCCCTAACACTTCCTTTGATTTCATGGACTCGAAAAGGGAGTTATTCTAGTGCAAGCACGTTCATGTTGAAGTCGTTGTTATTCCCTTTAAATGTCTTGACAACTTAAAAAAGGAGAACTAAGTCATTCAAACTACAAAATGGAGTTTGTTATTGTGTCAAAGAAAAAACTGAGGGATGTGTACAATGTTGGCATAAATCCAAAGAATCCATGGAATGCTCAACCCTTGAATTTCTTGCAATATTTCATGTAACTATACTTGTAATTATTTAATTTTAACTTAGAATTCGACTTGAAATAGGCCAACATTATTTTTGCGCTTAGTCTTTCCCAAATTTGATATAAGTCTTGCTCATGTAATACATGGGCATTACTTGTTAGTTATAATTGTTAATTTTTACTAGTCAACATTATTTATTTTTCAGCCATGGGTTTTCTTAAAGGCCGATGTTATTCTACCTTATGGGTTTTACTTGTTGGCATTAATTATTGTTTTAGTGTGAAACTGTTGATTTGAAATGGGAATGTCATTGTTATGACAACTTCTTTTCTTATATCAATGGTGCACCTATCGATATGTTGGTGTTATTTCAACATAGGGATCTAACTTGTTCTTTGATGTTTTCAAGCAATGGTGTTCTTACAACCCAAACAATTACAAAGGTGTTAAAGATCCATTGAAAATCACAAGCATCCCAATCGAGAGATGAGGAAGAGAGGATGCCAATTGCATTATGTTGAAGAAATGGTTTCAAATAGACTGCACTTGGTTCCCCTCATTTACATCTATTCTCAACATGTGGACAAAATGGTTAACCTTGACATGGTTACATTGATCCTACATCTACACACCAATGGTGGCTTCACCATATGTACTTATCAAAACATATAATACATTGGGTAGGATCTCTCATTTTTGTTAGTGTTTCTCCAACTGAGATACAAGTAAGCATGTTATGATGCTCTTTGCACAATGAACCATTTGCTCATGATGGGAAGGGATGCATTCCTATCAAAAAGGGACATCATAAACCAAAGATAATGGCTTGATGACCTGTGATATCAATTCATGATGATGACTCGTGTAGGGTCCAGTATTGGGTAGAAACGAACGAGGTGGAAGTGTTCCTACTAAATTGAGAGCCATTCATGCTAGGGATGATGACAAGATAGCAAATGGAGCAAGTTGTTACGTAAGGGCACAACAACATCCTTGTGATGGATTCGACCTTTTCCACAAACAAATAAAAGGTATTATGGTTTCTACTCACCCCATTTAGCAAGTCGACATTATTCTTTTGTGGAAAGAATTCATGAAATTCTAGTTTATAATGGCCTTATTTATCATGCTAATGTTATTTCTTTGTAATGTGAAATCATGAAATGCTTAATTCAAGCCTTAATTACCATGCTTGTGTTATTACTTATTTGTTTGTCGTATTAATTCATGAAATGTTTAATTCAAATGGCCTTATTTACCACATCAACATTAGTGTTATGTAATATGAATTCATGAAATGCTTGTTTCAAGCGGCCTTATTTATTAGATCGACATTATTGTTCTATAATATGACTACATAAAATGATTGTTTTCAGTGGCATTATTTACCAAGGTGACATTATGTTCCCATTATATGAATTCATGAAATGCTTGTGTATGGGTTAGGCCTTATTTACCAAGCCGATGTTATTATTCTATAATATGAATTAACAAAATGCTTGCTTCAAGTGGCCTTATTTACCAAGCTAGTGTTATTATTTTGTAATATGAAGTCATGAAATGAAATGCTTGTTTCTAGTGGCCTTATTACCACACCAACGTTATTTTTCTATTTATGATTCAAGAAATCCCATGCCATGGCAATGCCTTGTGTACACAATTTTTGCTTTTGAAACGCATGAAAATGACATTCTCGTTAGTTGGGTCATACCAAAGAATGTAGTGTGGGAAACAATGGTGACACGATTAGAAGTATCTCACAAACATGTGTTATCTTCTAGTCCTGCATGGAAACCTTCATCCTTTATTGTTGGTGATCCCTCATAGAGATATAGGAGATAAGGTGTGCATATCTCTTAATTTGTTTTCCCTTCCCTCATTTTCTTGTGTATTCATTACTAGTTTTATTTCCCCTAAATATTATTCATCCATAATGATGTGGTCGACAGTCCAATAATTCTCTACATCCCAGCATGTGTGTTGATGTTAGCTAAAAAAAATGACCAAGTATGTTTGTGACACTAAAAGAGAGAAATAATTGTCCAACTTTATGGGGAACATAATGCATTTTTCAATGTTAGTGGAGGATGTCGCAAACATATTGCTTGAGTTATATCAAAAGTTCTATGAGCAAATTGATTTCACAAACTATTTCAAATATCAGTGGGAGCTACAACTAAGTGAGTAAATGATCTAGGTGGATATCGGTGGCCACCCACCTATTCCACTAGCTCGAAAAACAGTTCTCCACCTTGGCAGTTTTTCGGGTTCCAAACTTCTGAGGCCATTTTGAGGCCCTAAACGATGTTTTTTGGGGATTTGGGGCCTAGTTGATTGTTAAAGGCACTGACCTGGGCCAGTCGAAAATCGTTCTTCTCTGTTAGACCTTTCCAATAGGCTATCGTGCACCTAAAACGTAGATCGTATGAAAAAGTTACAACCCCGGGAAGTTGATGTACTATCTTACCCAAACGGGGCCCACATGACTTTTGCTGCTTCATCTCCTAGGGTTAGGTTTTTGGATGTCTAGGGTTTTTGACATTCCTGTTTATTGTAAAAAGGCCTTCAGAGCCTCATTGTAATCATCTTCTTGTGAATGAGCGTAGTCGTCACATCTCTTCTCAGAGATAAGTCGCCACCATTCCAATACGCTTGTTTTCTGCTGCATTTTACAATTTCAGCTTATTTCCTCATTGAATAGAAAACTGGTTTTATTGTATCTCTATTGTTCTATGTTAAGCATCTTTTAATAATCTGTATTCATTTCGTTCCGCTCATAAAATCCAGATCAGTGGTATCAGAGCGATCTGCTCCTTGTCGTCTTAATGCATGTCCCTAATGAGGTCAGGGTACAAAGAATTGGGTATTGAGCTTGTTTCTCTTGAGGACAAAAGCTCTTGCACGTCCAAGCGACCTCTCATGGTAGGAGAAAATAAAGATGGCAGGATAGGAGATCCTTTCAAAATGTTGCTTGAGGAATCCCTCACGCAACAAAGGAACAAGATGATGAATAGTTTCGCACAAATCCTTCGGCAGCTACCAACAAGTGACGCATCTTCCTCGAGTGGAGGCATCGCTCCCTTCAAGGCACAAATAAACTTTGATATTCCTATATTTGAAGGTCAGATAGACGTACATGCTGTAGACAAGTGGTTGAATCTACTAGAAGGGTATTTTTCTGTCCATAACTTTTCGAATAGAGAAAATATTACTTTTGTGCTCCTCAAAGTCGTTCCCCATGTCAAAGATTGGTGGGAAACTTTCTGTGAGCAAAAGGAAACAGAGGAACCCTCATTATTTACAGTCTCGGCCACTTGGGAATCCTTCAGGGATGTTATTAAGGAACAATACTACCCTGTCGGAAGTTATGATGACTTGTATGCCAAATGGACCACACTACGGCAAGAAAGAGGCCAAGCAGTGCCAGAGTTCACAAATATCTTCCATACCTTGCGCACCAAGATGGCTATCAAATATTCAGAGCAACATCTGGTGCTCAAGTATCACGGTGCTCTGCATAGATACATCTAGACCGAAATGGAATTTATGGACATCTTGTTCTTGGGCACGACCTACCGATATGCCGTCAAAATCGAGCAGAAGCTCAAACAAAAGACGCGACAATTTAGCCCTAGGAACCCCTCACAACAAAAGCCAGGAAAGGGCGGCCCCAACCCACAGAACAAAGGACAGAGCAAAGATGGACAGTATCAGGACAACCAGTCCAAGCCGCAAGCAAAGGAGGACACCAGAAAGACAAAGAAAGATACCGGGAAGTGGTGCGACTTCCATAAGAGCCATTGGCATAACACTGTTGATTGTCGCCAAAAGCAGTCGTTGGTGGCCAAAGTGAAAGCCTCTGAATCAGATGCGGGTTCTGACTCTAAGTCAGAACTAGAAAGGGAAAGAAGGATCATTGACGTAGAACCTAGTGCCACCGTTGTTACCACCAAGCTCTAGCCTAACAAGCCAGAAGAGGGAGAGTGCCTCTTCCATTCACAGATGTGGGTAAAAGACACCCCGTTGCACTCCATCGTTGATAGCGGAAGCCAGAAGAACCTCATCTCAGCAGAGGTCGTCAAGCGGCTGGCCCTGCAGACAATGTCGCACCCACAACCCTACACCATTGGATGGCTCCACCAAGGAAGCAATCTTCGCGTTAGCCAACAGTGTCGACTGTCGTACAACATCAAGCCCTTCAAAGACGAGGTATTGTGTGATGTTGCTCCTCTCTAAGTTTGTAATGTTCTTTTGGGCCAACCTTATTTATGGAAACATCATGTTGTATATGAGTCTAGGCCTTGTAGTGTTATTATTACTTTGAACAGGAAATTGTACAGGATACCCGAGGCAATCCCTCCTAGTGTTATTTCATTGATCTCTTCCAAGCAATGTAGGAAGGTCATCTCTCAGACCGGGAAATTTGTCTTCTTCGTGATTCGCTCTCAGAGTGAGTGAAAGATCGCAGGCACATCCAGGGCTTCCGCGACCGATCTCTCCACACAACATAAGCAAGTGGATAAGGTCGTGGAAGAATACTCAGATATATTTTCCTCTCCTACCGAGGTACCTTTGCACTACCAGGTCAAGCAACCCATCGATTTGATCCTAGGCGCACCGCTACCCAACGAGCCAGTCTATCATAGCTCTCTGTTATAAAATGAGGAGATCAAGACGCAGATCCAAGAACTGATCCACAAGGGGCACATCTGTCCCAACTCATCGCCTTGTGGGAGCCCAATCGTGCTAGTGCAGAAGAAAGACGGGACCTGGCGACTCTACATTGATTATCGGGCCCTAAATAAAATCATAATCCGAAACCGGTACCCGATTCCCCAAATCGACGACCTCCTTAAGCAACGCACGGGGGGCAAATGCTTCAGTAAGATTGATCTGAAGTATGGCTACCACCAGGTCCCAATAGAATAGACAGATGTATGGAAGACTGCCTTCAAGTCAAAAGAAGGTCTTTTTGAATGGTTGGTCATGCCGTTTGGTTTGACAAATGCTCCAACAAATTTTATGAGGATGATGAACGATATCCTACGACCTTTCAGCAATACTTTCATAGTGGTGTATCTGGATGACATCCTCATCTACATCAAGACTTGCGTGGAACACTTGCAACATATTCAGCAGGTTCTGCACACCCTGCGGCAGCACAAACTATCTGCAAACTTGGAAAAATGCTCCTTCAGCATGGACAAGGTCCATTACTTAGGCCACATCATTGATCAACATGGTGTGCATGTGGCTCCAGCCAAGATCTAGGTCATTCGTGACTGTCCAGCCCCAACCACACTCACTGAACTTTCAGATCTTCTTGGGCCTTGCCAATTTCTATAGTAGGTTCATGTTGGGATTCTCTCATATCGCATGGGCCCTCAGCCAAGTAACCAGGGGTAGCAGTAAGGAAAAATTTGTGTGGGGCATGTCCCAACAACAAGCCTTCAATTAATCGAAGAAGCATTTGTGCTCATCCTCAATACTTTCATTACCAGACATGCAACATCCCTTTGAGATCGAGACAGATGCTTCAGACTATGTTGTGGGCGTCGTTCTCACTCAGCACTGCCACCCCGTGGCATATCACAGTGAGACACTATCAGATGTTGTATGTAAGTACCCTACTTACAACAAAGAAATGTACTCCATTGTGTAATCCTACCACCAGTGGAGACATTACATTCTTGGGAAGGAGACAATCATCCACACTAATCACAAGCCACTACAATTCATGCAGACCCAAGGCAAATTGCAAAATGACCGCCATCAGAAGTGGTCAACATACTTACAACAATTCCACCTCAACATCAAGTATAAAACAGGAAGTACCTACCGAGTTGTTGATTACCTCAGGCTACCTCCAGTAGCGACACTCACCACGGTGCTAGACTCTTGCGGCCACGAGACCTCCGGATGGCCCCACCTCTACGAGACAGACCCAAACTTATCCACCACCTACCATATGTTGGGCATCAACTTAGTGGTCGCTAATTTCCATCTCCAGGACGGATTGTTGTGTTGTGTGGTCCATCTCTACATCCCATCAAGCGAGCGTGCAAAGCAGATTTGGGAAGCTCACTACAGTCGGGTGGCAGGACACTTTGGCATCGAAAAGACAGTGGTAGTGCTGTAGAAACATTTCTACTGGTGGAAACTTCGACAGGATGTCGGCAAGTGTATCAGGCCCTGCATCACCTGCATTATTGCCAAACCGACCACTAAGAAATAGGGCATGTACACCCCTCTGACTACTCTTAACAGGCCGTGGGAATCCATCTCAATGGACTACATGTCGGGCCTCCCATCCACCAAGAGGGGAAATGACTGTGTTTTTGTGGTTGTTGATCGCTTTTCCAAGATGATGATTCTAGCTGCCTGCAAGAAGAACATCACAACAAAAGTCATTGCCAAGATCTTCTTTGATCGAGTATGGGTACATTTTGGGGTCCCACAAACCATTATCTCATACCATGACAATCAGTTCCTCGGCACATTTTGGTCGAGCCTCTGGTCACTATTGGATACCAAGCTCACCAAATCCACTACCTTCCACCCCCAAACAGATGGTCAAACTGAGGTCGTCAATTGGATGGTCATACATATCATGCACATGTACAATTCAAAACACCCCCGCACATGGGATGAGAGTATTCTCTATGTCCAACATAGCTACAACTGAGCCCTGCATAGCTCAACTGGCCACAACCCCTTTCAGGTGGGGTTGGGCTTCCAACCATTGGGCCCCATGGATGTTGCAGTACCCCTGGTGACCACCTCGGTCGACTCGTCCCCTGCTCCACTAGAAGCTAACAAAGCCACCCGGTTCATTGAGAAGATCCAAACATACGCCAACAAGTTCAGGATATTCTACATAATTCTAATGCCAAGTACAAGCAGCGCCATGATCAACATCGGGTTCCACATAAGTTTCAGGTGGGTGACAAAGTTTGGTTGCACTTGCAAAAAGACCGCCTTACAGGGCCCCATCAAACATTTTACCCACTCCGTTATGGGTCGTACACCATCACCAAGGTTGTGGGTGACAATGCTTTTGAGCTCAACGTTCCCCCTTTTCTTGGTCTACACCCAGTCTTCAATGTGGTTGTCCTTCGGCCATATTTCCCACCATTATTAGACACCTCAGAGATAGCAGAGCAGTTGACACCAACAGAGCTCAACCCTGATTGCATGCAACATGAATCCAGTGATCAGATTGTGGACACACAGATCAAGGGCACTCGACAACAAAGGATTCAGATTTATTGAGTCGTCAAAGCAGGGCAGCTCCTGCACCAAGGAAAGTGGCTCACCCGGGGCCAAATTCAGCAGAAATTTCCTCATCTGACAGGGGAACTCAACGCAATGCAGACCATTTCTTCCTAAGGAGGGAGGATTGATCCAGGTGGATATCGGTGGCCACCCACTTATTCCACTGGCTCGAAAAAACAATTCTCCACCTTGGTAGTTTTTCAGTAGTTTTTCAAATTCCAAACTTCCGGGGCCGTTTTGAGGCCCCAAACGACATTTTTTGGGGATTTGGGGCCCAAGTGTCTAGCATAAACATTGACCTAGGACACTCGAAAATCGTTCTTCTCAATTAGACGTTTCCAACGGGCCATCGTGCGCCTAAAACAGAGATCGTATGAAAAAGTTACGACCCCGGGAAGTTGATGTACTAACTTACCCAAACGGGGCCCACATGACTTTTGGCGCTTCATCTCCTAGGGTTAGGTTTTTGAATTTCTAGGGTTTTTCACATTCCTGTTTATTGTAAAAAGGCCTCCAGAGCCTCACTGTAATCATCTTTTTGCAAATGAGCGCAGCCGTCACATCTCTTCTCAGAGGTAAGCCACCACCATTCCAGGAAGCTTGTTTTCCGCTGCATTTTACAGTTTCAGCTTATTTCTTTATTGAATAGAAAACCAATTTTACTATATCTCTATTATTCTGTGTTAAGCATCTTTTAATAATCCATATTCATTTCGTTCTGCTCATAAAATTCGGATCAGTAAATATGTCACAGTGATTGTTGGTGATTTAACCAAGATTATTGCTTATTTTGATCTGCCATCTAAAACGTTGTAGGTATGTGGGTCAAAGAGTGCAGGGAATTCCAAACATTCAAACTAGGAAACAAATACTTCCATTGAGTCATATTATAATCACATCAAACAATAATTCCCTAGAGAGGTAAGTTTGTCACTTTAAGGTATTGATCCTAGATGAAAGATAACACTCCTTCTATCAATTACTCGGGCTGGTCCTAATTGACAAAAACAACTATATATTAATTTCAACATTGCATAAATCATTAAACTACTACTCATTTAATGTTGCCATTATGTCAGGTCCACAATGCCTCTTCCCACATAATGGATTGGCTTATTGGAAAACTTACAGTACAAGTACCCTCCTACTGTTGGTTTGTTGTGTTTGTGAAAGAAAATGAGTTTGCTTAGAATTTTGAGGCAAGCCAAATATGCAAGACTCCATGAGAGAGTGCACTTAACATCTACATTGACATCCATAATGACCTTACCTATCGTGACATCATGAGCATCGATTTACAATCTAGACAACCAAATACCTTCTACACTACGTGTAATTCCGAATCAAAGATGGCCTTTTCCGAATGCTCGAATATGAAGAGGGGGAATTTGTACAAACATGTTCTAAAGGCATATATGTACATTAAGAGAACATCCCCTTCCATTCCTCCTAATGTTCCACTCATGACTCATGTAGGGGGGTTAATGTTATTACTAGACTACAAAATCATTGACATAATTACCACACTCTACATTTTCACTGGCAGTATTACCTCATTGCAACACTTTTGCAAGTGAGTACAAAGTCACACTAGTTGGAAAAGGGGATGAAGATAAAAAAACATCTCGTAGATGAATGTACTAAGTAGTGGGTAATTGAGGAGTTCATGTTAGGGTCCCACCCTAACCTCCCTGCTTTGGGGTACTTAGCAGTAGTCAATTAATGTATGAGGCCATCTTCTTTGAATAATGCCCACTAGATAGTTAGTGGGTAGTTACTTAATGTACAAAGGTCATCTTTATCAAATAAGGCCCACAAGGTGGTTGGTACTAATTAATGATGGAACCACAAGTAGTTAGGGTTTTGTTATTTATAGAGCTAGAAGGCTCTATGTTTTGTCAAGTGTGTTGATTGTAATTGGAGCTCTGTTCATACACTGCTTGTAATAGGTCACCCCCTCAAAGAGGCTCATGAAAATTGCTCTATCTTTTGAAGAATCATTGATACAAGGGTCATATTTTACAAGTTTAGTCTCATTGTCTATTGTAATTGCTTTCATTGTCTCAAGTAGTTAGGGTTTTTCTATTTATAGAGCTAGAAGGACATGTAATGTTTTTTCAAGTGTGGTGATTATAATTGGAGCTCTGCTCATAAGAGGTTACTCCCTCAAAAGGCACATGAACATCGCTCTATCTTTTGAAGAATCATCGATACAAGTATTGTATTAATAAGTTTAGTGCCATTGTATCTTGTAAGTGCTTTTATGTATTTATATTTTTCTAAATATCTTGTTTGTCATATAATATTAAGGGTTAAGATCACTACAAGTGGTATTAGAGCTCTTTCATGAGCTAGCATGCATTTGTATTTTAAAAATTCATTTTTAGGATAGATATGTGTTTCAACGTCTTTAAATAACACATATATCTATCATTTAGTGGGTAAACATATGGTTGGGGAAGAATACATGCAAAAAAAACAAGTGGCGTCACTTAGTTGGACACCCTTATAACCTATATTGATACCCCTTCGAGTAGTATCGCATCATACAACACCTATATATGGATTTATCTTCAATGTACCCTCGGGTATATTGGAAATCCCCTGAGTTCACCTAAGACCAACCTTACATGAACCTATTAGTTGTCTTATTACTATAGTATATCGATAACAACATTCTAGGAGATCACTCTTGTGTACCAAGGAATTGGGTAGTACAACTAAGGTTATGATCTATCCTCCTTAGTTGGTGTTGTGAAATATTCAATTAAGCACTATTGTTGGAAACCACTAGGTATATTCGAGAGCTATGGAACTTAACACTCCCTTTTCCTTATGACAATGCAAAATCTAGCATCTGCAACACAAACAATAAAATTCCTAAATAATTAAGAATATCATGAATTAGAGAACTTTTTCAATGCAATAATACTCATCTAGGAGTAATAATCCTATCAAGGTAAAAAATTAAGGTCCTGACATCATCGTTGTTGGAGACCTATCTCAAAATATTATTTGCATAGTGTTAATTGCATTGTTAGCACTCTTTGGTAACCTTTTATGTGGACCCAACCATACTATTGTGGGTGACCTATCTGATATAGGTGGACATCAATGGCCACTGACCTATTCCACTAGCTCAAAATACAATTTCCATCTTAGCAGATTTTCTACTGTTTTTTTGGGTCCTAAACTTTTGGGGTTGTTTTGAGGTCCTAGACGATGTTTTTTTTGGCATGGAAGCACCCATTAGCTAGAAAAAGGCATTATGGGTCATTCAAAATGTGTACTCCTCGACTAGACCTTTTCGACGGACTATCAAGCACCTCAAACGAAGATCGTATACAAAAGTAATGCCCCTAGGAAGTTGATGTATCAACTAACCACATTGGGACCCACAAACCTTTTGGTGTTTCTTTTTTTGGGGTTAGGGTTTTTTATGTTTAAGGTTTTCCCATTGATGCTTTATGTTAAAGGCCTTTTCGGCCAAATTGTAATCATCTTATTATGAATGCGTGTGGCCATCACATCTCTTCTCAAAGATAAATTACCACCATTCTAGCGAGTTCATTTCACTTTGCATTGTTACAGTTATTGCATATTTCATTCATTAATAGAAATTGAGTATTACGGTGTCTCCATGTTTTTGTCATATTTCTATGTTTTATTTCATCCCCTCGTAAATATGGATTAGTGGTATTAGAGTGGTATTGTCTTTCTCTATTTCTCTATGCATGTCCCCAACGAGGTCAGGGTATAAGGAGTTGGGACTCGAACTACTTGAGCCTCTGAAAGACAATCCTTGTCAACCTGATGGCTTCCCATGGCAGAAGAAAAGAGAGACAAGGGAGTAGGAGATCATATTCAGTTGTTGTTTGAGGAAGCCCTCACATGATAGAGGGACGAGATGATGGAAATTTTTTCCCAAATCCTTCGATGGTTGTCGACAACAACATACACATCTTAGTCAAGCGACCACTTTGGAGGTGTCACCCCTTTCAAGGTACAAGTTAATTTGGTATTCTCGTATTTGAAGTTCAAATAGATGTGGATGCTTTGGAAAAATGCTTAAATTTGCTAAAAGGTTACTTCTTTGTCCACAATTTCTTCAATAGGGAAAATATCACATTTGCGCTCCTTAAGGTTGTCCCCCATTTAAAAAATTGGTGGGAGACTTACAATGAGCAAAAATCCACAGAGGAGTCTGGAATGTTTGAGGCCGAACCTACTTGGGACTCTTTTATAGATATCTTTAAGAAACAATATTACCTTGTTGGAAACTATGATGACCAACACGTGAGATTAATCACACTGCATCAAGAGAGGGACCAAACAGTCCCATAGTTCATGAATACCTTCCATACCTTGCACATCAAGTTGGGTATAAAATACTTCGAGCAACATCTGGTTCTAAAATACCATGGGGGTCTACATAAGTACATCCAAATGGAAATGGAGTTTTTGGAATCTCATCACTGGGAGTTCCTTATTGATATGTTGTCAAAATCGAGCAAAAATTTAAGCAGAGGAATAAACATAACTTTGGATCTGCGAATGCATCACAATAGAAGTAGGGCAAAGGCATTCCTATCCTATAGAGCAAATGATAAAGCCAGGATGGACAACCTCACGACAACCAGTCTAACCCACAAGCAAAGAAAGGTATTGGGAAGATGAAGAAAGACACTAGGAAGTGGTGTGCATTCCATAAAATCCCTTGGCACAACACTGATGAATGTCACTCGAAGCAGTCATTGGTGGCAGAGCTAAAATCCTCAGAGTCAGATCTAGGCTCTAACTCTGATTGAAAGCTAGACAAGGGGAAGTGGGTCATTGATGCAGAACCCAATGCCACGGTCGCTACCACCAAGGTCCGACCGAACAAACTAGAAGAGTCAGAGGAAGGTGAGTGCCTTTTTCACTCACAGATGTGGATGAAGGGCGCTTCACTGCATTTCATTGTTGATAGCAGAAGAAAAAATAACACAATCTCAACATAGGTCATCAAGTAGTTGGAGTTACCAACAAAACCACATCCACAATCATAAAACATTGGGTGGCTTAGCCAAGGACAAGATATCCACGTCAGTCAACAATTCTTCATGCCTTATGGCATCAAGTCCTTTAAGGATGAGGTATTGTGTGATGTTTCCCCACTTGAAGTTTGTGATGTTATTTTAGGCCAGTCATAAATGTGAAAACATCATGCTATATATGAATCTAGACCTTGTAGTGTCATTGTTACTTTGTTATCTGGATTAATGAGTGGAACGAAATGAAACATAGATCTATAACATTAACACAGATATACAGAGAAAAATAACAGAGATACAATGGAACTTAACTTCTATTAAATAAGAAACGTGTTGAAATTGTAAAATGCAGAATGAAAATAATCGTGTTCGAATGGTGGTAGCCAATCTTTGAGAAGAGATGTGGTGGATACGCGCATTCTTCTGAGCATATTAGGCCTCCATGCCTTTTTAGAATTAAGAAATAAATAGAAAACCCTACACATCCAAAAACCTAACCCTAGGAGATGAAGCACCAAAAGTCACGTGGTCCCGATGGGGTAATTTGATACATCAACTTCCTGGGGTCGTAACGTTTGCATACGATCTTCTTTTTAGGCACACGATAGCCCGTTGGAAAGGTCTATCTGAGGACTACACATTATTCCAACACACTTTGACTCCATTTATAGTGTAACTATGGCGGGCCCAAAAAACGTTGTTTAGGGCCTCAAAACGACCTCTAAAGTTTAGGACCCGAAAAGCTAGAAAAACAATTGCCAAGATAAAAATTGTAACTACCAAGATGAAAGTTGTATCTAAGCCAACTAGAAGAGGTGGGTGGACACCGATATCCACTTGGATCAATCGTCCCTCCTTAGGAAGAAATGGTCTCTGTTATCGCACAGTTTGTAGTTTAGGTCATAGGCTAAAGGATAAAGATCAAACTGGCGTAACAAGAACCTTCCCCACCCAATGTCACCTCGATGGGGAGGTTCTTTCTGTTTAGGGAGGTTAGCCCAGGGGAGACGTCCCCGGTAACCTGGGGTTTGAAGAGGCAGAAGATACAAGGTCAAGTTTTAGAGTTCCCTCCTCACAGGTTACCACCAAAGTCAGACAGTCCGGCTAATCAACCAATAAAAGAAGTGTATGCCCTGTTGAAAACACCTGCCTAGAATAAGACAACAACAACACAGTATATATATATTTGCAGGCTTATAACTCAAAGGGTTAGTAATTCATTGACTATCTGATATTATTCAATAAGCAATGCAATAGATACAAAATGAAGTCAACGTTTTGTAAATTAGCTTATGAAAGACCATCAATTCCTCAATATCCAAAGAGATGACTAAGCCAACA
>ML778028.1:456932-566662 GCA_009831015.1 Picea engelmannii
GTTGAATCGATATTACCCTTTTTCAACAATTAACATTTACTTTTATTTTTTGTTAATTACCACAATAGATCAACAATGGACTTGTTTGTAAAATCTATTATATAAATATAATTAATAAGAATTACAAGGCTTTATGAAGAATAGTGAAGGACACCAATCCTTTTTAGAGCACCAACTCTAGGAGACACAAATCCCCTTCTTCATGGCACCAACCCTAGGAAGCACCAACTCCCTTGTTTTTTAGGGCACCAACCCTAGGAAGCACCAACTCCATTGTCTTTAGGGAACCAACCCCAAGAAGCACCAACTCCCTTAAATTACACTTACTTACTAAAGGATATGAATCCTTCTATGCTCCTCCCTTCCACCCTCACTTCATAAGAATCATCAGTTCTTCTTCTTGGACTCTACTTCTGTTTTGATTTTCTGATCTGGACTTCAGAGACACATCTTCGTCACCATTCTTCCTTGCGTATATAGTCACCCAATTGGTGTGAGCTACGAATCATTATGTCCCTTTGTTTGGACCATCACACCTCTTTATTTAGATTAACAAAAATAATGTTTGTTTTTCTTCATGATTATTCAAACATTATCGTGAAGGATTTTCAAATTAGTTAGAGTGATTTTCATAAATCAATCACTGATATGGATCGATTTTGTTTCTAACTTGATTCCATGTCTCTGCAAATATTGCAGAAATCGAATTCTGCAGAGGCACTTCCTTCAAACCATTTACACGTGACCATATGCACAAAACCACGAGCTTATTGATTGAAGCGATCTTTCTAGCACTTCGTGGCTTATGTGTTCGTAACCCATGTCTAGGGGCTGGAACCTAGTCCTCCAAACTTTGACCTTCGGGCATTTTCTCTCTCATCCAGTCTTCCGAAGTTTGACCTTCCCAAAGTGGTTACTTCTCACAAGGATTGATCCAATGGTTAGCATGATTCCCGTAACCAAATCAATGATCTAGCTTTGATCCTTACACTATCCTTCTACTGCTTAATCCAACGACTATGAGTTAATCAAAGATTGAGATGGATGACCATTATTTACTTCGGGACTTCGGAGGTCCAGGTAATTGTTGTTCCAATTTCCACCGGAGTTGGTCAACGACAAAGTGGTCAACATGGGAGTGCTTACGTCATCTTTCCACTACGTTTTGATCTAATGGTCATGTGATAATCCAAAGGATCTTAGATCAATGGTTAGCATTGACTTTGGCCTTCGACGCTTCAGGAAGTTGTTGGTTTCCCTTGAAGGAAAAACTCCCAGAGTGACCTAACTTGTTGACGTCATTATTGACTTGGCACTAGCCGAGTGGCTGCCACATGTCACCTAGATTCGTGACTTACGTAACCTAAAGTGCCAGCTGGACCTAGACACTTGTCACCATTTGATTGCACCATGTATCCTTGCTGACATGGATCTCCTGACATGGCACATGTCCTCCTCCTGGTCGTAGGTTCATATGAATCCTTGATCCAACGACTGTGATTATCTCTTAGATCAATGGTCCAGATTTATTTCGGCATTCAAGTCTTTGCAATCATTCAACCTTCCGGAGTGCATTTCGCCAAAGTAGATCGAATGATTGACATTTGATCTTTCGTTATATGGACGATCTTGGCTTGTCTAACGGTTTCAAACAAATCGATGGTCAAGACTTAATCTGTAGTTGAATGGACGTTTCTTGTTCATTCGGTACTTCAGTGCTTTGGGACTCTGGTCCTTGCAGTCATTCAACTCTTCCAGAGTGAATTCCATCGAAGTGCTTATTAGCACTTTCTACTTGATAACCTCCTCAAGTCCAAGGGCTAGGACCGTGGGCTTAACCATTCCAAGCGTTTGATATAACATTCATGGTTCACCCTAGAGGATCTTAGCTCAACGACTAAAATTAGTTTGTGACTTCGCGCTTCGAGTAAACTTACATGTTCTTGTGTCCTTTTCGCCGGATTGGTTAGCGCCAGAGTTGACTACCTTCTGATATGACAATTCAAATTTTTGCATTCCACATCGATGGTTGTTACTTAACTCTAGATCAAATCTTGATCTAACGGCTGGGAAACCATCCAAAGCTCCTGCTTTAGATCTGATCTTATGATTGAGATTTAATCCTTCCCAACCTCTGACTTCACGTTGATCTAATGATCCTGGATTGTCCCAAAATAAGAATGAATGGCTCCTGTGCGTCACCTCTTCTGAGCTTCGATTAACGTTCTTTCTTTTGATCTGTTCATCGTTATTTCTCCTGATCTTTTAGGATCTCAAAGACATATAATGATAATACCATATTGATCTTCTTGACATCAATGCCATAATCAACATTGATCATTTTGACCCTCTTTGCATCAATTCCAACACCATAGCACCATGTCCAACACTTTTCTCTATCGCAACAGTTGTGGGCAGAAAAATATCCTTCTAGAAGGTTTAACCATTTGTCTACATTATATACATCTATTTGACCTTCAAATATAGGAATATCAAAATTGATATGTACCTTGAAGGGGGCGACGCCTCTGCTTGAGGTAGATGCGTCTCCAGTTGGTAGTCGTCGAAGGATTTGTGCAAAGTTATCCATCATCTCGTTCCTTTGTCGCGAGAGGGCTTCCTCAATCAACAAATTTAAAGGGATCTCATGCCCAATCGTCTCCCTTTTCTTGCCCCATGGGTGACCGTTGGGTTCGGCGAGGCCGATCCTGCAAAGGCTCAACTGGTTCGAGTCCCAATTGCTTATACCTTGACCTCGTTGGGGACATGCACCGAGAAACAAATGAAGAGTAGACTACTCTGATACCACTGATCAATATTTATGAGCGGAACGAAATGAAACACGTATCTATAACATTAACATAGATATACAGATAACAATAACAAAGATACATTGGAACTTAACTTCTATTAAATAAGAAATCTACTGAAACTGTAAAATGCATAATGAAAACAATCTTGCTCGAATGGTGGTAGCTAACCTTTGAGAAGAGATGTGGAGGCCATGCGCATTCATCTAAGCACATTACAATGAGGCCTCTAGGCTTTTTTAGCATAAAGAAGTAAACATAAAACCCTATACATCCAAAAACCTAACCCTAGGAGATGAAGCGCCAAAAGTCATGTGGGCCCAATGGGGTAAGTTGGTACATCAACTTCTCGGGGTCGTAACTTTTGCATACAATCTCCATTTCAGGTGCACGATAGCCCATTGGAAAGGTCTATCCGAGGAATACACATTATGCCATCACACTATGACTATGTCTATAGTGTGATTGTGGCGGGCCCAAAAAACGTTGTTTAGGGCCTCAAAATGACCCTGGAAGTTTAGGACCCAAAAAGCAAGAAACAAACTGCCAAGATAAACACTGTAACTTCCAAGAGGAAAGTTGAATGTGAGCCCGCTGGAAGAGGTGGGTGGCCACCAATATCCACCTGGATCACTTTGGGAAGGCAATTGTACAAGATATCGGAGGTAGCTCCACCTACCGCAATTTCTTTGGTCTCAACTAAGTAGTGTAGGAAGGTCATTTCCCAAACTGGGAAATTTGTCCTCTTCATGATTCACTCTCAAGGTGAACGAAAGGTCATGACGACATCCATGGCCTCTGGACAAAGCTTCTCTATCCAGTAGAATAATGTGGACAAAGTCATGGAAGAATACTGAGACATCTTCACCTTACCTACTGGGGTTCTTCTACACTATCAGGTCAAGTATTTAAGCAATCTGACCCCTGGCGTGCCTTTACCTAATGGGCCATGATATCGACACTCTCTCCTAGAAAATGAGAAAATCAAGCACCATATTCAAGAGTTACTCCAAAAAGGGGACATTCAACCAAGCTCCTCACTCCGTGGAAGCCCAATTGTGCTCGTGCAGAAGAAAGACGAGACCTAGCAACTCTATATTGATTACAAATATCTGAACAAAATCACAGTCAGGAACCGGTACCCAATTCCATGAATTGAGGATCTTCTTGATCAACTCAAGGGAGCCAAGTACTTTAGTGAGATTGATATGAATTATGGCTACCACCAAGTCCCAATAGAATCGATTGTTGTATGGAAGACTGCTTTCAAGTCTAAAGAAGGTCTTTTTGAGTGGTTGGTCATGCCCTTTGGTTTGGCGAATGCCCCAAAAAATTTCACGAAGTTTATGGACGACATCCTACAACCTTTCACCAATTCCTTTGTGGTTGTATATATGGATGACATCCTCATCTTCAGAAAGAGTTAGGCAGAACACTTGCAACACATTCAACAAGTCCTACACACCCTGCGACAACACAATCTATATGCTAATTTAGAGAAATGCTCCTTTGACATGAACAAGGAACAATACCTCAAATACATTGTAGATGAGCATGGTGTGCATGTAGATCTAGTCAATATCCAATCCAATCATGACTACCCAGCCTTGATAACACTAACGAAGCTTTGGAGCTTCTTGGGCCTTGCCAACTTCTATCGTAGATTCATGTTGGGGTTCTCTCATATTACATGGCCCCTAAGCTAGGTGACCAAGGATGGTTGCAAATCCCAATTTGTGTGGGTCGGGTCACAACAAAAAGCATTTGACGATCTAAAACATCATCTATGCTCAGCCCCGATGCTCGCCTTACCCGATCTGCAACAAGCTTTTAAGATTTAAACAGATGCTTCAAACTATGTTGTTAATGTCGTTCTCACTCAACATGGTCATCTGACGGCCTATCATAGTAATACACTCTCGGATGTTGTCTGTAAGTAGCCTACCTATGACAAAGAGATGTATTCCATTTTACAATCATGTCGCCAATGGAAGCATTGTTAGGATATGTAGACACTTAAGAGTTAGTTAAGATCTACTTGGTCTAATGTGTCGTTAGATAAAAGTGTGTTTCTTTAGTATGCATTAGTATGCATTTGTAGTTAGGAAATCCGACGGTCATGATATGTTCTCGACATAGAGTGATCCGACGGTTCATACTCTCCTTGATCTTAACGGCCATTGATACGTGGCTTAACACCCGATTGGTCCATGATCTCTATTTAAAGAGCATGGAGGGTCATTTTACGATGATTGATTGTGAGAAACTCTTTTGTAAAATCTCTCTGTAATATTTTTCTTTGCATTAATAAACTGATCCAAGTGGCTGCATTGGCTGGGGCCGTGGATGTTTCCCCGTAGGGGTTTTACCACGTGAAAACATCGGTGTGTTGATCTTTGATCTGGTTATGTGAGTGGTTACTGAAGGTGTTCGTCCTTTGTTGGAATACATGTGTTGTCGAACATGGTATCAGAGCCTGTTTGAAGACCCGCTCCTGTTGTAGATCGAGATCATGAAGCCGAGTTGCCTCATCTCCATTTTCTGTCATTTCTGTACATTTCTGGGCTGAGAGGATTGTTCCATTGCATCCGAAGTACTCATTTCAGTCAGGAACACTCTTCATTTCACTCAAAAAGGTTTCCGTTTTCCCAAGATACGACCATTACAGTAAGATCCGGAGGTATAAAGCCTAAATACGCAATTTTAAAATTTTTGCAAAGTTTTATTTTGGTTTTATTTCAGTTTAATATTATTTGTTTCCGGGTTGCTACTCTTTTAGATCTGTGTATGCTCTTTGCCCCGCGCCCTGTGCAATCTCGGCAAATCAGAAACAGATAGGAAAAGGTGCATCTTCTGGGTAAGCTAACCGAGATCTAACCCTTGTTGTCATCGAGAAACATAAATTTTTTCTTGTGTGAAAAGAGTTTTTTTTAGCACGCTCTCCAAGGCCATATTCAACAACAACACTCCCAATCCTCCTTCTGAACAGTACAATATGTTTTGCTAGACCATTTGGTTAAAAGTTGTCTTATTAAGTAAGAGGTCTTGAGTTCAAGTCTCTCTTTTTTTACTATTTTTGAAAAAGTTCAAGTCTCTCTTTTGTTACTATTTTCGAAAAAGTTCATGTTAAAGTTGTAAAGTGTATTTCACTTCAAGTATAAAAGTGAATCCTTATAAGTAGCTTTAATATTTTATTTTAGAGTTATTTATTTTGCAGGCAACTTTTTTGTTATAAGGTAACTTCATTGTAAAAGTGATCCCCACTTCTCTTTATAAAAGTGGGTCACTTCATAAAGCAACTTACACTATCACGTGGTCATTTGGTTACCGTTTATGCTTTTTTTAAAAGGGTATAACTCTCGCATCGGAAGTCTGTTTTCAATGCCGTTTTTTTTTTAAAACTGCATAACTTTTCGAGCTCTTTCCATCCAGATCATCAATTTCAGTTTTTAAATCCATATTATCTGCATATTTAATATGGCTTCTATAAGTAATGTCTTGCTTACCAACAACAACTACTTCCAATGGAAATCTCATATGGAAAATTTATTAAGAAGTAAAGGCTTGTACCAGATTACCTTGGGAAAGGAAAAAACACCCACTGATGATGATAAGAAAGCAAAATGGGCTAATAGGAGTGACGAAGCACGTGGACTAATCAGAATGTCCATCTCTCATGATTTAAGGTACCACCTTCAAGAAATTGATGACCCCGAAGAAGCTGGGGACAGGATTGAATTCGTGTTTGGTAAACTCAATATTATTCGAGCACAACAATTAGAAAATCAAATACTGACCTTGAGTCCAAGTGATTTTTCTTGCCTTGGAGACTATCTATCTAGGTTTAAAACACTTGGAGTTTTATGTGAAGAATGTAAGATAAAAATGGAGGAAGAGTGTTGCATCTATCTTATTCTTTCTAAGCTAGGTAGTGCATATTCTGTGTTTGTATCAACCTTTTATGCCATGAGAGAGGCTCTAGGGAAAGCTTATGAAAAACCCACTCTTGATTCCTTTTGTGTTGCTTTGATTAGAGAGGAAGATAAGCTTGTACAACTTGGAGTGATCAACACTGCAGGTACCTCCAACAAAGCCTTAGTTNCCCAGCAGAAAGATAAACCCAAGTATCCCAAGAAGCAACATCCTCGCTACAACAACAAACAACATAAGGGTCCCAAACCAGCTCAGACAACTTCAGCTCCTAATGGTAACAGATGAGCAAAATATAAAAGTAAGAATACTAATAGACATTGCAACTTTTGTGATAAAGATGGTCATGACGAGTCCAAATGTTTCAAGAAGATGGCAGCTTTAGAAGCAGCGATGAAGAAGCACAACACCAATATTGATTCTACTTCTTCTTCTTCTTCTCATGGACATGCACTTTCTACTTCTGGTTTCTCCTTCAATACAAATTCTACTACTTCTGATGAGTGGCTTATTGATTCTGGAGCATCTTATCATATGACTAAGGATAGAGCCATATTTTCCACTCTAAATGAATGTAACACCAATAAAATATTTGTTGGTTATGATAGATCTCTTAGTGTTGAAGGATCTGGAACAATTCAAGTAGAAAATGGTCATTTCAATGATGTATTATGTGTTCCAAGCATTTCGTGTAACCTTCTATCAGTATATCAAATCACTCATTCAGGTGAAGGTAAAACTGTAGAGTTTTCACCTCACCAAGTTGTAATCAAGGATCTAAAAGATCCTAAGAATGTTCTTGCAACTGGAATTGCTGATGATATTACCAGGTTGTACAAATTTGACAACTTTGGGTCATCAACTTTTTCATCATTTTTTGTTGCTCATACCGATGACTTGAACAAACTTTGGCATGAGAGGTTTGGTCATCTAAACTATCGCTCATTGCAACAACTATGTAATCAACAGATGTGACTGGTCTTCCTCTTGTTTCATGCAGAGATGGTGTTTGTGTCGGTTGTGTTCTCGACAAACATCATCAAGACAGTTTTGACAAACGTGCCTTTTGGCACGCCTCGGGTCCTTTGCAGCTTGTTCACAGTGATTTGTGTGGTACACTTTCTTCTCCTTGTTTTTCTGGGTGCAAGTATTTCTTAACTTTCATTGATGAATTTTCCAGACGTACTTGGGTTTACTTCTTAAAACTTAAGAGCAAAGTTTTTGACAAATTTTTGGCCTACAAGGCCCTTGTAGAAAAGCAATTTGGACATCAAATTCAAAGGTTAAGAACAGATAATGGAGACGAATATGTGAACAATAATTTTACAAGTTACTACACTACACAGGGAATCCAAATGCAACACATTGTTCCATATACACCACAACAAAATGGTGTTGCTGAGAGAAAGAACCACACATTAAAAGAAATGGCTAATTGTATGATCCAATCTAAGGGATTAAGTCTAAAGTATTGGGTAGAAGCCATCAACTATGCAAATTACATAGTAAATCACACTCCCACAAAGGCTCTTAAAAATATAACACCGGAAGAAGCTTGGGCTAAAATTAATACAGATGTAAGTCACTTCCGTGTATTTGGCAGTATAGCATGGGCTCACATTCCTTATGAGAAAAGGAAAGCATTGTAGCCTAAAAGTGAGAAGTGTATATTTGTTGGTTATTATGAAGATGTCAAAGGTTACAGACTTATTCAATCACATTGTAATGAAATTATTATTAGAAGAGATGTTAAATTTGAAGAAAATCTCTTGGCCTGCGAGCCTAATTTGGTGTTTGTGCCTTCTTTGGCTTGCGAGCCTAATTCGACGGTTGTGCCTTCTTCGGTCTGCGATCCATCTTCGATGTTTGTGCCTTCTTTTGATATGGTTTCCTCTTCAGATGATGATAGTGAGGATGAAAATCCACCTCCGCCTACTCACCCTCCTCCAGATGAGTCCTTTGAACCTGAACTAGCACCAGTTCCACCGCTTCCTAGATGGGTCCGTTCAACACGAGAAGCAGCTGGTGGTCTTGTCGGTGATCCTTCAAATCAACATCGAACACGTTCACAGTTCCAGTGAGCCTCTTCTCTTTTGGCTCAAGTTTCAGAGACTCATGATCCAAAGACATTTGTAGAAGCTTCAAGTAATCCAGATTGGGATACAACAATGAATGAAGAGTATCGTTCTTTAATGGCAAACGATACTTAGGATCTTGTGTCTCTTCTAGAAGGAAGAAAACTTGTTAGATGTAAATGAGTTTACAGAATTAAGTATGCATCAGATGGAAGTGTTGAAAGACACAAGGTTCAGTTAGTTGCCAAAGGATTTCCCCAAGTTGAAGGAATTGACTATAATGAAACCTTTTCCCTTGTAGCCAAAATGAATTCCATCCGCCTTGTTCTTGCCCTTGCTGCCTCACATAAATGGGAGGTCCATCAGATGGATGTTAAATCCGCCTTCTTGCATGGCGATTTGAAAGAATAAATCTACATAGAGAAACCTCCTAGCTATGTCCAAAATGACTCTAGCCTTGTTTGTCGCCTCAAGAAATCTCTTTCTGGTATCAAGCAAGCTCCCCGCGCTTGGTATGCCAAAATGGACAACTTTCTTATTGCCACTGGATTCTCTAGATGCCATTCTGATCCTAATGTCTATACCAAGAAAGTAAGAAGCCAACTCATAATCCTTATCCTTTATGTTGATGACCTTATCCTTACTGGTAGTGACTCAAAACTTTTAAACCATGTGAAAACCAACCTTAAGAAGAAATTTGAGATGACAAACTTAGGCTTTTTGCACTATTTCCTTGGACTCCAAGTTTTGCAAACCAATGAAGGAATTTTTCTTTCCGAGTCTAAGTATGTTTGTGACCTTCTTCGTCACTTTCACATGGATGATTGTAAACCAACCCCTTCTCCCTTCCAGTTTGGAGTCAAGCTTACTGCCACTTGTACTTCTCCTGAAGTTGATGCCGCCCTGTACCGTCAGTTAGTTGGTAGCCTCTTATACTTGATTCATACCCGTCCTGATCTTTTCTTTGTTGTTGGTCTTGTTGCCCGGTATATGCAAACACCCCATGGAAGCCATTGGAAAGCAACTAAAAGGATACTTCGCTATGTCCGTGGTACAGTGCAGCTCGAGATACATTACAGTTCAGGGGGGACTCCTTTATTGGTTGGTTTCACTGATTCAGATTGGTCCGACCACCCTGATGATCG
Organism: Picea engelmannii; assembly: GCA_009831015.1. Lineage (NCBI taxonomy): Eukaryota > Viridiplantae > Streptophyta > Pinopsida > Pinales > Pinaceae > Picea > Picea engelmannii. The sequence continues at coordinate 466,893 of ML778028.1, forward strand.
GAATTCTACTACAGGTTATGTTTTCAGCCTTAGTTCATGAATTGTCACTTGGGCCTGTAAGAAACAACAGTCTATTGCACTTTCTTCAGCAGAAGCAGAGTACCAAGCAGTGATAAATGCAAGTCAGGAAGCCTTGTGGCTTTGATAGATCCTTTTAGAGTTTGGATTCTAGCAGCAACATCCGACCAGCCTTTGGTGTGACAATTAGAGTTCCATGAAGCTCGCCAAAGACCCAGTTCAACATCAGCATAGAAAACACATCGAGATACACATGCACTTCATCAGAAAGCTCATTCATGATCAAGTTATTGAAGTGCACTTTTGTCCTACAGAAGATCAAGTTGCAGACATTTTCACAAAGTCTCTGACAGAAGTGAAGTTTTCCAAACTTCATTCTATGTTAGGAGTTCAGGAAGTTGTCATTAAGGGGGAATAGGCTCTAATGCCTCCTTCCTTCTCCTATTGTGTCACTATTGTAAATCCTTCAATCCTATCCCAAGTTGTTCTTAAGGGGTGATGTTAGGATATTTAGACACTTAGGAGTTAGTTAAGATCTACTTGGTCTAATGTGTCGTTAGGTAAAAGTGTGTTTCTTGGTGTGTTTCTTTAGTATGCATTAGTATGCATTTGTAGTTAGGAAATCCGACGGTCACGATATGTTCCTGACATAGAATGATCCGACGGCTCATACTCTCCTCGATCTTAACGACCATTGATTCGTGGCTTAACACCCGATTGGTCCATGATCTCTATTTAAATAGCATGGAGGGTCATTTTTCGATGATCGATTGTGAGAAACTCTCTTGTAAAATCTCTCTGTAATCTTTTTCTTTGCATTAATAAATTGCTCCAAGTGACCGCGTTGGATGGGGCTATGGATGTTTCCCCGTCGGGGTTTTACCACGTGAAAACATCGGTGTGTTGATCTTTGATCTGGTTATGTGAGTGGTTACTGAAGGTGTTCGTCCTCTGTTGAAATACCTATGTTGTCGAACAAGCATTACATTCTAAGGAAGGAGACAATCCTCTATATGGATCACAAGCCTTTGCAATTCATGCAGACATAGGGAAAATTACAGAATGACCTCCATCCAAAGTGGTTCACATACTTACAACGGTTTCACCTCAACATTAAATATAAGAAAGTGAGCACCAATCATGTCACCGACTGCCTTAGTCATCCTCCAGTTGCATCACTGACGATGGTGTTCGACTCTTGTTGTCATGAAATCTTCGGGTGGCCCCAACTCTATGACAACAATCCTAACTTCGCTACGACCTACCAGATGTTGGGAAGAGGCATGACCATTGTCAAATTTCATCTTCATGATAGATTGTTATGCCATTCGGGTCATCTCTGTGTTCCTTCAAGTGAGCGTATGAAGCTCATTGGGAATCCCACTACAGTCGGGTGGTAGGACACTTTGGCATGAAGAAGATAGTGGTAGTACTACAAAAGTATTTCTATTGGCCAAAGTTTCGATAGGATGTCAATAAGTATATGAGATCTTGCGCTGCCTGCTCCATCACCAAGACATCCATTAAAAGCAAGGATTGTACACCCTTTTCCTACTCCTAACAAGCCTTGGGAATCCATCTTGATGGACTACATGTCAATGTTGATGTTTGGACAACATTGGGAAAACATTCTCCTAGATTAATAATTAATAATATAATTATCGATTATTAAATAATATATATATATATATATATATATAATAATTAATAAGTAATAATAATAATAAAATTATTGATTATCCAAGGGACACATTCTTTGATGGATGGTCACCATATGTTCTCTCTATATGGAACACTCCTCATTTTAATAATACATCGATCATATCGAATATACAATATCATCTCATATAGAAAAATCAACATGGTATCAGAGCAGGACTCGGCTTAACTCCCTCATGGAAGGGCCTAGGAAAATGAGAGAGATAGCGCAGGAGATGGATCTCCAGAAGCCAGAGGAGTCCCATACACGAAGTTGTACTCACTGAGAAGAAAAATGATCGACAAAGGGCCAAAATATTGAGCACCCTGAGGGGTTACTCATATTTGGCACATATTTGGATTATACATCCTCAGAAGGCATTTTCCCTTGCCAATTTATTCTCCATTGTACGGGGGTTGCACGATAAGCTCATCTTCTTCAAGGGTGACAACATTTTACAGGATTGTGTCACGACTATTTGTGGGCAATGATGGCGAGATTCGTTGTTCGGGAAGGAGTGTTTATCAATCAAAGGACTCATGTCCACTTGGAAATGGAGAAGCCATTGACATGAGAGACAATATCTTCATGGGTTCCGTAGTTGGGAAGGTGTGCAAAATTATCGGGGAGGAGATTGGACAATGAAGTGTGGCAGTAGTCGAAGTCGTCGATCCACCTTAGAATTTTGATAGTTCCGACTATGATGGACCGTCATCCGTTTTGGTTAAGCTGGGTATTACCGCTATATCGTCCCTTTGGTAGCGGATTTGTCGAAGAAATAAGGACTGCCATACCTGCAGTTACCCACATATTTATAGTGTTGGTATCTGATGGTTTCTTGAGAATGGTCTTGATAGATGAAATGTTTGTATATAGATCAGATTCCAGAGGATCTTCGAGTCCCTCTCATTGCACTATTTCCATATTTTTGCAATGCTTCCTCCTACATTCATACCTGCCATGATATTCTCTATCCAGGCGCATATGAGCCTCGATTTCCCACAGGCAACCATTCAACTAAATTATAAGTTCCTCTGATAGAAATGTGGTTTTTTGGAGTGTAATGATTGTCGGATATGGAATACATGGATATGCCATGTAGGGCTTGTGGAAAAGGGATGACAATACTTTGATTGCAGGATTAAGGATTATGGCATTATACCCAAGTTAGAGTACTATGCATGTATGGTCGACCTTCTTGTCCGCACTGACCATCTGGATGAGGCACAAGACTTTATTAAAAAGTACAAATCAAGGTTTGTGGCAAGAGGGGTCTCTTAGAAAGAGGGAGCAGGTGTAGCAGTCCAAATACATGAGTCAAGCCACGAGATGTTGAGGAAGTAGGCATGGAAGTAGTTCCAGTGTATGTAGAGGCACTCCTAGAGAGGGAGGCGGTATTACATCCAGAGGGAGAAGATATTGAGTTACCTCTAGAGAAGGAGGAAGAGCTACCTTCAATGTCAAAGGGAGCAGAGACAAAGGAAGATTCACCTCTAGCTCCAAAGGGAGTGTTGATGTTTGAGGCAACATCATGAGACATTCTCCCCAGAGGGTCCTTTATGGAGTAGGGGGAAATGTAGACTTCATCCTGATGTGCCTCAGATGGTCAGATGAAGGAGCCAAGACATTGGTTTCACGAGGAAACCTCAATATGTCTTGGGGGACATTGACTCCATGAGGGAACCTCGATGTGTCCTAGAGAAGACATTGGTTCCATGAAGGAACCTCTATATGTATTAGACATGTGTTCCACGAGGGAACTACGAGATATCTAGTATGGACATAGTTCATGAGCGAAGCTTGAGGTTGAACACTTCAGTATATTTGGGTGTCCAATATACATTCAGGTACCCAAGGAGAAAAGGACCAAGGTAGACCCTTTAGGCAGAAAGGGTACATTTGTGGGGTACAGTGAGTCTTCGAAGGCATACCAGATCTACATCCCTGGTCATAGACAGATTGAGGTGAGAAAAGATGTTAACTTTGAGGAGGAGGTAGCCTTCAGGAGATCTAGAGGATATCAGATGGAGATTGATAATGAGAGACAGGAAGAGATGGTGCCTTCTCCCCCTCACCGTCCAACAGTTCAGAGGGAGACAATTGAGTCTATTGATCCAATTGATCTCATTGATCTTGTAGCTCTAGTTGATGTTCCCAGAGATATTGCAGTAGGTCAAAAGACCTACATGGGATCGTCAGACTCTGCAGGAGAAAGAAGGACATACAACCCCTCATGGTACCTTCTGAGAGAGAAAGAGACCTCAAAGATATTTTTTCTATGCCGCAGCTGTTGGGGCTCATAAATGTCCTATTTCCATCCAACTTTCCCTTCATCATTCTCCACATTTCATCGCCCCATTAACCTTTCATGATATCATTTCCATAAATATACTTGGGTTTCACCTTATTGTTCTCCACTTTATTCATTTTAGTATTTAAAAGGAATTTGTGATTAAATGTTAGAAAATCAACATGTTTTCATATATATCTCAAATATGTGTGAGCTTTGAAATGTGTAGGAATATGAGAAGGATTAATTCAAAAGGACTTCTCGAATACTTCCTCCACCATTTCAAGATCTAAGGAGATAATTCAATCCCATTCCAAGGAGAATATCATGGAGATTTGGTTGGAATATCTTATCCAAGATATATGAGAGATATGTGTGAGGATTTGAAGGGATTATATTTTTTAATAATGGGAAATAGGTTGAGAGAAAAGTGGATTTGTAATAATGAGATGGTTATCTTATCTTCAAGGCTCTCATGTATAAAAGAGAGTGCTCTCTCTTCATGAGAATTCAATTAGAATTAGAGGATTCAAGTAGAATAGGAATTAGACGATGCAGTTAGATTATGTAATTAGAATCAGAGTAGTCATTAGGATTCGAAAGAGAAAGGGATTCTTATCTTTGATTCATGGTTTTGGTTTTCATGCTTTCATTACTCTGTTATGAAGATTGATTTGATTATTGAATGTAAGATTGCTTCATTGGTGAGAGCTCTCATATGTTGTTATTCCATTTAACTCTTCACTTGTTGTATCTTCTCTTCCTTCATGTAGTTCTCCATTTCTAGATTAATTCCATTTACGCAATTTCCCATTCTTCGAGTAATTTCATTTACACAACTAGATTAATTTCAATTCTAGACGTGTGTTAGATTAATGATTCAATTCCAGTTATGTGTTAGATTAATGATTCTATTTCAGTTGTGTGTTAGATTAATGATTCAATTTCAGTTGTAGCTTAAATATTAGATTAGATTAGTCCCGCTTCAATCTTGCATGTACTTTATGTGTGCTTCGTCAGTTTACGAACCTCTGGTTGACAAATTAGATAGTTGGGCAAGTACTACAACTCAATTAATACAACATTAGTTCGGCCCAATATAACGACTGTCGTTCCCTTGTCACGATTGTTGTTCCTTTTGTTGTTCATTTGAATGGAACGATTGTTGTTCCTTTTGTCACGATTGTTGTTCCTTTTGCTGTTCATTTGAACAGAATGATTGTTGTCCCTTTGCAGGGGTTGCATCTTTGGAGGACGGGTATTGAAAATGAAAGGTAAGAACCTACGTAGGCGACAAGTAAAATGCTTGTGCCAGCGCCTACCTTTGGATGATGCATATAGGTTATATTTTAGGACATCTTTAGAGCCCAACAACAGCTATGAGCCACATCATTTATTCTGAACCTTCATGTTATGAGGAGGCATCTAGTCAGCCAGTATGGATAAATTCCATGATGGAGGAGTATCAATCCATCATGAAGAATGTTGTGTGGGATATTGTTCCGATACCTACGGGGAAGTCTATAGTGAATTCCAAGTGGATATATAAGATCAAACACAGAGATGAAGGGAGCATCGAGAATCACAAAGCGAGATTTGTTGCTAGAGGATTCTCTCAGGTGGATGGAATAGATTATGAGGAGACATTTGCTCCTATTGTTCGATACACTTCTATTCAGACGATCATTTCCCTTGCAACATCCATAGGTTGGAGACTACATCAGATGGATGTGAATACAACCTTTCTCAATGGAGAGTTTGAGGAAGAAGTATACATCGAGCAACCAGATAGTTTCGTGATACATGAGAAGGAGTCTCATAAGTGCGGGTTGAAGAAGGACCTGTATGGACTCAAGCAGACACCTCGAGCTTGGTATCCTAGGATTGATGGACACCTAATGAGTTTGGGCTTCATCAAAAGTGTTGTTGATCCTAACCTATACTACAATACTGTTAATGGTGAGTCCCTAATTTTGGTCCTCTACGTGGATGATTTATTCCTCATCGGTACATAGAGCCTTATTATTGAATGCAAGTATGTGTTGGCCTCTGAGTTTGAGATGAAGGACCTTGGTATGATGCACTGCTTCTTGGGACTAGAGGTGTGGTAGAGAACTGATGAGATATTCTTGAGTCAGGGGAAGTACACAATTGAGATATTGAAGAAGTTTGGGATGTTGAATTGTAAGCCCATGGCTACACCAATGGCGACGAATTTGAAGAAACTAAGTGTGTCTTATTTCGATTTCAACGAGATTGATCTGACCCTATACATACAACTGATTGGATCATTGCTGTATCTAGTTAACACCAAATCAAATATTTGTTATGCAGTGAGTGCACTTAGCCAGTTTATGAGTCAACCAAGACAAATACACTAGATTGCTGCAAAGCATGTGTTGAGATACCTGCAAGGAACAATTGGACATGGTCTGAGTATACTTCTAGTATTGAAATGAGATTGTAGGGATATACTGACTATGATTGGGCAGGGAGTGCAATGGACAGGAAGAGAACCTCCGAGTGTTGCCTGACTTTGGCATCTGCCATGGTTTCTCGGTGTAGCATGAAATGAACTTTTGTGGCTTTGAGCACCCCAGAAGCAGAGTACATTGCATTGAGTGTGGCATTTCATGAAGTAGTGTGGCTTCACAAGATCCTTGCAGATTTATTTGGACACGTGATGGATTCCATCGTTATTCATTGTGATAACTAGAGCTGTGTGAATCTCTCAGAGAATCCAATGTTTCATGACAAATCGAAACACATTAAGATCAAGTACCATTACATCTAAGACATGGTGCAGAGGAAGGCAGTACTGGTGTAGTACCTTCCTATAGATGAGTAGGTTGCTGATGTTCTTACCAAATCCCTCACCAGGAGAAAGTTCTAGTACTTTCGTGATAGAGCTGGTGTGGCAGAGAATGCCTCCCTTGTTGAGAGGGAGTGTTAATGCTTGCAACTTCCTGAGACATTATCCAGATCATACTCCTCTGTGAATGATTTGATTTGATCTGCGAGGACACTTATCTGGGAGAGATAAGTGGGTTTAGGCTTATAACCCAACATCCCTTGTGGAGAGCACATGAGGACACATCAAGGGAGTTAACCTTGATGTCACACACTATGGGGAGTTGACCCTAGTGTTTCTAGAGGGATTAGCCTCTGGAAGTCCACATGGGAGTGCCATGTGTGAAAAACCTTTTTTCTACAATGCCTCGAGTAAGCATCGGGTGGAGCTTCTCCTAGATTGGGATGCAGACCAAGGGAGATGGGATACATTTATCATAAGGATGTACTTGTGGTAAATGGGTCCATGCGTAGTTCTTCCTTGATCACGACAAGGAGTGATATGGACTCGAGGTGCTTGAGGTGCTTTCCATGTGTCAGATAACATCGAGATGACACTCACTCACAAGGGTGTACCTATGGTGAATGGCCTAGGTGTAGTCTTTCTCCTTAGTCATGCTGATTTGACTAGGAATGATAAAGACTCGAGATGATAGATGCTATCACATGCAGACCTATAGTGATCCTGATCTCAGAGAGAGTCAATTGGCTGAAAGGGAGAGTCACATGGGGATTTTCCCGTCGATTCAGGTGGGAGAGAGACATCTCCAAGGACTGAAATATACGTGTCATGAGTCTATGAAGAATTTTGTATACTTCAGAGACAAGCTTGGCATGATGCAGAATGTCTCCCTCGTTGAGAGGGAGTGTTGATATTTAGACAACATAGGGAAGACATTCTCCTAGATTAATAATTAATAATATAATTATTGATTATTAAATAATATATATGATAAGTAAGATTAACAATAATAAATAGTTATTGATTATCCAAGGGACACATCCTTTGATGGATGGTCACCGTATGTTCTCTATATATGGAACACTCATCATTGTAATAATACATCGATCATATCGAATATACAATATCATATCATATATAAAAATCAACAGTCAGATCTCCCCTCAACCAAGTAGGGCAATGACTGTGTATTCATGGTTTTTGATCGATTCTCTAAGATGAACATTCTGACAACTTGCAAGAAGAGTATCACAGCCAAGGCCATTGCCAAGCTCTTCTTCGAGTGAGTGTGGGTACACTTTGGACTACCTTAGACCATCACATCAAATTAAGATAGTAGGTCCTTGAGTACATTTTGGTTCAGCCTCTTGTCTCTATTGGACACATAGCTCACCAAATCCACTACCTTCCACCCCCAAACTGATGGATAAAAAGAGGTCGTCGATAGGATGATCGTGCATATCTTGCACATATACAACTTTAATTATCCATGCACATGGAATGAGGGCCTTCCTTATGTTCAACGTATCTACAATAGAGCTCTCCAATAGCTCAACCAACCACAACCCTTTTCAGGCGGGCCTGGGATTTCAACCATTGGGCCCCATTGATGTAGCACTACCCCTTGCATCCAAACAAGTTGAATCTTCCCATGCTCAATCTGATGCTTACAAAGCCACCAAATTCATTGAATGGATCTAGCACGCCCTCCTACATGTCCATGATATTTTACAGAAAGCCAATCCTAAGTACAAGTAGCACCATGATCAACACTGAGTTCCACACAAGTTTCAGGTGGAAACAAAGTTTGGTTGCATTTGTAGAAATAATGATTTATAGGACCCCATCAAATGTTGGGTCCACTTCGCTATGGCCCTTACACCATCACTAATATTGCGGGAGACAATTCTTTTGAGTTAAGTATTACTCCCTTCCTTGGCTTGCACCCAATATTCAATGTGGACCTCCTTCGGCCATATTTTCCACCACTACTGGACACATCATAAGTGGTAGAGCAGCTAACACCTATAGAGCTCAACCATGACTGTGTGGAACATGCAACCATTGATTGGATCATGGACACACATGTTAAGGGCACTCTCCAACGGAAGATCCAAATCTATCGGATTGTCAAAGCAGGGCAACTGCTACACCAAGGCAAGTGGCTCACCAAGCGTTAAGCTCAATATAAGTTTCCCCATTTGATGGGGGAACTTAATGCAATGGAGACCATTGCTTCCTAAGGGGGGGGATTAATCTAGGTGTACATTGGTGGCCACCTACCTATTCCACTGACTCAAAATACAGTTTCCATCTTGGTAGTTTTTCTATGTTTTTTTAGGGGTTTCTCATTGATGCTTTATGTTAAAAGGTATTTTTGGCTTCATTGTAATAATCTTCTTGAGAATGCATGTATCCATAACATATCTTTTCAAATATAAGCTACCACCATTCTAGCGATTTCATTTCACTCTGCATTTTTACAGTTCCTGTACATTTCAATTATTCATATAAATTGATTGTTATTATATGTCTACATTTTTGTCATATTCATGTGTTTAATCTCTTCCCCTCATAAATATGGATCACTATCTCAAAACACACCTTGTAAGAAGTTGTTCATGTTGATATAAGCCATTGGTAATCTTTCTAGGAGACCCATAGGCCCAATGGAAATTGTTGGAAAGTCATCCATGGAGAATCGACTCAATAGTATGGACAATTAGATAACTAAACTCCAAAAAACGCTCAACAAACTAAATTGTATGCTAGATGAAATGCAAGCCCACATTAACCAACAATATGAGAGCATGCAAGTCCATATTACAAATCATATGACAACCACCATTGATGTTAAAATAGAAAGCATACATGAGTCTATGCTCTTCATCCCCCCCTCAAGTGCATAGTGGCAGGATCTGCCAATCTAGAACGATTCAAACCTTCTAATAGTAGTGGGCATCACTCAATGCCATCCTTTAATGATCATCAACATCAGATGTGGCATAGACTCCATAATGTATATCTCAACAAGTTTGATGGCTCAAACCCCACAAGTTGGGTCACCTAGATGGAACACTACTTCTCCCTCCAAGGTATTATCGATAACCTTGTGAAACTTAGAGTGGGGGTATTACACTTGGATCCAAAACAATGGGAATGTTGGCGATGGCATAGGAAATTGTATACACGATACATTGCTTGGTATTCGTTTATGAAATCCATCTATGTTCCTTTTGAAAGAGACACTCACTATTTGGGATTACTGACCAAAATGCACCAAATAGGTATAGTTGCAAACTTTATAGCGACCTTTAAGAAATTGGCAATCTACATAGAGGGCCTAACTGATATTTTTTTAAAATAATGTTTCATTAGTGGTCTGGGGGGGGATTAGAGCATAGTTCATAATGCAACGCCCAACTATTTGTTTGGAGGCCTTTTAGAGGGCCAATGAAGTAGAGTTAGTGATAAATGCACATACCAAAATACCCTCTTTTATTCCCCACCCTAAACCTCGTATAACATCTACAACCATCCCCCCCTGCCTTCCACCAATGAGGGTCCAAAATTTGATCGAGGAAGAAATGGTCGAACACAGATGCTTTAGAATTTTCTATAATTGTGATGAGAGGTATTTTAAAGGGAAAAAATGTAAGGAGCAAAAATTGTTTCAAATTGATGTTTCCTAACCTAACCACCCTAAGGAAATTTACAAGGAGGCCACCCCAAAGCTAGACTTAACGGATCATACACCTCCTCCTTAAGAAGAACCCGCCCTAGATCTACCTTAAGAGGAACCCCAAATTTCCCTCCATGCTTTATCATGCATTTTCACTCCCTATACCCTTATGTTGATTGGCTACATCAAGCACCCTAAGGTGATTGTTTTAATTAACACTGACATCACCCACAATTTTATTCATTGGAGGATGGAAAAATAAACTCATTGTTATGTCCATGTATTGTAGGGTAAATGAACCTTGTGGGAGTTACCTCCCTTAGGCTCTTCCTAGACCTAAGACATAATAGATATGCAAGTAATAAATTTTCCTAGATCTAAATTATACATGAAAATAATCTACGAGTTGATGGAATGAAAGGTTTACCTGATGATCTCTCAATTGTCCCTGCATGATCCTTATCTGCTAGCTTTCTCGAAGATTCCCTTCACTCTTACTAACATGGATTTGCACACATAGAGACACAGAGAAAACTTTCACAAGATCAAACGAATCATGTATAAATGGATAATAGATCTAGTGACATAACATAAGAATATATATTCCCTACAAAGATTATAATAATTACATACAATCAAGTAAGGGGGAAAATATTGTACATGTTCTATTAATGAAACAAATGGTTTACAATTTACAATCAAGGAAGTTGATGCAATCCTTTCCCAAGTTCCTTGCCCAAACTTTGTAATCAAACCGCTATAATAAGTTTGCTTTCTCCTTTCTCTCATCTTTTTCCCATGAGAAACCCTCAATATATATGATAATAACGATAAGATCAAAGGTTAATCTAGATAGGATATATATGCCCAAGATAACAAGCTTCTCGAGGTCAAACCACATAATATCCAAGGTTTAATATCATCTCATGGAAACTAATCCTAATTATAGATTAACAAACTCGATCAATCCTTGCATTCATGCAGAGAGAGACCGGTCGCCCCTTGTAAAAGGACAGGGAGCAACCATCAATTTTGGTCATAGGCTGTAAAGGGACAATCAACGACCAGGAAAAAAGGTACTGCTAAATCAGGGGAAAAGTGGTATAATTCAGTGTTTCAGACTGCTAACCTCTAGATGATGCCCATCAAGTGATCAAGTGGAAAATAATGATATAACAGATGCCCCCTAAAGTGCGAGGTCAGAAGAGGTGTATGATGGCTGAAATACTTTACGAACTAATCACAGAGCTTTGAGTGAAGGAAGTTAGGAAGAAACCATCATCAGTCCCGCATAATAATAACATCCATGAGGCAGGAATATCCATGCTCGGTAATAAAAACTAACCATAGCTACCAAAATAGTACACCGTGGATCCATGCATAATGCAGACAATTATATCACGGCCACGAAGAATACACTGTGGATTCATGTCACAAGTGAAAACAAAGCCACGACCAAATACAATGTGAATCTATGTCATGTTATACAAATCACTTAGATGACTCGATGGCCAAGCGATATTTGTTGTACTCATGAATAAATCCATCGCAACTTGGGAGGGAATGCCATCAAGGAATGTGGTGGTCCCAACCTATGGTCTTTGTCCCAAATCCCAATGGTATGGATCTACAACATGTGAATAGATGGGCCGAGGTCAAGAATGGTAGAAACTGTCTGATTATCGATCATTGATGTATACTGTTAACAGATGCGAGGGAACCCACTGATGATGATGATGGACCCCAAGATACCTAGTACAATCTAACAAGTGTGAATAAATGAGTTGAAGTCGAATACTTGTTGATTCATTCAACATGAGATAACGATGTAAACCCATTGCTGAAATGCAAGGGAATTAGTCATTGATGTTTGCAAATCCTAGGTTACTAACTAGTTTCTAGATTTCAAACCTGGATAATGATCTGGAGTCAAGAGGATGAAATCCATCGAAGGAGGTTCTTGATGTATCCCCCATCAATCGACACAAAATATGTAAAGGTAAATGGTGTGAAGAGTGTAATGGTAGAGCGCAATTGATGTAGGGATGGCTGGGATGAATGGGTTAAAGGACTGAAACTGGCCAACACAGGCTAACTTACCTTGAACAAAACAACACAACAAATAACTTGACTTGGCAGCATTGACTCAATAACGACCAAAAAACTCGCCATGGTGGACTGGAAGAGTAACTAGTCGGCGGAGTTCAAGAATTCAGGGAGATGGTGACGACTCAGAGACAATGGATAGCCCAACCATTAGACATAAACACAAAATAGGTGCATTGTGCAAGGGTGACTCAATGGACAATTACTATTTGTGAATATGACTAGATGTAAAATCCCCCACTCTTTTTCTTTCTTTCATGTTTGAAACGAGCGTGAAAAAAAAGAGTGTGCTCTATATTCTCACCCGTGGATTTATTCTCTAGCTCGAGGCAGAGAATGGTGCTTGATGACCTTTTGATATTTAAGGAGTCTAGAAAGATCCAAAAGTGTTGGATAGATTGTCATTGATTTCAATAGTGGAATTGATGATCCGTTGTTAATGATGAATTAACACAATTGAGATGGTCATTGATGTCAAACAAGCATATCAGTAAGCAGAAGATGTCAACAGTGTGCACAGATCGAAAGAGCAAACAGGAGAAGCGAATACTCGAATGAGTTAAGCTCAAAAGGGATGGCGTCGAGTTAAGAGAAAGGAGCCATCAATAATCTCGATGGATGATAGAGATTGTTGGAGACAACAGGAACAAATAGCCATGGGTCATTAGATCCAACATAGCTGCAAGGAGGATAAGCGCTGAACTCATTCAAACTCCAAATCTCAGGGGGAGGAGCGACATGGATTGTTAGATCCAAAGATAAAAAGGGGGAGTGACGTGGGTCATCGATTCGACGAGAGTGGAATATTGGATATCGAGAAATCAGGAGTCGGAAGAAGGGAGGTGCTCTAACTTCTGAAATGCCAAAACCTGAAATCGCAATTAGATCCAGACCATTGGATCGAGGAAAGTTGATGATCGTTTATCTGTCATGAAGCATTTCAGAGTCTCACGAGTTTCGAGCAAGGAAACTCATATCGGGAGTTTGCTATATGCAAAATTGCGACGCACTCCTCTGGCTTGGCCCCTGGTCACCACCGATGGTCACAAGAAGGGGAGGAGCTAGTACAACTAAGCTCTATTTTGGCGATCGCGACATGGAGTGTCGAGACCTTCCATCACAAGAATGCCAAAATGTGAAATTGCGATAAGATAAGGACCGTCGATTTGGAGGAACATAACGAGGACCGTTGGATCAAGGCTGTGGGTCAGCGAACCACATCGGCAAGGACACATGGCACAGTAAGACACTGACACGTGTCAAGTTGATACATCATTTCAGGTACATGAAAATCACAAATATGAATGACACGTGGCAACTAATAGGCTTGTGACACATCAACAAGTGACGTCAACAAGTTACATCACAATGAGAATCCCAAAATTACGACAGCCATCCATCTCAATGCATGATTAAGTCATAGCCGTTGATCTAAAACAGTGGAAGGATAGTGTAAGGATCAAACACTAACCATTGATCTGGTTCAGAGATGTAATGTGAGCCGCCCGATCATTTCGGTGATATCATAATCAAGATTTTTGAGCTGTTGGAGGTCATGAAGGCTCGATGGGTAAAGTGCCGAAATTCTGACAATCGCCCATCTCAGTGGGTAATATGAATTGTCCGATTGTTTCAGCGATTTCGTGATCGTGAGTTTAGTAAAGTGTGAAGTCACAAAGAATCGAATGTCTAAATGCCGAAACCCCGTCATCCGTCGATCTCGTCAGGAGGATGAATCGTGGGCGTTGAACTGAGAAGTGCTCAAACGCTCATTTGGTCTAAATTGCCTTAAGCGTGAGGTCACTGCCATTGGTCATATTGTAAAGAGGTTTGACATTGTAGAGTGTAATGCATTGCCGAAATTGCTGAGCCAGTGGTTCTGTAACGCACGGTCATGTGAAATGGCTTGAAGGAAGCGCCTCCATGAAATCTGGCCTCTGTGAAGTAAAAGAGATTTGATATCGAGTATAAAGGATTAAATTGATCCATGACTGTGATCAATTTATGAAAAACCTTCACGGTATAATGAATCGATACACAGTCATGATTAAAAGAGAATAAATCATGAAAAACATGAATACTGAATAAAAAGGAAAAATAATATTAATTAAAGTTTAATTATTATTTTAAATGAAAAGGTACAATGGTTCAAATAAAGGGACACGATGTTTTAAATTTCACACCCGTTTGAAGAGTATATAAACGAGAAAAAGTGGTGAGAAGAATGTGTCACTACATTCCAGAAAAGAAGATAAAAAGTTGAAGCAGATTCCAGGAAGAAAAGCTAATACCTATGCATTAAGGGTGGTTGGGTGGTGCAAGGGCAGGTTGGTGCCTGCAGAGGGAGTTGGTGCTTCCTTGTCATTTGTAGCTGACTAAACAGGGGGTCGTAGCCTCTTACTAGTTGGTGCTGGTAAACCAGGGTGTCCGTGCATCCTGATCAGTTGGTGCTGATCAAAGAGGAAGCACATCTTCTTTCTATGTAACATGTAAAACAAATTTTGCAGTTAATAGAAAAGAGTTTGTGGTTTTCCCATTTGGGTTCCACGATAAAATACTGTGTTAAAATTCTATTTGCATTAATAAATGAAAAATTGATATAATTGTTGTGTCAGTGATTCACCCCCCCACTCTCAGTGACAAGATCTGATCCTTCAAAAAGAAAACTCCATATACAATCTCGTGGATTTAACGAGCCCAAGAAAGTAAATTCTCATCTGTCATTTCATATTTAGAGAGTCTGAAAGGACAAACAAGACTCCAAGGTTATGCTCTTTTTTAAATTTAGTCCCCTGAGCCCGAAAAAGTATAAAACAATACAAGGGAGAACTCTTTTAGCCAATGTGGACTAGAGTATTCCTTTTTTGTAATTAGTCCATCTAGTCTGATAAGGGTTAAACTTACACGGAATAGACTTCCTTTCGAATCCAATTAACGAGTGTGAAAGAAAACAAGCTCACTCGACGATATTTTCATGTTCAGGGAGCCTGGAAAAAGATTAAAGGAGACTCCAAGATATACCTTTGTCATGGTTGGTTACCGAGCGCAACAAAGGGATTATAGAAAGCTCAACTAGAGAGAACAAGTGGTTTGCAATGAAGTTCCAGTTGCATGGAACATGACTTAAGCAATGCACTGCAAAAAGAAATACGACAAATGATGACCACTCATAACTATAGTTCTCATCTAGGGGTGTTGTAAAATGGGAGAAAATAGATGGCTAGCGGTCAAGCATGGCTGCAGTGTGATAAACAATAGAAGCAAATGGTGATGTAGCGGTAATAATAAGCAAGACAACAATAATAATAAAGTGTGACCAATAAAACAATAGAAATGGTGGGAACCTAAGGTACAGTGCTGGCAATATGGATGGTTAATAATGCAAAGAGGGCAATGCAAGGAAAAACCTCTCCTTATATGCTAGTTTAGAGACACATACCTCAATTTCATTAGATGTCCCCATTAAACGTCCCTAGAATCCTGTCAACACATGTAAACTAGATTCCAAGGTCAACAAGCATAGTAAAATCCTAAAAATAATTTTTTTTTGGATTTTGTTTTTGGATATGATGCACATAAAACAAAAGGCACTCACACCACACACCTATGTACACTACACTACACATATTGATGGTTTAGACAAAGGAGAGCACATTGCTAGGCTCAAGCCAAGGATCTTTTTCATAATTGGAGAACTCATGAGCCGTTGGAGGCATCATATGACCATACCGAGGCCATGTCGCGTAGGAATGGATTTCTGGTTACGAAGATACTCATCATGAATGGTTTTTTGAGCTATGAAATCTCCTTGATGGGATCCATCAAGACATGAGGGAAGTACAAAACACAAATCTTTGGCGAAAGGGATAGTAGAGGATTCACTGGAAAGTTCCAGGAATGATAACTGAGGTGGAAAAATGTTAAGACTAGGGGTTTCACTAGATGCCCCAACAAATGCACCCAATCTCAAATCAAGACTCATCATGTTAACTCTCTTCAGTTCCAAATCGGGGAGAAGGAAGGTGTGATGATTCTCACCCTCTTTGGGCTTATCAATGGAAGCCATGACTTCCGAGATGGCCTCTTCTGAAGGCAACTTAGTATCTAGGAAATCATGTGAACTAAGATAGTCAACAACTCGTACGGGTGGAGAAGGCTGATCAAACTCCACCTGTGGGTGGAGTTGTTGACTAGTATCAACGGATGTCAAAGGGATGGTAGGATCAAAAATCTCGACCGTGGTGAGAAGGATAAATGCTCCATAGTCAACCTCCACTAGATGAGGTACTAGCCAAGGATCAATTGACCCTAGGGATTCACAGTAGATGAAAAAATCATGTTGAGAGGAGCGATATGGGTAGTGTCAAGTCCAGGAAGGGGGAATATCCCCATAAGAAATGGATCTTTAAACATGCCTACACCGACGATTTGATACCCCTGAAAGATTCACCTATGAATGGAACGTTGGGGCTAGGATTAACTCGTAAGTCAGGTGTGCAATAATCTAGTTGGTCGATCGAGACTATCTTTCCTTGATGGGGAAAATATATGACATGAAATACAGTGGATGAAACAACCTTCGTTGCATAGAACTAAGTGGGGCTCGAGAGTAGATTATAGTCAAGTTTGGCATCTACCACTTCAACTTCTACAGAAACAATCTTGCCCCCGAGATCGATGGGTAAGGAGGTGATAATTCCATGAGGTTTGAAAGAATGTACATCAAAATATTTTAGGATGGTTGGAGATGCAGTGAGCTTGGAGAACCAAGGGGTTTCCAACATTAAAAAGACACAATTCAAGTGGTCGCTCCTTCGTTGATCATCTTATGAAAGATATTCTTGTTCAGACAACCAACTATGATTTGCAATGCCAGTTGGTGTGAGAGACATGACTCACTCTGTTCTATGTCAAATGAAATAATATTGGACTCTGAAGGTTCAATTGCCCCTATGACTGATAGCAAGGCTTTCCACTGTGAACGAAAACTCTACAATACTTCGAGTGCTGACATGGCACATGGTTCTTGGGTGAGATATTCCACTATGGTATAATGTTGAGCTTCTCAGGCATTGAGATTATGGGTAGTCTGTCGAGGTACCCATATTGGAGGGTGAATTGCAGGTTCGAAAGCCAGTTTCTCTAAAGTGAGAGGGCCATTGGGTGGTATAGTCAATGTAGGTTCCTTTTATGAAGGTTCCTATTCTTGGGAGTCGTATTTCTTCGCTCATGTGAATAGGGCCACTGTAGATTTAACCATCATACTATTCACGGTTGAGGACTCTACATTACCCCCAGGTGTAGGTGTAGGAACTTGTGTGATCATTTGTTGTTGCTGGGGGTAACGATTGGTTAATACCATTGGTTGGGAAGGAGACCCCCCTCGTTCGAGGTATTGATGAACCTCAACAAGGAGAGGGCAGCCTTTGGTGAAGTGGTCCTCCTTAGATACCATGCAAAGACATTTCTTCTTTCTTCTATTTTTTCCCCCAACATCAGAGTCTTGAGTGTTTTTACTCTCCTGTTGGTAAGAAGATTTTTTGGATTTACCCTTATTTTTCTTCTTTCCTCCAGACTACTAAGATGAAATGGATTGAACTGCATTCACTTCAAAGGTTTGTGTAGGAGAGGGATAGATTTGGTATTGGCGCCAGTCTGGGATGAGGCTAGGGTGGAAGTTGTATGGCCTTGTTGCCTAGTCGATTGGGCCACAGACTGTTGTTTTATGGATCCTACCATGCCATCAACATGGGCTCTCAGAGCTGGTTTTGATAGATCATTCCATGATAGAGGAGCATGAGGGATCAGATAATATAGTGTGCCCAATTGGGAATATACCAAGTCTAAATATTGAGCATGATTGATCCCCTTCTCCTCGGTGAAAGCACCTCCCATGGAGACATATCTAGCAATGGGTGGCAATAATGACTTGGTAAATCAATTTATCAAGAGTTGGTCCGAGATGGGGGCTTTAATCAAACATTGCCTTTGCCTCCATTCATGAATATGATCATATATATGAGTGGAGGTGGATTGTCGGAGTGAGGTTAAAATCTCAGTATCGGTCTCATAACATATGTGCAGTTGGAAATGTGTCAAAAAATATATGGAAAGAGAATTAAAATTGACAAAGGAGTTTCTCAGCATCTCGATATACCATTTTGTTGCCGAATCTGTGAGTGTTCTCTAGAAAATTCTCAGCCGAATGGAGTCATCCATCAAGGAGTTAGAAGAACACCGAAGATGGAAACTCATTATGTGGTTGTTAGGATATTCTCCAGGTTTTCCATCGAATTTCAGGATGTTATATGGTAGTTTGACAGGGACAGGGGGCCAGAATGAGGCATGTTGTATGGGATCATTTGTCAAACATGAAAAATATGACAGATCTAAGGTAGCTAAGAAAGGTTGTTTTTGGTTTGGTTGCGAATACTGGTAGTGTGGATGTGGTGTCGAGGAACCAATAAGACCATACACAGGTTGGGATTGCATCATTAAACATGATGGTCCACCATATATGGTTGAGTGGCTTGGGGAATGGGGAACATGGGGTTCATCAATTGAGTTGGAAAATCTCCCTCCAGAGAGATTCTCGTCGGATTGGTTTGACCCCATGGAGTATTTGGCACTTCTGGATATGGTAAACCACTAGAAATATCTGTAGGGTTTGCTGAAACATTATTCCCCTAGGGGTGAGGTGGGTTTCTAGTGTGGGATTGTTCCCAAATTGGTTGTTGACCTCCAACTGGTTGTTGACCCCAAACAGATCGTTTCCCCCCAACTGGTTGTCGGCCCCAAATATGTTGTTACCCCCTAACTAGTTGTTGGCTCCAAGTAGGTTGTTGTTTCCAAAGTGGTTGTTGTCCTACAGATCAAGGTTCCCCCTCAGGTTGTTGTTGTCCTCGGATCAAATATTTTCCCACAGTCGAAGGTTTCCCTCTAACTGGAACTTGACCTGCAACTCAAGGTTCCTCCCCAATTGGAAATTGACCCATAGCTGAAGGCTTCCGTCCAACAGGGTACTGGAATACAGATGAAGGTCTCCCTTCAGTTTTAATGTACCCCCCAGGTGTATGTGGAACAATTTGTGGAACTGTCATTGGGTTAACACCTTGATTGGGCAGAGGAAAAAAGAAGCTTCTTGTCACAGGACCCGAGGTAGCAACATTGATGGCCACTAGACTAGATGGAGTCTGTAAAGGATGACCAAGTAATGCACTTGGTGTATGAAAGTGTGAAACTAGAGATGCAGGAAGAGAAGTTTTACTCAATGATTGTTGAGTCAAGGTAATAGGGGTCAACGACATTTCCCACAAAGAAGAAGTGATAACAATGGTAATGTGTGCTAGAGTGACTATGTCAAGATCAAGTGGGGGGATCACTTTTCCATGTGTATAGTTAGACGTTGAAGCATGCATGCCAAAAGATTTCCCACTGTACATATCAAATGGAAAACGATGAGAAGAAAAATTATCAATATACCATGTTGAAGGAAACTCAACAAGTAGTGGGTTATAAGGACCAGTAAAAGGGGGATTTGTGGGAGGGACATAGACTTCCTCTATGAATTAGACCATCACTTTAGGCTGGTCACTTGGGGGAGCGATGCTCTCGATTTCAAAAGCAACCTCTTCATTGATAGTTCTTTCGTTAGAAGGGTTTTATGGAAGATTGTGTTCTTCGGGATCCAACCCTTACATTCTCCAAGATCTTCGGAGACCTTGGTCAGCCATGGTGAAAGTATAATAGAAATAACGGTCCCTAAGGAAAAATACAGATGTCAAAAAAAGACATCCCTAAGAAAAAATCTACAAGTAATCAACTAAACAACAATATATAGAAGGATCTTCTGAAGACGGGATGTCAAGCCATCAACGAAGATATGAGAAGCAGTTACCCAAACCTCCACATAATAGCCCTTCTCGGTGCAAGAAACCCTCACTTTGCGAGATCACTCTCCAAGGTTATTGAAATTGTGATACGAAATATGCCTCAGGTATCATGGGAATCCCCACACAATCACCTCTGTAGATACCTAGGAAAGTTCACTAGGGTTACCAACTCGCAGTCATCCTCGGGAGGGGTACAGTCGACAGCCGGGACTGAACGTATGGGCAAGATAACAAAGTCCAAAATTCTTCTATAGGATTGAAGACAAGTGGATCGGTAATAATCCCGTTGACCCCGAACGGATTCAAGATTCATGAATTACCGAGACCAAATGAACCAATAACATTCAAGAAAAACCCCCAATATACGCTCGTTCCACTATGATTGGTCAATCTTTGAAGGGGTTATCTCCTCTACTCTTCTGAATGTGACCTTATGTTTATCCCCTATGTTAGAGGGGGTTCTTAGCTATGCCTATACGAGGGTCATATTTTTTCCCTCTTTAGTGTTCTACAGTCTTGTGTAGTATTCTTGGACAATTTACTAAGTTTTCCTAGTCCAAAGACTCTAGCTCTAAGCTACTGTTGGTGTACTAAAAACAAAAATGTCTAACTAATTTTATTAATGCGTTGGTTGATTTTAATAGCATTTTTTATTTAGAAGGGTGTACGAAGGTGAAACTAATGATGTGATGACTTGACTCCAAAATGATGCAAAAATAATGAAATGCAAAGACTTTTCTTTCAATGAATTCTATCTATGGGAAGGAGCTAATATATTTTTCTGCTTACTCGAAATAAACACCCAAAAACATCCAACGTTCACTTTTCTTTTTTCAAATGGAAAAAAATTGAAATTCCAAACTATCAATTTAATCTTCACGAAATCCCCCAAAAAACAAGCTCTTTCAACTATGTACCTAGACACTCCAACTATGAAAGTAGGATGCAAAATTTTTGTTTTCTTCTTTCCAAATCGTATGAAACTCAAAAGAGACACTTCTTTTGATTTTTCTTTTAATCAAAATGAAAGTATTCAATGACACTTTGCAAATAACTCAAAAGTGAATGAAGGTGGAGAAAACAAACACCCAAGGAATAAAATATTCAACCACAAAGATGTCTTCAACGCAGA
Source organism: Picea engelmannii (assembly GCA_009831015.1). Classification (NCBI taxonomy): domain Eukaryota; kingdom Viridiplantae; phylum Streptophyta; class Pinopsida; order Pinales; family Pinaceae; genus Picea; species Picea engelmannii. Next base: position 488,524 of record ML778028.1, read on the forward strand.
AAACTCAAGCTTTCAATGGTAAAAAAAAGTTTTCAAATAACTTGAAAAAGGATTGCACTCTAAGATAAGATGAAAATCGGGAGATTTGGCTTTGTTTAAACAATGGAAGCAAATCTAAAGGAAAACCCAAAATATTTAAAAAAATAAATGACTCTTTTCACAAAAGTACCATCATCACTAAAAGTAATGAGGAATGAGATTAGATGATCTAAAGCGTACCCACAAAAACAAAAAAAATGCTTTTAATCAAATAAACTAAATGGCACACAAAAGGAAAGATTTCAAAATGACTTTGAAAAATGTTGCAGCAATGACTGCTGGGAGATATCTGAGAAAGATCTGAAGGGCTGCAAGAAATGACAAAAATAGATCTGGGTTGTGTTTTGAAGGACGACTCTTCAAAAAATGGTCTTTTAATAGTTGTTCACGCCCTGTTAATTACCACAGAGCGACCGATCACACCTTACAGTGGTGCATAAGGTGACCAAGATAAATGGTCGCACTATGCAGTGTAGTTCTGAAGATGGTCGCGCCCAGTGATGAAGCAATTCACGACCAAAAGGAACATGGTCACTTTGTGTGCATAGGAATATCACAACCATGATCATACAATTTTAAAAATGAAAGATGTAGTATATCTATCAGATCTGAGACTGAAATCTTCCCAGTAGCATCAGAAAAGACTTACTGGTAGATCAAGAGCAAAGAATGGGGCTTGCAACAAGCAAGGATATTGGAAAAGCAGATCAAAGAAATAGAGGAAGAAACTGACTAAACAACAATGACCTCCCCAATGGAGTTGCCAGTCTATTGTAGGGTAAATGAACCCTACAAGAGTTACCTCCCTTAGGGTCTTCTTAGACTTAAGACAGAATAGAGATGCAAGCAGTAGATTTTCTTAGATCTAAATTATACACGAAAAGAATCTACGAGTTGATGGAATGAAAGATTTACTTGGTGATCTTACGGTTGTCCCTGCATGCTCAGCTGTTATCTTTCTGAAAGATTCCCTTCACTCTTACCAACATGGATTTGCACACATAGAGACATAAATAAACCTTCCACAAGATCAAACAAATCATGTATACATGGATAATAGATCTAGTGACATAACATAAGAATATCAATTCACTACAAAGATTATAACAATTACATACAATCAAGTAAGGGGGGAAATATTGTACATGTTCTATTAATGAAACAAATGGTTTACAACTTACAATCAAGGAAGTTGATGCAATCCTTTCCCAAGTTCCTTGCTCAAGCTCTATAATAAAACCGCAAGAATAAGTTTTCTTTCTCTTTTATCTCCTCTTTTTCCCACGCGAAACCCTCAATATATAGGTTAATAGAGATAAGATCAAAGGTTAATCTAGATAGGATATAGATTCCCAATATAACAAGCTTCTCGAGGTCGAACCACAAAAAATACGAGGTTTAATCTCATCTCATGGAAACTAATCCTAAATCGGGAGTAATAGACCCAACCACACCCTGCATTTTTTTAGAGAGCGATCGATTTCCCCTTGTAAAAGGACAGGGAGCGACCATCAATTTTGGTCACAGGTTGTAAAGGGACAACCAACGACTAGGAAAATAGGTACTGCGAACTCAGGGGAAAAGTGGTATAATTCAGTGTTTCAAACTGCTAACCTCTAGATGATTCCCATCAAGTGATCATGTGGAAAATAATGGTATAACACCATGTAGTGCACAATTTTCAAATTATGATTTGTAATGGTGGTATGACGAATTGCAGTGGAAAGTGTGAGAATGTCAAACTTCAAATGAGGAAGGATCAACTCAAATCCCACATGTTCACTATTGAAATGAGTGACTGTGATGTGGTGGTAGAAGCAAAGTGGTTAAGGACATTGGGTTTGATTACCATGGATTTTAAGGAATTATACATGACCTTCATTAAGGAGATCCATGAACATACTTTCAAGGGGCTTGAGTCAGCTCCTTCCAAATTGTCAGCTCTCACCATATGGGAAATCTATTGAAGAAAATCCACTCTTGCATTATTTCCCAATGTAAGGCCATCAAAGTTGTGGACAACCCACCACAAGAGATCAAATTTGATTTAAAATTTCCCTTGACTAAGCATCAATAGGTATTTGACACACCCCGTGGCTTACCCCCCTCATGTGGTGAGCATGATCATGGTATCCCACTGATTCCAGGAAGTCGACCACCCAATGCGCATTATTACCGACACCCTTTTGCAAAAAAGAATGAAATTGAAAATATTATCCAAAAACTATTAAAGTTTAATGTCATCCATCCAAGTACTAGCCCTTACTCATCACCAGTAGTCATGGTACCGAAAAAAGAAGGCACTTAGCATATGTGTCCAGATTTCATGCCCTCAACAAGTTGACCATCAAAGACAAATTTCCCATTCTAGTCATTGATTATCTCTTGGATGAGCTTCATGGTGCCAAATTCTTCACCAAACTAGACCTTCGCTAAGGTTACCACCAAATCAAAATGAAGGAGGTGGGCATTCCTAAGACAACCTTTTGCACACATGAAGGCCATTATGAATTTTTAGCGATGCCCTTTGGAATTTGCAATGCCATCTACCTTTAAAAGTCTTGTGAATAAGATTTTCATCCCTTCCAGTACAATTTTGTGTCAGTCTTCTTTGATGATATCTTAATCTATAACAAAACCTGGGAAGCACACATAGAGCATGTCCACAAAGCCCTCCAACTTCTATGGGACAACTAGTTGTTCCTTAAGCATTCCAAATGCACTTTTAATGCTTCAAAGGTCAAATGATTAGGTCACATTGTCAATTAGGATGGGGTGTGGTGGATCTCAAGGAAATTGAGCTTATGCAGGATTGACAACACCCCAAGGCTGTAAAAATATTACATGGTTTCTCAGGACTTATGGGATGATAAGAATTTTGTGAATAATTGTGGGCGAATTGTCGCCCCATTAACAACCCTACTAAAAAATGCCTTCGTATGGAATGAGTCTACATAGTAAGAATTTTCAACTTTAAAGGAAGCGATGTGTACTATGCACGTCTTAACAATTCTTGATTTCAATAAGACTTTCGCCTTGGAATGCAATGCCTCAAGTAAAGGTCTTGGAGCCATGTTGATGCAAAAAGGGAATTGCTTAGCATTCACCAATAAGTAGTTGTGTGACATAAAATTGGGAAAATCAATCTATGAGAAAGAGAAGATGACAATCCTTCATGCAATCGACACTTGGCACCCATATCGCATTGGGTGGTCCATCCAAATCAAGACCGATCATCATAGTTTGAAGTATTTTCTAGAACAAAGGTTATCATCCCTAGAGTAGGATAAGTGTGTCACTAAGATGCTTGGGTATTATTATGAGATCATATATAAGAAAGGAAAAGAGGATGTGGTGGCTAATGCTTTATCATGGAAATACGAGGAGGAAGGATCCCTCCTTGCCTTATCCTTACCCATACCCACTTGGCTCACCGAAGCCCATAAAAAATGGATGGAAAATAACATTATGGTTGAAATCATATAAAGGATTCAAGAGGATCTTAATCCCCCTCATGGCTATACATGATAGCAATACCTTGAAGTATAAAGGGCACACTTTATGGTGAAAAAATTTGCTTTAAAACAAAGGAGTTACATACATCTCCTACCGCGCGTCACTTTGGCTTTCACAAAACCTACGAATGTGTTAAGCACTCTTTCTTTTGGGAAGGTGTGGAAAAGGACATCCAAACTTGTTGATGTGGGAAAAATTCCCTTCAAAAAACAAGGGTACTTCCCGATATGAAGTCCCAATCATACCTTACACCATTTGGTGTGGGAGACCATTTAGATTTTGGTTCAGCTACCATTACTGGAAATGAATGAGCTATGGGGTGATCAATATGCAAGATGCAAAGTGCAATATGAACTAATTTTAAATATAGAAAGAAAAACTATTCTAACATGTCCTAGCTAAGAGAAAATAACTAAATGATTATATAGTTAAACCACTAATTCTTGCTTGCACTTCAAAATAGTAAGTTGTTAAAGAATAGCAAATTTTAGTAATACATGAACAATACAAGTGTACATATTAGTTTGAAACAACAATAGCATTCATAACTATCCATATAACAACTTAGAACAACAATACCATAAAAGTAAAGGGATGCAAAGCTATAAAATTCATAGAAGAACAATCTATCAAATGAGAGATATAACCTTACAGTGAAAATGACAATACATAAACTGAAAGTAGTTCACAACATGCACATCACGTAGACCAAATTGATTTTCCTCCAAATTGGTCTTGAGGGCTTCTTCTCATTAAAATTTCAGAAGTGGTTATAAGAATTACAAAAAGTAACAACCCTTTCAAATGAGTGCTCTTGTACATTTATAACTTAGATTGTAATGGTTTCTTGGGACTTCTTGATTTCCCATTGGCAGTTGCAACTCCTGACTTTCCTTAATTTGTCTTTTTCCTACTTTACATTATACATTATAATTGAAACCAAATATTAAACATGTCTTTAAGCTTTGTCCTAGAAGCAACGTGTCCATACTTCATGATAAGAAAAAATTCCTATTATTCTTGCGAACAACATGCTTTCCAATGTAATTTCATAAATAGCCAAGTCTTGGGACAATTTTTTCATTTCTTTATTTAATGTGAGAAAAAGAAGCTTATCAAATTTTGGCCTTTGGAGGGCACCTTTAAACGCTCTTTCATTATAGTATTGGTGACTCTTAGAGGTAACATGCAGAGAGTTTTCCATAGTGTATTGTTGCCTCCGATTTTGTTTAAATATTCTCTATTAATCTCGGTTTACCTAGGTCTCCAATCTCGGGTAATCTACACCTATCGATTAGCCTTTTTGCAATTGTGTGAACTTTTGTGCAGTTGTTGATCAAATTTATTATGTCTTTCTCTAGTTTCCCCCTAATGTTCTAAAAATTTGCAATCCATTATCATACATTCTCGAGAGGGATATCAATGCATCAAGGTTCTCTTCATGCCATTTTTTCAATTTGTCCATGGCTAAATGTACTCCTTGTAGTTCTACATTTTTGGTATTGACCCAATAATAGAATGTCATCATTTGGGCAACCAAGTCTTGGTATTCCTGCAAATTAATATATAATTGTTTAAATATAGCATGGAATTATTCCCATACTTCTCTAGCACATGCTTTGAATTAAAAAATGCTTGTTCTATCCACTTTGTAGTATCTTACTTCTTCTTCAAGGCTCTTTACTTTGGATTTATAATCCTCGATCTCTTTAGCCATCTCTATAAGGTTTTGTTAAGAGGCCCGAGTGAATGCCACTTCTGCTGAGGCTATAGCCACGGGGTCTTGTTGGATATCTATAATCATGTTTTTTTCCATATTTACTAAGAGTGATGAAACATTGGGAATTGGAAGTCTCTTCACGATTTGCTTCACAATTTTGCCCCGGGCCTTGTCAAATCTGAAATATTTGAGATTTGCTATCTTGATAGCCTTGGAAGGTGTAAATTCTCCCAATCCTATTTCCCATAGAGGGAAATGACCTCTAGTCAAGGGTGTGATATAATAAGTCTCATGATGACTAGTATCCACTGGGTCAGTGCCTTGGGTTTCTTCTCAAGCCTTCTTTTCCTCTTCTTCCTTTCTTATCCTTTCTTCCTCATTGTGTTTAATTTTTTCTTCTTTCTCTTTTTGAAGTCTTATTTGTTCTTTTTCTTGTTCTTCTTTTCTCTTCCTATATGCTTCTACTAATTTTGCTTCTTATTGAAGTTTGAGTGCCTCAAATTCTTTTGCTAGCCTTTCCTTTTCTATTACTGCTTTGGTTGCTTCTTATTTATTTAACTTGTCTGTGTGTTGAGAGCTGCCTCTCATCCTCAAAATAAATTTGTCACAGTTGGTGGCCCTTTTATGTTTTTTCCCCCTCTCCATGTTTTAGATTCACAGAGCCACATATACTTGCAAACTTGACAATGTTGGCTAACAATTTTCAAAGGGTCATGTATGTGAAATCTCTCCTCCATGAAATGGAATGTTGACATAATGTTAGCTACAACTTGTGCCTCTTTGGCGTCTTTCAAATTGTAGGACCCCAGGTAGAAAGGCATTGGTGGCCATGGTAGTTTTTTTTCTCTTGCAAGGGATACTCCAACTCTATGCATAAGGGTCTGGTATGTTACTGCTTGCAATGTCAAATTATCAGGTACAAACTTTGGAAATAAGTGGGGAGGTTTGGTTGAGCCATATATTTTGATATAAGTCCCATGCTCCAAAACAAACCAATCCCCAATTTTTCCAACTGCATGCATTTCCTTATCTAACATACACAATGATGGAGCACAAAATAGCAGTTGGAACAAAGGATTTAGGAAATTCTCACATTTCTTGTGATACACAAACACAATATTTGTGCTCCCACAAATCTTGAAAATAGACATGGATTGGAGGATCACTTAGTTTCCAAAACCATCCCATATCTGGGAAGGCATGCAACATACATACCACATGTGAAACTTTGGGTGTTTCCCTAGCACTGTGGACTTTGTAGCTGATACAATGTCCTCTAGGGTGGTAGAAAGGATATTAGCCTAGTTGAATACATGACCAGTCGTTGTGATTGTGTGCATTAAAGGGACCTATGATTATTTGAAGTTAATGGTGTTAGCTTATGTATAGATTCTACAAAGTAGAGATGCTACTAATTGGTATGGATTTCACAACATCCTAGTGGGATAGGTACCATATTTAATGGTTTTTAATTATATCTCTTGGACCTACCGATTCTTCATCACTTCCCTACAATCTAGAGGGAATTGCAACATCCATTCTTTTTTAAGTTCAATCTCCTCAGTGGGGGGCTTGTAGCATGTGTGTAGGACTGATGAATCGAATGAGGAGATGGCTTTTCCTTGAGTTTCTTTAATTATCTTGTTTCCCACATCCACTTGGCAGATGATCCATGAGACTTCATTGGCACATGGGAATACATCTGCATGAGCAACTACCTTGTGAAGTTGTGAGAGCCTTATCATTTGGTATATACCCAGGTTTTGATCACCATATGACATTTTGAGGTAGGATTCATGTTGAAACATCTAGTATATCCCCCCCCACTGATATGCCACACCTTTATCCACAATGAAAATGATGTCATTGTGGATGGACATGGGGTGTTAACTCCTGATTCTTCTTCCTTTTTATCTAAGCATCCTCGATGACTGTTTCCTTTCCACTTCTTCTCCTTTAAGTGGCCATAGATGTTCCTGTAATTCACCCATATCAACAACATAGGACATTAGCATAGTTAGTATTCTTTAGGAATGCAAATTTCAGTGTAGAGGGATGTTATTTAGGAGAGGATCTTATATGTTGATTCCAAGTAAGTTTTGCATGATGGAACTCTATTAAGTGATTAGGTAGTTTCCGTTGAAAACTTCAACTGGTGATTTGTATAGATCTATTTTGTTTTGAGGGAATTTGGGAGTGAGGAAAATTCTTTTGAATCATAAAGTGAAGATAAAGTAAAAAAACTTAAAAGTCTTTTCATGTATTTGAAGGAGGAAATGAAACCGAGCTTATCAAGGTCATAATAGAGAAAATTTCACTAAAAATGGTTCTTTACTCTCGAGATCGATGAATCTGGCCCTAACCAACTAAACCAAAATGGGTTGTGTAGGGGTTCACAAGGTGGTTTGTCAAGGGTTTTGACATCTTCAGACACATCCTTCGACATGTATCAAGAACAAGAGGTGGGTATAGGGATGTCGAGGGTATTGAAGGAGCTCTAAGAAATACCTATAAGGCAATTGTTTGTGCCTTGAGAGTATTATGAATGGGATCCAGTGTCGAGGCCATTTTTTTTTATATTTTGGATTCATACAACAGTAGAAGGGGAGCATAGTGTGTGTGTGTGTGTGTGTGTGTGTGTGTGTGTTATTCATGTTTGTGTGCCCCCCCTCCTCCTCACATTCCTTTAAACATAATTAATGCTAAAATATGAATGGATTTGGGGCTTACATGTCATGGAAGGATAGGTCGTTCGATAAGGTGGATTATGTTGTTGATGACCTGTCGTGCATGATTTGGTCACTTCCTGGTGTGATGGAAAATATGAAATTGATAAATGATAAAATGAAATGGGGAGAACGGGGTTTTATAACTCAAAAATGACCATTTTGTATTTTAAAAAGAAACTTTTATAAAAGTCAACTAGTCACATTAGTTGCCAAATCAACGTTTCACAAAGAAAAATATTTCAGGCGATGCGATAAAGAATCTATAACAAGGGAGAATTTTTTTGAAATTGAGAAAGAAATGATTATACGACATATTATAAGAAAGAAAAAAATCTTCATATGATGTGTAGCAAACTTGGAAAGATCGAAAGTGCACGATTTTCTTAAGGGAAAAAAATTGTTGCGACATGTTGCACAGAAAAAAGTCTTCGAGCAGTGTGACATGAAAATAAAGTTTGGGTCTACGATACATCGTGTGAAAAACAAAATTTGTGACATGTCACATCAAACAAAGATTTGAAGGTGTGATGAAGGCGAGGATTGAAAGGTTTCCTAGAATTTTTTTTGTCACAAGAGGAAAATATTTTTCAAAGAGAGAGGTGCTACGATTTCAACAAACACATGTGAAATTTATCATGTTGTAGAAAAGTAATTTTCGTGTGAAATAGGCCATGTCACAAGAAAACAAAATTACTGTGATACAGGGCATATTGCAAGAAAATAACTTTCCTGTGACATAGTTTGAGAGACAAACTGCTAAGAAGGTAAAGAAAAAAATTGCATAACTCATTTTAAAAAAGGATTTTGTGATGCAATAGGGCGGCTAGTCATATTAAAACAAGGGAGTCAAGGCAGGCTTAAAAACTAGCCAAAATTAAAATGAAAGCAAACAATGTACATGCAATAAAGTTAGAACAAAATAGGGGGTACCAATAATATTTTATCCTCTAGAGAGGACTAAGGCCTAAAATAATAAAAGGGGGGTTGTTGCTATCACAATAATTGGTGACACACTAATCAAAGTCGTGAATCTCTTCAAATAAACCTTAATATAATCACCAATGCTTAAAATAAAAGATTTACCTTGATGAAGCACCAAAACTCAACTTAATAAGGTGAGTGTAATATCACAAGGTAGTTGTACACAAGGAATTTTGAAAAGTTCAAGTCAATTTTTTTTTTCTTTGTTGTTGCTCCATTGCTAGTGAACATCCATATCCCCGATGGAGTCACCTTGGTATCACAAGCCTCACTTTGTTGCCAGTTAGCGTCCATAGCCCCAACGTAGATACTTGCATGTGCTGCATGACCTGAAATGCCTTTCCCAAGCCTTTACCTTTAAACTTATTCTCTTTTTCTTTTATTTTAGAGAATGGTGGATGGGGGATTTTGTCTGTCCTTTAAAGTCATGTGGTATGATATGTGTTTGTAAGAATTTCTTAGATATGCCTACTTTAGGATAAGCTACTTCCTTATGCATAATACCCTGGATACTCCATAAGCTTCCGGGTAAAACATCGATCATCAATTAAATGTGAGTGAGTGGAGCCTTGAAGGTAATTGGTGATATGTTCATAACCATGCCTAAGTTACTCATTGTTATTCCTTTCTCAAGGAGTGTTCCACCATGGATTTAGAGTCTTAAATACTAGACTAAGGTTACGAGAAAAGGAGTAGAACCAATGTCTTATCCATTGGGCTAGGAGTGGATTTTCATGATTTCGGTCAAATGTATGCCATGTCACTGAAAGGATCATGATGTCAAAAAAAATGTTTATTTCTAAAAGGAATCACTCAGTGCAATATGAAGGAGGTACTAATTAATAAAAACGAACAACTCAAGGTAGGGAAAAGAAAGGAAAGAATGATTTGAATCAAATAGGCATAAATTAAGCAAAGATAAAATGTGGAAATAAAAACAACAGAAACCGAATTATTTATGTACAACTTAGTTGTCTAGATGATAACTAACTGAAATATCATTTCAATACTTGTCCATTGACATGAAGGAGTTCTACTTCTCCTTCGATATTCTGCAGTATGTATGTGCCTAAGCCAAGCTCTTCCATCACCAAGTAAGGACCCAACCACACTTGTTGGAATTTGGAATGTTTCCCTTTGTCTTCATGTGGCTTATCTCATTTAAGAACTAGATCTTCCACTTGAAATTCCTTGTCCCCAACAAACTTTCTGTCAAACCATATTTTGATAGTCTATTGATGAACATCAAATTTCTTCTTTGCTTTCTCTCTCTCTTCTTCTAGTTTTAGCATAGTATTAACTATTTTTTGGATAATTGGGCAATTTTTCCCTTGTGAGGTCCAGGATAATTGAAGAGAAGGTAAGAGAATATTTGGGGGAAGGACATATTCTTTTTCATAAATAAGGAAGTAAGGAGATGTTCCCAGAGAGGCTTTGGGAGTTACTCTATCTTCTTAGCTTCCCATAGAGAATTCAATAACGTGTTGTGCCAATTCCTTTGATGCCCAACTATGGTTTATTTTAGAATAGGATCAGGTTTTTGTTGGTGGACTCAGTCACAACATTTCCCTAGAGGAAATAGTTACCAACATATCTTAAGAAGATCGATTTATATAAAGAAAACTTAGTTAACATTTAGGAAGAAAAATATGTAGTGTTATTAAAAATAAGAGTGGTTGTCACTCCAAACTTGATAATCAAGTGTTGCTCCAAAAAAATTATTACAATGTCTTCATTACCTTTTTCAGTGGTACAACCTCGGTCCATCGTGTGAAATAGTTAGTTTTGTTTATGATGTACTTGTGCTCCTTCAAAGAATGAGGAATGATTTCTCCAATGATGTCTAGTCTCTATTGTTCAAATGGCTCTTCAATAGTAACAGGTTGTAAAGCTATTGTAGGTTTCCTCTCACAACCAACACACTTTTGGCAGATTTTACATTTCCGAGCATAAGCATGTGCATCTTTGAAAATTGTAGGCCAGTAATAACCAACTCTTAGAATATTATGTGCAATGGTTTCACCAATAAAATGTCCTCCAACCGGTCCATCATGTAATTATGAGAGAACTCAACTAGCATCTTGTTTTTCAAGGCATAAAATAAATACATCATTGTTTCTTGAATAAAATGTCATTGATGAGTTGGTATCACTAATATTTGAGTCTCAACGCTCTCTTATGCTTGGATTTCAAGTGATTGGGAGAAGTCCCATGCTGCGGGTATTGTTTCAAATCATTATACCAAGAATCATACTATACAGGCACATAGAGAACTTCATGCGCGTATAATGACAACTCATTTTCCCATCCTTCTTTATGTGAATCAATTAGGTCTAATGATTCAATCACTAAATTACAAAGACCCCATCCTATGAAAATGGTGGTATGTTTAAATTCGAGATCACATTCCTGCACATAAGTCATCCAGTTTCCTCTGTGCTCTTCAAGTTGTTTCTGGACAAATAGCGACCTCACGGTAGGGTGAGGGTGTGGTTATGAAGTATGTAGGGATTGAATTGTTTAATTTCCTTGTAAATAGTGAAAGTTTGTTTATCAATCAGTGGATAGTTTAATTCGACCCCTTGTAGACCGATGCTCATAAATGAAATTAGACCTTCATTCCCCCTCTCATATTTCTGGGTGAGCACTACTGTAAGGGAATGCTATTGATGGAAAATATTGCCAACTTCAACCCACAATCACATAGTTTTCAATACTCTGTCATAGTCAATATTTCACTGCTTGTCTGGCCTTGGATCAACACAAACAAACATTCAAATTTTGCCTTTTTCCTACAACGCTAAATTGCGCTTTGTCACAGATAACTCTGCATGGAATTACCACTACGCAGATATACCTATGCGCATGGAATCATCAACAAACAATGTTGATGAAATCCTTTGTTGACAATTTTGCACAAAATTTAGTAGAGGATGCGGGTGTGTCGCAAGTCACTTCACGCCTAGAATCCTGCAAAAATACTAACTTGTCATAGATCTTTATGAGGTGTTCCACTGTGCCAAATCATGATTATATGTTCCTGCGAATACAAATACTCATGAAATATTCTTTCAAACATAATTTTAGAACTTAGATGAAATTAATTGCGCATAGTCTTTCCTACAATCACATAAACTCATCACTCTGCCAAGATAACCTATACATAGAGTTTAACAATTAAAACACACATCACGACAAAATGCAAACACACAGTGCGACAACACCACACACTCTGTTCTTTATTAATATCAATGAAGGAGTAAATTTACACATGAAAGCTCATTCCTTTTTTGGTCTCTTGGACCTCTGCAATCCACACTTTTTACATATTCAAATCTCACACACTCGCTAAAATCTCCCTCTTACAAAGCATTCAATATATCTCAATCCCTCATATAGCTCACAAACAAATGAATCCTGAGTTATCTTAACAAATTACTAAACTAAAGATCTGTTCCTAATATTTAGCAATAGACTTAACACCTGTGGTAAAAAACTCGATACCTAATAAAACATACTCAACGAAAATGTCTTCTAGAGACATCTTGTAATTATTACAGATATAATAAAATAAATTAGGGATCCAAATCCCTTGGACCCATGAGGTCAATCTAAATATTTATTGCCATATAATCCTGCATCAAACTCTCGGGGAAGAATAGAACTATTCATCATGTCTTCAAGGTCTGCGCCATACTTAGATATTTCTGCTACTGTCATCCAAGTAGCATCCTTTGGTGGTTGTCCCTTCCATTTGATCAAATACTGGAAATATTCCTTGCCTTTGGTTTTCCTTAACACCTTCTTATCCAATACTGCCTCGATTTCCTTTTGCACTACTTGGGGTAGTTGGTCTTTCCATTCTATAGTCTGATCCTCATCACTTACAGGTTCATCTGCTAAAACATCCTCTATCTCCTTGAAGGGATACAAATCTGCAATATCAAATATTGGAGAAATTCCAACACCACTTGGAAGTTTTATTTCATATGCATTAGAAGAAATTTTCCTTTAAATTTTACATGGTCCAATCTTTTTAAGCTTTAGTTTGTTATAAGTCCCTACAAGAAACCTCTCTTTCCTCAAATACGCCATGAAAAAATCACCAACCTCAAAATTTATGAGTCTTCTCTTCATGTCTACTCCTTGCTTATACTTGTGGCCATTGTCTTGCAATTTCTGTTTGAACCTTTTCTGCAACTCTTGCATACTTATTGCAAAATCCTCACCATAAACACTTATCAATTCCTGTTTTCCCAAATTCCTCAACTCACACACTCCTCTAGGATGCATTCCATACAAAATATGGAATGGACTCATCCCTATGCTTCTATTTGGTGAGTCGTTATATGCAAAGTCAACTTGACCAAGCATCTGATCCCATTTCTCAGGGTTTTCATTCACAAGACTTCTCAAAATATTTCTCAGACTTCTATTTACTACCTATGTTTGTCCATCAATCTATGGATGATAGGTTGAGTAAAACTGAGATTATTACCAAGCTTCTTCCATAAGGTTATCCAAAAGTGTCCCACAAACCTAGTATCTCTATCATAAACTATACTTTTGGGTAAACCATGCAACCTTACAACTTCTTTAAAGAAAAAATTTGCAACATTTGTCGCATCACTAGAGTTGGTACAAGCAATGAAATGAGCCATTTTTGAAAATCTATCTACCACAACATAGATAGAATGATTACCTCTCTATGTTCTTGGCAATCCCAACACAAATTCCATACTCACTACATCCCATGGCTTGCTTGGAATGGGTAGTGGCTGATACAACCCTGCATTTTGACTTCTCCCTTTAGCATGTTGACAAATTCTGCACTTCTCCACAAACTTCTTCACTTTATTTGCATACCTAGCCAATAATAAAAATCATTTACCTGAGAAAAAAATTATCTTGTCCAAAATGTCCCGACAATCCTCCACTGTGCTTTTCTTTGATCAAATTCTCCCTCATTGAACACTTTGGTACACATAATTTATTGTTATTGAACAACAATCCTTCATGTATCATATAGTCCAACCATTGAATTCAATTACCAACAATGAGATTTTCACAAGCTGCATAAGCATTCTTGAAATCTTCATCATCTTGATACATTTCTTTTAAACCATGAATTCCTAAAGTGCTAACTTGAAATTCTTGCAAAGTTAAATTAATTCTAGTCAAAGCATCAACAACCTTATTAGTCTTACCACTTATGTGTTTAATCACAAAGGTAAAATTCTGCAGAAATTCAACCCACTTGGCATGTCTTTGATTCAATTTTGGTTGACTACTTATAAATTGTAATGCATGATTGTCATTGTACAGAAGAAATTCCTTGGGCATGAGGTAATGCCTCCACTTCTTAAGTGCTTGAACAATTGCATAAAATTCCTTGTCATAAGAGAAAATTTTCTATTTTGCTTCATTTAATTTCTCACTAAAATATGCAATAGGTCTTTGCTCCCGACTTAAGACAACTCCTATTGTAGTCACACTAGCATCCGTCTCAACTTGAAATAATTTGTCAAAGCTTAGCAAAGCTAACACAGGTTTTTCAATAATCTTTTTCTTCAATAGTTTAAAATTTCTATCAGCTGCTTCAATCCACTTAAATGATTTTTTGCTTTCTTTGATAGTTTCTACAATAGGTGTACACATCTGACTGAAACTTCTAATGAACTTTCTATAAAAACTTGCAAGTCCATGGAAAATTATTACCTAAAATGCATTTCTTGGGGTTTGCCAATTCACAATTGCTTGAACCTTTTCTAGGTCCAGCTTCGAACCTTCTTTAGATACTACAAACCCCAAATATATCAACTCCTTCTTCATAAAATTGAATTTCTACAAATTCATTAGCAATTTTTTCTTCTGCAGGGAACTCAAAACCATCTTGAGATGCCTTAAATGTTCCTCTTTTGTCTGGCTATATATCATAATGTTATCTAGATAGACTATCACAAAAATTCCATTAAATTCCTTTAAGACCTCATTCATTAACCTCAGAAATGTACGAGGAGCATTTGTGAGCCCAAAAGACATCACCAATCATTCATACAGTCCACTATTGATCTTGAAAGTAGTTTTCCATTCATCCCCTTCTCTAATTATAATTTGATGGTATCCAATCTTTAAATCATTCTTTGAAAAATATTTTCAACCACTCAAACAATCAATCAAATAATCTATGTGAGGCAATGGAAATCTGTATCTTATGGTGACTTTATTGATTGCTTTAGAGTCAATGCACATACACCATCCTCCATTTTTCTTTGGGATAAGTATTGTTGGTACAACACATGGACTCAAATCTCCTTCACCAAACCTTTGTTTAACAACTCCTATACCTGCCTTTTAATCTCTTCATTCTCTTGTGGGGTCATTATGTAGGATGATTTATTAGAAAAACTTGCTCCCAGAATAAAGTCAATATGATGGCTAATAGTCCCTATAGGGGGTAATGCATTTGGAAAATCATAAACTATAATATCAACAAAATCATCCAACATAGCTTTAACTTCTGTAGGTAAATCATCCAGATTTGTAGTAGTGAGTATTACCTTTGACTTACCAATTAAAGCAAAATGTACCTCCTCTCTCCTCTTGATTTCTTGCAACAACTCCTTCCCACTTATCAACAATACACTTGGACTAGCTTCTTCTTTGGATCTTTCATCCTACAAAGGAAACAACACATGGATGTGTCCATATTTTTCTAGAGAATAAGTGTTCCTCCTCCCATCATGAATGGCTTTTCTATCATACTGTCATGGTCTTCCCAACAAAACATGACAGACATCCATAGGAACTATGTCACATAATATCTCATCCTTGTAGCTACCAATTTGAATTTCCACCTTACAATGTGTTGAGCACTTAACACACCCTAAAAGATTATGCAAAATTTCTTTCTTTTTCGCTACCACTTATCATTTTTTTTTGAATCAGAGTCAGTATTGTGGGATGGATAAATTTATATGTTGTTATTGAGTCTTGTTAGCGGTTATTCTTTTTGGCTTGAATTTATTGACGAATTGATATTTTTTAGTCACATGACATGAAAGGCCTAAAATTTACACGGCTTAAACGTTTTTAACGGTCGTTGATTGACAATTTCCGGTCTATAATACAATTTTTTAACATAGCCGATACATTTTCGGCATCGACGAAATCCCAGATATAAATCACAAATGTGGACAACCATAACAAATTTTCGATCGCCAATACATTTTCGGCATTGGTGAACTCCGAGGGTTGAAATGACGAAAACATTGACCGACACAAATTGATTAGGATGAGTCTGTGGATTTAGGGAAGACCAACTACAAACTCCTTTTTATTGTCTTTATTTTTGCTTGTTATTAAGTTGGGTTCTGTAAAACAATGGTTGATCTTAATAAATACAATAATACAGACTATGCTCCCGAACTACACTCACATGAAAATAAGAAACGTCAGGCAAGTAAAATTTTTCAAAAAATCATATTTGTCTTTGTAAGCATACTACCTACGCAAGCAATGAAATATCTACCTAGTGGCCTAGTAACACTAAATGGAAATATGGCTAGATAGAAAGAATCACATGTACCCATGGATAGATCCAGGAACAAGCTCCACCTTAACACTTTCACCTTGTCAAAAAATACATATCCTCCTCTCTGACTCACTCTTGGCATTTCTTCCAGAAGAAAATCATCTATATTAAAAGGAGTGCAAAGTCTGAGAGGGTATGCAGATAACTCCGCCGAGGCTATGGATGCTCGTTGGCAGTGGAGCAAGGTCTGTGATGTCGGGCTGACTCCGTCAGGTCCATGGACGCTCACTGGCAGTGACGAAACACCATAAGAAAAGGGATTATAGCTAAAAGTCCTCACACCAATGGATGCCCTACCCGACTCTTTTCTAAAAGGGTCATGGATTGATGTTAAAAGGAAAGGGGGTGGTAAAGCTAAACCCCACAAGTAGATCCATATTTGTGAACCTGGGAACTTGTGTACACATTGATAGAAAAGGTTTTGTTGAAAAGGAATGGAACAAAGCTAGAGGGTTTCTCAACTAGTTTGCACAGGTTAAGCCTGAGGGAAGGAGTAGAGATTCTGTTTTCGTCCAGATAATTGCCATTTGTTGAGCACTCAACACACACTAAAATATTCTGTGGAATTTCTTTCTTTTTGGGTACCACTTATCATTTTTTTTGAATCAGAGTCAGTATTGTGGGATGGATGAATTTATATGTTCTTATTGAGTCTTGTTATCGGTTATTCATTTTGGCTTGAAGTTATTGAAATATTGATCTTTTTTAGTCACATGACATGAAAGCCCTAAAATGTACATGGATTAAACGTTTTTAATGGTCGTTGATCGATAATTTATGGTCTATAATATAGTTCTTTAACATAGCCGATACAGTTTCTGCATTGGCGAAATCCCAGATGTAAATCACAAATGTGGACAAACATAACAAATCGTCGATCGTCGATACATTTTCAGCATCGACGAACTCCGAGTGTTGAAACGACGAAAACATTGACCGACACAAATTTTCGATCGTTGACGTGTCTTCGACATCAACAAGATATGATGCTGTAGCCAGGGATGTTTGTTTAAAGAAAGTCACCGATGCCGAAAAATGTTTCTCACGAAGAGGTCAAAATCAATAAGGCATGTGTCTTTGCCGCATTAATAGTCCCTATGACTAAGTCTCTTCCCCGCGTCGTCCTTTGAGGTTCCCCCGTGTCATATCTGTACTTCCATGTCAACATTTCCACATCAATGATGTGCGATGATTTTTATCGGCATTAGAACTTTTACCTAAAGGTATTAATGAAACATGTCTAAGGAGAACTGCCGACGCTGATTCACTCATTTACTATCGATAGACTGATAGGTCACCGAATGCCGAGGTTCTTCATTCTACACCAGAATCCTGGCCGATCCGTGCTGTTGTTCCATTCAAAAGACCTTGTTTACTTTTTCTCGACACTGATCATACTGGTTTCTTGTGAACATGAAAAAGGCCTGGTGATTTGATGGGACACCCCTAGCTGAGGTAAGACATATTTTTTCGTTTTCGTAGACAAATTGAATTTTCGCACAACCAACACCATAATCCCGCATGCCGGCCACCCGTTGGAATTTGAATTCACCGATGAACTGTGAAAACCCGCTCCTGCGCCTCCAGCCTACGTTTCATTTAATCCTAAGCGTGCTGTAGATTCTGTAATAGATTGCACATATCACATTTGCACTCCCGAATTTAAGGCTTCATGCGAAAATGTAAGTATGCATTTTGTTTAAATTTACAAGGTCATACCCAAACATGCTATTTCATTCGCAAATCACTTATTCCCCGAAACTGATGAAGGAGAAAGAGAGAGCGTTGAGGAGGTTACAACCCGCTCCCTGACTTTGATTACCAGTAAGTCTAGGTTAATTTCTTGCAAGTGAGAGGTACGCATTGCCTTTATCATTTCTACACTTGCGATTGAGTCAATGACTCTTGTCAAGGTTGGTTGGCTGCTTAATATAACATTCTTTTCTTTTTTGTAGGAAATTTCCTCCAATAAATCCAATGACCAGGTGCTCACCTAGAACACCCAAAAAGAAGGAAGTAGAGGTCGGCGAAGGGTCTACACCGGGCGCTGCAAGAGAACTTGATTTTGTCTCAAAGATGGAATCAATTATCCACACATCCACCAAAAATAAATTTTCCCAACCTCCAGCGTTCAATGACACAGAGACAAGCACTGGATCTAAAATGGTTCTCCCGCATTGGGGAGACTTGTATACTAAATCAACCAGGAGGATTACCCGGACTTCACACCCCACATCAACCCAACCGTCAAAATATTAGATGATCAAGTATTCCCGAACATTAGGAGATCATACCTGCACAGGGTGGCTTGTTAGACCCCAATTATGCCCTGTATTAAGAATCTAGGATGGATAATCGACCACGCGGACACAATAAAATGCACTATCAACAATGCAGAGGGTGAATGCATTGGTGTTTTCCTTCCAGTTGAGGTACAAAAATATTATAAACTTCGGGAACCAGAGGAGAGGTTAAACGCAGATTTCGTGGTCAAATTTTATGAGTATTATAACACCGACAGGTTACGAGCCTCATGGTGGAAAGAAGACAAAAATTCACAAACAGAAACACCAGCTGGTACAACACGGTAAATCTCAGAGAACCCTACATGTATCTAATGGCTTTAATTTGCGGATTGTATGGAGAAAAGGAATGCTCAAAATTTTTAGAAGCTTGGATGCCCTTGGCTTATACCGTGGCAATTTCTAGGAGTAGTTTCAATCAAGGAACCATTATGTCTAAGAAGCAAGGTATAAATCTCCTACAGGTCCAGACACTGAAGGAAGGAGAAGTTCCAATCTTCTACATGACATTCTACTTGCTGGACGTAATCTGCGCAATAAATGTTTTCACAGGTATGAATTTAGGCTGGCATATTGCCAAATTTCCTATACATGTTTATTTCAATATCTTATGGTAAAATAGGTACAAAAGATCGCATGCCATGATTTGTGATGGGTCCAAATCCAAGTTATACTTCATTATTTTTAGAAAGGAATGCCCTCGACTTTCGACGACAACAAAGAAAATGATATCTAAAGTTGGCCACTGGTACTTCGAAGAGACAAGTACCTATATTAGGGTTTTTGGAGCTACTGGTGCACCCCACCTACTCCCCATTCATGTCCCATATCATCTCATATCGGGAGATATTTGTTGGGAGATTTGCAGATCATATTATTTTACAAGGTTATAATGCTTCCCCGGTAAAGGATAAGAAGAGAGATTTCATTCCCTATGGCTTTCATATATGATTTTATATGGTCAAAGACATTGCATAAGCAAAAGAAGAAGGGTTAAATCAACTTGAGTATCGATTCCCCACAGGCCGCTTTCACAAGCATTATCTGAAGGGTTTAGTTCCCCAGCACACGTTGTAGGTATCCTCCTATTGGTCGTATGCTCATGATAGTTTTGAAGATGAAATATTCACAAAGGGTGCCTAGGACTGGGAGGATGTGCTCCATAGAAAGGCTAACTCGAATATGACCAGATTCAAAGTGATTACTATGGATGAGTAGGTTGAAACGATAGAACATACAACTCAAGAAGCCCTCAGGGTAAGAGAAGAAAACAAAGGAGTAGAAGCATCAGAGGAACAGAGGAGGGGGATGTTGTTACTAGAAGAAGCCAAAAGATCTATACAAAGATTTGGAGAAGATCCCCCACTCAACCCTTTGAGAGAACCCTTGAGGATTACCCTGACCAATACAAGCCACCTTGAGGAAGAGCTAAATGGCTTACAAACAATTCCACCAGAGGAGACCACCGACCAATAAAACCCCAACCCCTTGTCACCATAGGCAGTATCCCCGGTGACTACTATGTTTCAACGGGGAATAGCAATAACATCAAGTGAGACTAGTGTGCATACTGTCCTCATAGACTTAATTACCATATATGACGATGAGGAAAGTTCAGAGGTTTTGTGCATAACCTCAGTACCAATCACAGAAGAGGAAGAACCAGGGGAAAATGTTTCTCCAACTTCCGACGGTTTGACCCCAAATCCCTAGGAAGGCGAGCATGAGACACGTAACACTCTGGACAATGATTTTTTCTATCAATTGGGAACACGGCCTCATAATGATAGCTCTAAGAATGACTTGGGTGTTGGTGAACAAGAAGAAGAAATGTAGCAGCCAGAAATCGACATCTCAACAGCCGAACCCCCAGCTAATGTTGATCCTTTTCCTACTTCCCCATCTAGGACCAAGACTCCACCAACCAACGAGCACCAGTAGGAGGCCAAGTCACCAGAACATACAAAAGTTTCCCCTGCCAAGGAACTAAGAGAACCTGCCATGAAACATCTCTATATGGTCAGAAGCCTAGTCAGTACTCTGTGCTGAGGAGATCAACAGATTCCTGAACCAATAGATGAAATCGCCAATATATAGGAAATTTCTTATGACAAGAAAAGGAAAACTCTAATGAGAAGAAATACTAAGAAAATGAGGCTCATGCTCGATAACACACTTCTCATAACCACAGAGGAAACACTGTTTGAGACAGAAAATGCTAAGATGACTGAGCTAATTGGAGCATGTATGTCTATAAACGATGCTACTTTGGACATGGAAAGAAGGGATGAAAGGGAGGTAGCCACCATGAAGAAAGAACTGGACCATCTATGACATCAAGCATAATATTAGAAGAATTCGACATAGGAAGTGGTACTCCTAAAGAGTGATTTCCGAGAAATGTATGCACAATTCACTAGTGAAAGAGATCTCTTCACTGCTCGCGTAGCTGATTTCCAAGAAGATACCCTCATGGGGAAAGAAACCTTTAAATACATGTAGCTATGATATGATAATGTACATCAAGCCTTAGAATAAATAGACTACATCAATGAAATGCAGAAGGGACGAGATACAAAAGAGCATGGCATCCGAGTGTTGATGGATAGCAACATCGCCGGAATAAAGCACACAATTGAACACTAGGTAAGCATGGTCCAAGAACCTAAACGAAAATTGCAAGAAAGATGGGGAGAATGTGAGAAAAGCTGGGAGAAAGTCAACCGAGAAATGAAGAGCATTGACCTACCAGAGTTTGGTCCACCGAAAGATTTCTCCGATCTGCACGACATAATTAAACAACATTAGGAGGAAGACTTGAAATGGGTAGTGGACATTTCTCAGATTTCAAGCATGATCCCGAGTCAAGTGAAGAAGTTCATGGAACCCCCATTTAAAGCTCTTTCAGTCTTACAACGCTTAAGTGTCAATATAATTAAGCACAAGGAACACGTAATAGAGATAAAAGAGGTTCTCTCCGCTCCGATGGATCAACACATGTTTCCATATGCAAATACATGCGAAGATCTCTTCGTCAAGTGGTTAGAGTATGAGAAGAACAATCCACTTCAGTAAAACCACTAGACGAGCAAAAGAGAACAGATAGATAAATCCGCCAAGTGACGTTTTCTTAATTTAACACAACTTTAGTAGCTATTTTTGGTTCAGTTTTTTTTTTTTTATAAATAAGGGCATCGACCTAGGACAAAGGGTTGATGGTTTTGGAGAGACTTTTTCTGAAATTTTGTAAGATAACTATTTCTGTGCAAGTTATTTTCATTAAGAAGTTTTGTTTAGAACCAAAGACATTTCTATCATCTAAGGCGTGAATGTGATTAGATCGAGGGGGGATTATCTGTGTCTTCGGTTTCAATATTTGTTGTTGTATTGAGTAAGAGTTGTTGTATCTATTATTTAAAGTTATTTGATAATGCTATAATACAATTCTTTTATTCTAGTTGATGAATAGAAATCGAATGTGTTAACCCGTGATTGATAATAGAGCATGGAAAATTACTTTTCTTGCACTAGCTTCTTGTCACGTGTATGTTTTTCTTTTTCTGTAACTGTTATCTCAGACAATGTTGAATGTCCACTAATCAAAATGGTATTAATGCTGGTTTGAAGTAGTTTAGATCTTCTTCATCTGCATGCTAAGGTATAAAGGTTATCCTAAAAAAACCTAGCCTTCTCCCAACACACAATTTAAGTTCCCTCTACCATTTAGATTAAGTTTTATCTCTCTTTGTTATAAATATTAGAAAAAGAACCAAAAAGAGAACTGCTTAGCCTGAGGAAAGGTTTCACAAAAAAGTCACATATGTCAATCATGATTAAAGCCCATCGATAATTCCATCCATATCACGAATATGGATAACCTTACCACTCATCAAACACTTACGAGGCTAATTGGGCCTCTTAAAAGGATTTGGTTTTTTCTGTTGAGTTAAAGGGACCTCAGACCCCTCAACATAATTGGTGCTAGAAGGAGGGCCTGAATGGATTCATGGCTAACAATATTTCTGATAAAATATTCCGCAAAGCCTATAGATTAAAAACAACTCAGATGCATGGCTAGTCACTCTCAGGACAACCCACATATAGAGAGTACTCCAGATATGAGTAACTCACCTCAAAACAAAGAGGAAGAACACCTATACCATGAAATACCTTACTCTCTTCCCCACGAGGAGTTAAATAAGTTCAGAAGGATCACAAGGTCTTACGCCTGGCAAATCAGAGCATTACCTTTAGCTCCTTTACTTCCTCGAAGAAAAAAAATAAGCAGATCAGTTGTTGACACCCCTGATCAGGTATTTGTTCACATGATAGAATACCTGATAGATTTTTCTTTTACTAATATCGAACAACCCCTTAATCTGATACCCGAAACACCAACTGGTAACTACTATGAACCTGTCGATTTTGAATCTGAAGATGAAGGGTCTAACTCAGATTGCTTTGGTTTCGAATCAGAATACATGGAGGATAATAACGGTAAAAATGGAGAAATGGGAAATCAACCTCAAGATAATCAACCATGGTTGGCCATAGATGCTCTGACAATCCCAGGATATGTGCATAACCTACCGAGACATCTAGAAAAATTATTGCCTAAATCTGACCCCGAAACCTCCGGATTGCCTGAGGACCATATTAAGAATTTCATATTAGCTATAAGATTGATGAACATGCAACACGAATGATCCAGGTGGATATCAGTGGCCACCCACCTTTTCCAAATAGCTTAAAATAGTTTTCTGGCAATTTTGGCAATTTACTATTTTTAGCAGGTTTTAACTTCCGGGGCCATTTTGAGGGTCCAAATGAAGGTTTTTTGAGATCAAGGTTCTCAATGATATTTGAAGGCATGATTGATCCCCAAAAATGAATCTCCTCAATGATACCTTTCCAACGAGCTATCACACGCCTAAAAAGGAGATCGTATTCAAAAGTTACGACCCAGGGAAGTTGATGTACTCACTTACCCAAACTGGGCCCACATGACTTTTGGCGCTTC
This sequence comes from Picea engelmannii, assembly GCA_009831015.1. Taxonomy (NCBI): domain Eukaryota; kingdom Viridiplantae; phylum Streptophyta; class Pinopsida; order Pinales; family Pinaceae; genus Picea; species Picea engelmannii. The sequence continues at coordinate 512,426 of ML778028.1, forward strand.
ATCTCCTAGGGTTGGGTTTTTTGATGTCTAGGAATTTTGGCATTCTTGTTTATTGTAAAAGGGCCTTCAGAGCCTCATTGTAACCATCTTCTTGTGAATGCGAGTAGCCGTCACATCTCTTCTCAGAGATAAGATGCCACCATTCTAGCGAGTCTTTCACTCTGTATTTTTACAGTCTCTGTACATTTCTTTGATTAATAGAAATCGTGTATTAATATATATCTGTGTTTATGGCTGCATCTCTGATACATTTCTATTATATTATTGAATATCTGCAATATCTCTGTGCATTTCTTTATTATATCTCTGCTCTCATTTCGTGCCGAAAATAATCCAGATCAGTGGTATCAGAGCAGACTGTTCTTGATCGTTTTTTCAGTGCATGTCCCCGACGAGGTCCGAGTATAGAAATTTGGGTCTCGAGCTTGTCTCTCTTGAGGACAATCACTCTCGCACACCCAAGAAACCCTCAATGGTGGAAGAAAATAAAAACGACGGAGCAGACGATCCTATCAGTCTATTGCTTGAGCAAGCTCTCACGCGACAGAGGGACGAAATGATGGAGAATTTTTCCCACATCCTTCAACACCTACCGATAGCAACAGGTGCATTTTCATCAAGCGACCACTTTGGAGGCACCTTGCCTTTCAAGGTACAATTTAATTTTGATATTCCTGTATTTGAAGGACAGATAGATGCAGAAGCCCTAGAAAAATGGTTAACTCTGCTAGAAGGTTATTTCTCTATTCATAATTTTTCTGACAAAGAAAAGATCACCTTCGCACTCCTTAAATCTCTCCCTCATGTCAAACATTGGTGGGAAACTTACTAGGAGCAAAGTTCCACAAAGGAGTCTGGAATATATGGGGCCGATCCCACTTGGGATTTTTTTGTGGATGCGGTAAAGGAACAGTATTACCTTGTTGGCAACTATGAGGACCAGTACATGAGATGGACCGCACTGCGGCAAGAGAGGGGCCAAGCAGTTCCAGATTTCACCAATACCTTCCATACCTTGCACACCAAGCTGGGTATCAAAGACTCTGAGCAACATTTGGTTCTGAAATACCGTGGGGCTCTACACAGATACATCCAAACTGAAATGGATTTTCTGGACATCTCATCACTCAGTGCTGCCTATCGATATGCTGTTAAAATCGAGCATAAATTTAAGCACCAGAACAAACGAGAGTTCGGGTCTGCAAATCTGCAACAACCAAAGTCTGACAAAGACAACCCTAACAAACAGTCTTCCGAAAACCAATCCAAGACACAGGAAAAGAAGGGTCACGGGAAGACAAAGAAGGACACCGAAAAATGGTACGATTTCCACAAAAGCCCCTGGCACAACACCGATGAATGTCGCTCAAAATAGTCATTAGTGGCTGAGACCAAAGACAAGGAGCCAAACCCTGATTCATAATCTGATTCTGAAAATACCGGTAAAGGACAGATCATTGATGCAGACCCCACTGCTATTGTCGCGACCACAACAATTCAACCATAAGAACCAACAGATCCTGAAGAGGGGGAGCGCCTTTTTCATTCACAGATGTGGGTGAAGGGGACCTCGCTGCATTTTATTGTTGATAGCGGAAGCCAAAAGAACCTCATCTCAACAGAGGTTGTCAAACATTTGGGATTGTCGACAACACCACACCCGCAGCCATACAACATCGGGTGGCTTCGCCAAGGACGAGATCTTCGTGTCAGCTAGCAGTGTCGATTGTCATATGGTATCCAAGCCTTCAAGGATGAGGTATTATGTGATGTTTCCCCACTGGATGTCTGTGATGTTCTCTTGGGCCAACCATATATGTGGAAGCACCATGCTATTTATGAGTCTCGACCTTGTAGTGTTATTGTCACTTTGGGGGGTCATCTCTACAGAATACCAGAGGTAGTTCTCACTACTGTTCCACCTAAAAAGTGTCGCAAAGTAGTATCTCATACTGCAAAATTCAGCTTCTTCACAGTCTGTTCAAAAGGGGAACAAAAGAACACTGCAACCACTACATCCTCGCTCCAAGCACCTTCTATCCAACAGAAGCAGGTCGACAAGATTGTAGAAAAGTGCAAAGATTCCTTCTGCACACTGTCCTCTCATGTAGTCCGACTTGTTGAATGGCCTCAGCCTCAACAGGTTCGTGACAAACTTCCACAAAATGAGCAGCGCAATGTCTCCAACAAGAAAAGCAACTCACCAAGATACAGATTCAACAAACGCTTTTCCCTCTCCCGCGAGAACTCAACGCAATGGAGACCATTACTTCTTAAGGAGGGAGGATTGATCCAGGTGGATATCGGTGGCCACCCACCTTTTCCAAATGGATTAAAACAGTTTTCTGGCAATTTTGGCAATTTACTATTTTTAGCAGGTTTTAACTTTCGGGGCCATTTTGAGGGTACAAATGATGGTTTTTAGAGATCAAGGTTCTCAATGATATCCAAAGGCATTATTGAGCCCCCAAAATGAATCTCCTCAACGATACCTTTCAAACGAGCTATCACACGCCTAAAACAGAGATCGTATGCAAAAGTTACGACCCCGGGAAGTTGATGTACTCACTTACCCAAACGGGGCCCACATGACTTTTGGCGCTTCATCTCCTAGGGTTGGGTTTTTGGATGTCTAGGACTTTTGGCATTCTCGTTTATTGTAAAAGGGCCTCAGAGCCTCATTGTAACCATCTTCTTGTGAATGCAAGTAGCCGTCACATCTCTTCTTAGAGATAAGCTGCCACCATTCTAGCGAGTCTTTCACTCTGTATTTTTACAGTCTCTATACATTTCTTTGATTAATAGAAATCATGTATTACTATATATCTGTGTTTATGGTTGCATCTCTGATACATTTCTGTTATATTATTGAATATCGGCAATATCTCTGTGCATTTCTTTATTATATCTCCGCTCTCATTTCGTGCCGAAAATAATCCAGATCAACGAAGATGTAGTGTGTAGGAGTTTCCCTTATACCTTTGAGAATTCAACCTCATCTTGGTATTTCAACCCGCCAGTTGGTTCCATAACTAGCTGGACAAAGTTTCAAAAGGATTTCTTGGACAAATTTGCCGAAGAAACTACCACATGAGCTTTGGTGGCTGAAATTTTTTCCGCCACTATGAGTCCAATAGAAAAGGTTAAAGATTTCAACCAAAGGATTACCACCATTTTGAACAAATTTCAACCCGAAGCTAAACCTACCCAGGATTTGCAAATTGAAGTATATGGTAATGCTCTCCCAGCTTCTATATTTCCATGTTTGTAAAAATGGCTGCCAATCATACCCTAGCCGAAAATTTCGAACAAGCTAAAACGATTGAATTCCAAGTGGAAGGATGCAAAGAAGGTCAGATTTCACTAATAAAAAAAAGAAACCCAACCTCTACCTAAGAGAGGAATTTTGTTAACAAGACCCTCAGGAAAACAAACAAAACAAGGTCCTCATAAAGAAAGAGGAGATCTAGAAAATTTGCAATAGATGACCAAAAAAATCTCTAACGAGATCGTAGATATGAAAAGGAGAGCTGGGGAGGGAAACCAAAATCAAAGACCTTATAAACCCTTTTTTAAAAGAAATCGACCCTTTAAATCTATAGAACCTCCCCCAACTAATCTAGACGTCGACTTAGGGAACATAACATCTGACCCTTTCTGCACATATCACCAAGAAAACCATTCAGAAACACATTGCCCCCAATGGGTACATGCTATGAATCTAATGGAAAATTGATTCCTAGATGAATGTTCTCTAACTGAACAACCCAGTAGCTCGACAATAAATTCCATCGATAAATAAAGTCAAGAGCCACCGGAAGATGGGACACTCGTAGCTGAGGTAAGATGAATTTCTGCATTTTGGTAGACAAATTGAATTTTCGTGCAACCAACACCACAATCCTGCGCATCGGCCAACCATTGGAATTTGAATTCATCGATGAACGATGAAAATCTCTCTTGAGCTGCCAACTTACGTTGCATTTAATCCAAAGAGTGGTGTAAATTCTGTAATAGATTGCACATATTGCATTTGCACTCCCGAATTTAAGGCTTGATGCGACAAGGTAAGTATACGTTCTGTTTAAATTTACAATGTCATACCTAAACATGCTATTTCATTCGCAAATTGCTTATTCCCCGAAGCAAATGAAGGAGCAAGATAAAGTTTTGAGGAGGTTACAACCCGCTTTCTGAATTTGATTACTAGTAAGACCAGGTTAATTTCTTGCAAGCGAGAGGTAAGCATTGCCTTTATCATTTTTTCACTTGCGATTGAGTCAATAACTGTTGTTGAGGTTGGCTAGCTGCTCAATATAACATTATTTTCTTTTTTGGAGGAAAATGCCTCCAAGAAATCCAACGACCAGGCGCTCACCTAGAATGCCCGAAAAGAAGGAAGCAGAGGTCGACGAAGTGTCTACACCAGGCACTGCAAGAGAACTTGATTTTGTCTCAAAGACGAAATCAGTTATCCGCACATCCACCAAAAATAATTTTTCCCAACCTCTGGCGTTCGGTGACACAGAGACATGCACTGGATATAAAATGGTGCTCCCACATTGGGAAGACTTGTATAGCAAAATCAGCCAGGAGGATTACCCAAAGTTCACACCCCATAACAACCCGGGCGTTAGAATATTGGATGATCAAGTGTTCCCGAATATCAGGAGATCATACCTGCATAGGGTGGCTTGTCGAATCCCACTTCTGCCCTGTATCGAGACTTTAGGATGGATAATCGACCACACAGACACAGTGATATGCACTATAAACAATGCGCAGGGAGAATGCATTGGTGTTTTCCTTCCAGTTGAGGTACAAAAATATTATAAACTCAGGGATCATAAGAGAGGTTAAACACAAATTTCGTGGTCGAATTTTACGAGTATCATGACACCAACAGGTGAATAGCCTCATGGTGGAAAGAAGACAAAAAAATCACAAATAGAAACATCGGCTGGTACAACATGGTAAATATAATAGAACCCTAATGTATCTAATGGCTTTAATTTTCCGATTATATAGAGAAAAGGACTACTCAAAATTTTCAGAAGTTTGGATGCCCTTGGCTTATACCGTGGCAATTTCCAGGAGTAGTTTCAATAGGGGAGCCATTATCTCCAAGAAGCTGAGTATAGATATCCTACATTCCCAGACATCGAAAGAAGGAGAAGTTCCAATCTTCTTCATGTCATCCTACTTGCTAGACGTAATCTGTGCAAGAAATGTTTTCGGAGGTATGCATTTAAGATGGCATATTGTTGAATTGCCTGTACATGTTTATTTCAGTATCTTATGGGAAAATAGGTACAAAAGATTGTATGCCATGATCTATGATGGGTTCATATCTAAGATATACTTCATCATTTTTAGAAAGGAATGCCCTAGGCTTTCGGCGGTAGCAAAGAAAATGATTGTTAAAGTTGGTCATTGGTACTTTGAAGAGACAAGCACCTATACTAGGGTTTTTGGAGCTATTGGTGCACCCCACCTACTCCCCGTTCATGTCCTAGATCGTCTCATATTGGGAGGGATTTTCTACCAAACTATTTTACAAGGTTATAATGCTTCCTTGGTAAAGGATAAGAAGAGAGATTTCATTCCCTATGGATTTCATATAGGATTTTATATGGTCAAAGACACCATGAAAGCGAAACAAGAAGGGTTAAATCAACTTGAGTATCAATTCCCCACATGACACTTTCGTAAGCATGATCTGAAGGGTTTAGTTCCCCAACACACATCGTAGGTATCCTCCTATTGGCTGTATGCTCATGATAGTTTTGAAGATGAAATCTTCACAGAGGGCGCCCAAGACTGGGAGGAGGTGCTCCATAGAAAGGCTAACCCCAATATGACTAGATTCAAAGCGATGACTATGGATTAGCAGGTTGAAACAATAGAGCAAACAACCTAAGAAGCCTTAAGTGTAAGAGAAAAAAACAGTGTAGTAGAATCAACAAAGGCATGGAGGAGGGGGGTGATGTTACTAGAAGAAGTCGAAAGAGCTATACAAATATTTGGAGAAGATCCCCCACTCAACCCTTTGATAAAACCCTTGAGGATTACCCTGACTGATACAAGCCACCCTGAGGAAGAGATAAATGGATCACAGACAATTCCACCAGAGGAGACCACCGAAAAATGAAACCCCAACCCCATGTTACCACAGGAAGGATCGCGGGTGACTATGATGGTTGAGCAGGGAGTAGAAAGAACATTAAGTGGTACCGATATGCCTACTGTCCTCATAGACTTAATTACCATATATGATGATGAGGAAAGTTCATAGGTTTTGCACATAACCCCGGTACCAATCACAGAAGAGGAAGAACCAGGGGAAACATTTCTCCAGATTCCGACGCTTTGACCCCGAATCCGCAGGAAGGCGACCATGAGACATATAACATTATGGACACTGAATTTCTCGACCAATTGGGAACACAACCTCAGAATGACAACTCTAAGATTGACTTGGGTGCTAGTGAACAAGAAGAAGAAATGCATCAACCAGAAATTGACATCTCAACAATCGAATCTATTGCCTACTTCCCTATCTAGGACCAAGACTCCACCAACCGATGAGCACCAGCAAGAGGCCAAGTCACCAAAACATATAGAAATTTTCCCTACCAAGGAACTAAGAGAACCTGCCATGGAACATCTCTATACAACCGGAAGCCTAGGAAATACTCTGTCCTAGGGAGATCAACAGATTCCTGAACCAGTGGATTAAATCACAGATATACATGCAATTTCTTATGATAGGAAAAGGGAAGTTGTAATGAGAATAACTACCAAAAAAAGGAGGCTCACGCTCGATAACAAACTTCTCATAACCACAAAGGAAACATTGTTTGACATAGAAAATGCTAAGACGACTGAGCTAATCAGAGCAGGTATGTCTATAATCGATGCTACTTTGGACATGGAAAGAAGGGATGAAAGGCAGGTAGCCGCCATGAAGAAAGAACTCAACCATCTACGACATCAAGCATAATATTACCAGAATTCGACAAAGGCATTGTTTCTCTTGAAGAGTTATTTCTAAGAAATGTATGCACAATTCACTAGTGAAAGAGATCTCTTCACTACTCCCATAGATGATTTCCAAGAAGATACCCTCATGGGGCTGGAAACCTGTAAAGACATGCAACGATGGTATGAAAATGTACATCATGCCTTAGAATAGATAGAATACATCAACAAAGTGCAGAAGGGATGAGATACAAAAGAGCATGGCATTTGAGTGCTGATGGATAGTAGCATCGCCCGAATAAAGAAGGCAGTTGAACACTGGGTAATCATGTTGTAGGAACCTTAGATGAAAATGAAGGAAAGATAGGGAGAATGTGAGAAAATCTGGGAGAAAGTCAACCAAGAAATGAAGAGCATTGACCTACTAGAGTTTGGTCCACTGGAAGATTTTTCTGATCTGCACGACATAGTTAATCAACATCAAGAGTAAGACCTGGCATGAGAAGCGAAGATTTCTCAGATTTCAAGCATGATCTCGGGTCAAGTGAAGAAGTTCATTTAACCCCCGATTAAAGCTCTTGCAGTCTTACAACGCTTAAGTGTTAAGATAATCAAGTACAAGGAACAAGCAATAGAGATAAAAGAGGTCCTCTCTGCTCTGATGTATCAACACATGTTTCCATATGAAAATACATGCGAATATATCTTCGTCAAGTGGTCAGAGTATGAGAAGAACAATCCACTTCAATAAAACCACTAGATGAACAAAAGAGAACAGATAGATAAATCTTCCACGTGGCATTTTCTTAATTTAACACAACTTTAGTAGCTATTTTTAGTTCAGTTATTTTTTGTTATAAATAAGGGCATCGACCTGGGACAAAGGGTCGACAGTTTTGGAGAGAAAGACATTTTCTGAAATTTTGTAAGAGAACTATTTCTATGCAAGTTATTTTAATTAAGAAGTTCTATTTAGAACCAAAGACATTTATATCATCTAAGGCGTGAATGTGATTGGATCGAGGGCGGATTATCTTTGTCTTCAGATTCATATCTAAGTAGTTTAGATCTTCTTCGTCTGCATGCTAAGGTATAGAGGTTATCCTAAAAATACCTAGCCTTCTCCCAACACACAATTTAACTTCCCTCTTCCATTTAGATTAAGATTTATCTCTCTTTGTTATAAATATTAGAAAAATAACCAAAAAGAGAACTGCCCAACCCGAGGAAAGGTTTCACAGAAAAGAAACATCTGTCAATCACGATCAAAGCCCATCGATAATTCCAGCTAGATCACGAATCTGGAGAACCTTACCACTCATCAAATGCTTACGAGTTTAATTGGGTCTCTTAAGCTGGTTTGGTTCCTGCTGTTGAGTTAAAGGGACCTCAGACGCCTCAACATAATTGGCGCTAGAAGGAGGGCTTGAACGAATGCATGGCTAACAATATTTCTGATAAAATATTCTGCAAAGCCTATAGATTCAAAACAGACCACATGCATGGCTAGTCACTCCCAAGACAACCCAAAAACAGAGAGTACTCTCGATACAAATAACTCACCTCAACACAAAGAGGAAGAACACCTGTACCCTAAAATACCTTACGCTCTTTCCCACGAGGAGTTAAGTAAGTTTAGAAGGATCATAAGAGCTTATGTCCGACAAATCAGAGCATTACCTTTAGCTCCTTTACTTCCTTGAAGAAAACAAACAAATAGACTAGTTGTTGACACCCCTGACCAGGTATTTGTTCACACAGTACAAGACCTGATAGATTTTTCCCTTACTAAGATCAAACAACCCCTTAATCTGATACCTGAAACACTAACTGGTAACTATTATGAACCTTACAATTTTGAATATGAAGAGGAAGGGTCTAACTCAAATCGCTCCGGTTCCGAATCAGAAGACATGGAGGATAATAATGATAACAATGGAGAAAGGGGAAATCAAACTCAATACAATAAACCATTGTTGTCCAGAGATGCTTTGGCAATCCTAGGACGGGTGCATAACCTACCCAGACCTCCATAAAAATTACTTCCTAAATTTGACCCCGAAACCTCCAGATTGCCTGAGGACCATATTAAGAAGTTCATATTAGCTATAAGATTGATGAACATGTAACAAGAAGATGTAGTGTGTAGGATTTTTCCTTATACCTTTGAGAATTCAACCTCGAATTGGTATTTCAACCTGCTAGTTGGTTCCATAACTAGTTGGACAAAGTTTCAAAAGAATTTCTTGGACAAATTTGCTGAAGAAACTACCATAGGAGCTTTGATGGCTGAAATTTTCACCACCACTATGAGTCCAAAAGTAAAGGTTCAAGATTTCAACCAAAGGTTTACCACCATTTTGAACGAATTTCAAGATGAAGCTAAACCTACCCAGGAGTTGCAAATTGAAGTATACGATAATGCTCTCCCAACTTCTATTTCCATGTTCGTAAAAAGGGCTGCCAAACATACCCTAGCCAAAAATTTCGAAGAAGATAAAATGATTGAATTCCAAATGAAAGGATATAAAGAAGGTTAGATCTCAGTAATAAAAAAATAAACCCAACCTCTACCTAAGAGAGGAATTTTGTTAACAAGACCCCCGGGAAAACAAACAGAACAAGGTCCCGATAAAGAAAGGGGAGGTCTAGAAAACCTGCAGCGGATGATAAAAAAACTCTCCAATGAGATTGTAGATATGAAAAGGAGTGCTAGGGAGGGAAACCAAAATCAAAGATCTTATAAACCCCTTTTTAAAAAAAATCCACCCTTCAAATCTATAGAACCTCCCCCAGCTAACCTAAACGTTGACTTAGGGAATGTAGCATTTGACTGTTTCTCCACATATCACCAAGAAAACCATTCAGAAAGAGACTTCCCCCAATCGGTACATGCTATGAATCTAATGGAAAATCTATTCGTAGAAGAATGTTCTCTAACCGAACAACCTAATAGCTCAAAAATAAATTCCATCGATCAAGAAATTCAAGAGCCACCGGAAGAGACAACAATGATGTTATGGGATTCCAATCACCTGATGCCTTTCAATGATGCCACTGAAGTGCAGGGACCTCCCTATGAAATTATAACTGTATAGACGCAAAGTAAAAGTCAACTTGTCCAAAGTAACCCCACCACTACACATTTATCTAGAGGGAGCCCAACGACTGATCGCCCCAAACCCCTATTTCTCTTTCATAAAAATCCCATAAACATACACACACAGGGAGCTCCTAAAATAGACTACAATGTGGTAGAAGACTTGAAGAAGATGAATGCTAGTGTGTTTGTCATGGACATGTGTAGGATCAAAGTGAGGTCCCATCTCCCTTAGATTTAACAAATAAGATACTCCTATCAATAGATACTCCTATAACATGCATTGATCAAAGTGAGGTCCCATCTCCCTTAGATTTAACAAATAAGCCAAGTGTGAATGATTGCTCTGTAGACAAAAGGGGAAGGCCTTTTGTTCCTCCTTTCCTCTTGATGTTTGAATTTTTAAACACAAATCTACATAATTGCCTAGTTTATTTAGGGGCATCTTCCAACGTCATGCCATTGTCAATCTGCAATAAATTGAACGCAACCCCGCTCAAAAGTGATAAACACATTATACAACTAGATATGACTCAAGTAAAGGTCACTGGGGAACTTAAAGATGTCATGATCAGAATGGATACACACCCCAAATTTGTTCAAGTAATTGACATAATCGTAGTAGACATCCTAGAGGCCTATGGACTGCTACTTAGCCAAGACTGGTCCAAGAAATTAAATAGATACTTTAGTATCGACTGGGCTCACCTTTGGTTTTCATTAAAGGGACATACAAACATGATCAGGATTGGTAGAGAAAGATATCTCAAACACATCGTCACTGATTTAGACACCCCAAATGAACCCTCACCAACATATTTCCCTGTTTTAGGAAACTACTCCCGTGATTATGATTTCGGTAATTTTACCCCTCACATGTTTGACATACCTCCCACACAAAAATATGAAATGATTTTTCAGGTAGAATTACTAGCAGCCACAGAAGGAAACATCCTCTGTCAGGATTCTCCATCAGAAGTAGTAGACACGGAAGATGAAAGTGAAAAAATAGCTAGACATGAAGAAGTTAGTAATTCCCCCCCACAAATTTGGACACTATACTTTGATGGTTCTAAATCATAAGAAGGGTCAGGAGCAGGATGCATCCTCATTGACCCAAAGGGGAAACACAACTTCTTATCCTGCAAATTAGAATTTGAATGCACTAACAACATTGTTGAATATGAAGCTCTAGTCCAAGGACTAAAGAAGGCCATACACTTAAACGTCAAAGAATTGAAAGTTTTTGGAGACTCTGAAATTATCGTTAGACAAGTAAAGAATACTATCCATTGCAATTCAACTCACTTCAGAAATTACCAGCAAGAGGTACAGATGATAATATACAATTTTGAGGCTTTCAACATTACCGCTATTCCTAGGACAAAAAATATTGTCACTGATTCTTTAGCCACCAAAGCCTCAAGATTATCTACTTTAGAAGAGTATGAAGACTTAAGGTTTGTAGTAGAACTGCTCTACAAACCATCGGTTCCTAACAACATTTCTAACTGGAAAGTCTTTGAAGGGGATGAACAAATTGTAGATTTCCTGACTAACCAGGAGAATTTTAAGGATTTGGCCATTGATGATGAAATATTCCAAGAACTACAAACATAATTGAATCTCCATGAACAAAAGAAGGGAACAAACCACTCGGATGACAAACCAAAGTTTCACACAATACCAAAATGAGTGTTCCATATGGAAAACCTTTTCGACCTACGTGGAAGATTTAAAGGGCCAAGGAATGAAAAAACAAGGAGATCATGCCGTATATACAAAACTATAAACCTAGGCACCCCCGAGAATCCCAAGAATGTCAACCTAGGCAAAGCAATATCCAAAGAAGACATGAAGGCTTATCTTAAACTATTTAAAGAATATCAAGATGTCTTTGCTTGGTCTTACCAAGAATTGAAAATATATGATACTCTCATTATCCAGCACACAATCCCATTAAAGTCTGGAGTAAAACCCTTTCAAAAAAATATTAGGAAGTACCACCAATATCTGGAACCCCTGATGTATCAAGAGTTGAAGAATTTATTAGATGCCAATATTATCTTTCAGGTAAGACAGTCTGCATGGGTAGCCAATCTGGTGCCTGTCAGAAAGAATTCTGGGGAGATCCGTTTGTGTGTGGATTTCAGAAACCTTAACAAAGCATCAGAGAAGGATAATCATCCAGTTCCACGCATGGAACATCCCCTACAGACAATATCCGACTCTGAATTTTTTCCCTCCTAGACGGTTTCTCGGGGTATAGCCAGGTCTTGGTTTCAGAAGATGATCGATTAAAAACTACCTTCCGGACCAAGTGGGGAACCTTTGCTTATAAACACATGCCTTTTGGGTTGATAAACGCAGAAGAAACCTTCCATAGGTCCATGGACATATCTTTTCGGGGATTGATTAACAAGTGCGTGGCAGTCTATTTAGATAATGTAATAGTATACTAAAAAAATAAGGAAGACCACATTCAACATTTGACGCATATTTTTGAAAGGTGTAGGAAGTATGAAATATCTTTGAACCCTAAGAAAACCAGCTTTGGTGTAGAGGAAGGAAACTTATTAGGTCATATCATATCTCAATAAGGAATTAGCATCGACCATGAACGGATAAAAGCGATATCTCAACTCCCTTTTCCTCACAATAAAAAGGCCATGCGATCGTTCTTTGGAAAAATCAATTTTGTAAGAAAATTCACTCATGATTTCGTCGAAACCGTCAAGCCTTTACAAAGAATGATTCACAAAGATGCAGAGTTTAAATGGGATGAAGAGAAGAAAGGGGCTTTCAATAACATCAAAACTGCCATCTCCCAAGCACCAGTGTTACGAATCCCTAATTTCAACAAAGATTTTTTCCTTTATAACTTTGCTTCTCACCAATCCTTGGCTGCCGTACTTACTCAAAAGGATGATGAAAACAATGAAGCACCAATATCCTTTATGAGAACCAACCTCCAAGGAGTCGAACTAAATTACCCTGATATATAAAAACAAGCTTACCCCTGAACCCCCATCTAATGTCGATCCTTTTCCTACTTCCCCATATAGGACCAAAACTCCACCAGTCGACGAGCACCAACAGGAGGCCAAGTCACCCAAACATACAAAAGTTTCCATTTCCAAGGAACTAAGAGAACCTGCCATGGAACATCTCTATACGGTTAGAAGCCTAGGTAATGCTTTGTCCCGAGGAGATCAATAGATTCATGAACCAGTAGATGAAATCACCGGTATATAGGCAATTGATTATGACAGGAAAATGAAAGCTGTAATGGGAAGAACTACCAAGAAAAGGAGGCTCATGTCGATATCACACTTCTCATAACCATAGAGGAAACACTGTTTGACACAACAAATGCTAAGATGACTGAGCTAATCAGAGTAGATATGGCTATAAACAATGCTACTTTGGACAAGGAAAGAAGGAATGAAAGGGAGGTAGCCTCCATGAAGAAAGAAATGGACCATCTGCGACATCAAGAAGAATATTACCAGAATTCGACACATGCAGTTGTACTCTTGAAGATTGATTTCCGAGAAATGTATGCACAATTCACTAGTGAAAGAGATCTCTTCACTACTCGCATAACTTATTTCCAGGAAGATACCCTCATGGGGATGAAAACCTGTAAATACATGTGTTATAGCCCTAAAATACCCTATTCATGCATACATGTCCTTGGCTCTCTTACTTGCATATTTTGCCAAAGCAATGCTGAGGAAAAATAGTTTTTTAGAGCATGTATGCACCCTGTACCACTACAACCTACGTACATATGCTTGCTACATGCTAGATATCCCACGCACATACGCTTGCTACACACTAAACAACCCGTGTATGCTTGCAAAAGTTACAAAAATTAAAAAGTTGTGAGGAATTCAGTGAAATTCAAGGGCTATTGGAGGTTTCCCAACCAATTCACCTGCTATAGCCTGTCCCCCAACCGAATAACCATCCTTTTTCTCATATAAAAGGAGGTTTTGGGGCCTCATTTCATATCTAAGAATAAGAACAATGAAAGTCTGCCCAATTTCACTTCCCTTCCTTGCCCAAGCTTTTGCTACCTTTTGTGGGATGCTGCCTCAACATTCCCTCTTCAACCCCTTCTTCTTCCATTCAATCCATTCCCTTCCCTTGAGGTGATCATAAGATTGAGAGAAGAGGCCTATTGAAGGTGCACTTGGAGCATTGTAAAGAGGAGCCCAGACTAGGTTCATAGAACAGTGGCCGACACAAATTGTAAGTTTTAGTCTTTGTTTTATGAATAAAAAAATCTCTTTTCCCTGTCCCAAATGATGATGTTTTGTGTATTTTCTTTTATTTATACATAACATTTGATATCTAACCCTAAATCATGAATATAAATAACATGCTTGTAGTCCTTGTTTGCCTAGTTTTGGATGCAGGTCAGCCTTGGGAGGAGACTTGCAGTCTTTGGAACTACAGAGCTTGAGGAGATGATCACCAGACGTGGGATAAAAGATACAATTACTGATCTTCTCTCTTATTTCTTTCTTTTAATTTGTTTTGGTATGTTTTGGGTAGAGTAGAAACTAGATTGACTTTTAGACAGTCATTTTCTCTGTCTATATCTTAAACCCTGGTATAGTTAAAGGGGGGATTTTCCCACTAGCGGAATTGGCGACCATACTGAGGATCTCTCTTGGGTTTTTTAGGAGGATTTGGATTGATTGATTGGTTTTTTAGGGGGTTTTGGATTGATTGATTGGTTTTTTATTTTCCTTTTGAGTTTAAATCAAGTTTACTGAGTCTATCAAGGGGTTTTGGTCACCTCCAAGGTGCATAGCAGCTTTCCCTGCCCTGTAAGTCTGACTTGTCTTTTTATTTTTGCAAAGACTCAGAGGTGTACATGCCCTATTTTGGGTCAGCCCTCGTACATATGCGCTTTGCACAATAAACAACCCACATACATGTTGGGGTCCTATAATTATAGGTAACTTGATTCTTTGACTGCTGATTTGGCATTGCCCCCGTGATGAAGAATTCTGGCTTGGTTGACCCCTTTTTCCCCTCCATCCATTTCGCACGATCCTTCATCACCCTATTGCATCCTTCATCCACCTATGCACTCTCACTCCCTTGCCCATTTGTCCCATTGACCACAACTCACCCGCCACTCGTCCCTGCATGAATAAAAAAACTTAGGATAATAAACGAATAATATTAAAGGGTTAGTGGCATTTTCTAATGCTTGTTAGCCCGATAAAGTTGTTTTAATAGGATAATTTAAAATAAAATAATGATTAGATTAATTATTAATCAATTATTAGAATTGACATTAATCAAATAATAAAAAACATAATAAAAATATTAAAACAAAACAAAATTAGAAATTATACAAACAAACAAAAAATTATAAAACATATAGTAATTAATTAAAAAACAAGTTAAAAAACAAATTAAATAAAAAACATATAATAAAACATATCATATAAAAACAAAACAAATAAAAAAACAAAACGTAAACAAATAAATAAAAACAAAATAAAAATAAAACATTAATAAAAACACACATTAACACCCGCAACTCTTCACGCACATATCCCCAAATAAAACAAATCCACGGACATAAAAAATTTCGGACCCCCCCGTGCTTTTCGAACTTTAACGGAGGGGGGGGATCCAAAAAGTGGTATTGGGAGGGACACTTGTCACCTCCAGGTGATTTCGGATCCCCCCCTCTAAATATCACTTACCACCTCAGGGGGTCCGGAATACCACCTTCCCCCATGCAAAACCGCCCATCCAAAAACTCAAAACCGCCATTTTTCCAATTTTGACCAGTCGTCTTCCGAAGCGGATTCCGGGTGAAAGAAAACAAATTTTGAAAAACCCAGAGAGGTTTTTCTCCGTAACGGTATGAAGAAAAACAACCTCTCTCAATTTTTTCACAAGTGCCACCATCTGGGAGAATCTAAGCTATCTTTCAACCTCATTTTCGGATTTTCGGTTCTTTCTGTTTCAGTCCTCTTTTTGCGGGAGCTGTTTCGGCAAGCTGGAGACGAAATTGAAGAAACAGAAAGAGGTTTTTGTCTAAAACATGCTCATATACAATATATTCCTTCAATTTTTTCCCATATGTCAGCATTGAAGAGAAAACGACGTCTAAGTGGACCCCTTTTTTGCATAATTTCAACCCGTCTTTCATGGCGGGCAGTTCCAGATTTTTGGGGATTTGTTGCTATTTTTGGCCAAGGTGGTTGAATCCAACTTCCTAAACTTGAGGGGGGATCTATCCTATTTATTGATTTGATTTTAATGTAAAAGGGTTGTTGATTCTTGTGCCCAGGAAGGCTATTCTCTGTAATATTTTTCAAATGCATCAACAATAAAAGGGACTTTTTCATAGGATTCTTGCGTGTTGACGATTGGTGAAGTCTTCTTTCTTTGTCGAATGTGATTCTACTTAGTCATCATTATGTTTTGTTTCTATGATTTTTAAAAGGATATTTAGCACATAATTTATCTCTGATACTCTGTGTCGAGCTTTTAAAATCTTAATGTTTTCTTCCGATATTACAATGATGAAATTCTTAAATGCTTTGTTATTTTGACTGACCATCTCCTCTGCTTCCGCTGTACACCTCTTTACTTTAAAAGGATCCAAAATTTGCATTAACTTTCCATGTGAAAATACCTTATATACCTATGTTTAATTTCGAACTTAACTCAGACCCCATAGCCCAATGGTCCTCTTTTGTTGTCTCAATAAGAAAACTCCAAGAACATATCCTATTCTGAATAGCTAGCCTAATATCTATTCAAACAAATCTATATCAAACATAGAGATCCCTCTCTGAGTCATGGAGGGATAGATCCCTGACTCGAAGCAGTTTTGATGTTGCCTCTATGACTGCCTCCACAGCCTTGGGAAAATTACAGAGTGATAACAGAATGACGACCATACCGGGGAACTTTCCCCAGTAGCACACTTCAAAGTTCCAGATCTGATCACTGATGGTGGACAATGACCAGACACAAGAAGGCTGAAATCTTTCACCTGACGACTCCAATTAGCTCCAGACAATGCCTACTCAAAGACTCCACTGGAGGAAGAACCTGAAGCATGACCAAGCAGCCTAGAAAGACAAAGTACTCAAGCTCAAATTGTATTCATGATATTATTGGTTTCATCTGCAATTAGTTTCTCTCTTATCATGATCCTGGTCCAGAGTATATTGTTGAAATTTAGAATGATCATTTTCAACCTGAAGAACCTCAAAGGATTGAGACCATTCCCATAGATCTTGTACATACTCATGCACCTATAGAAAGCCTTGACAAAGATAAGCCTCCTACTTTATTCCCCACAGCTGTCAAGATCTCTAACACATATGTAAAAATTCCAGATTCATAGGGTAAAATTATAGCTTGTTATAAGCCCCTTTCTTTACCTTTTATACCTGTGAAAATCCCTGACATATACAAGCCCCTAGATCTGCCTCCTATTCTCCATGACCTCCCTATCAATTAAATCAAAAACCTTCCTAGGTTTGATGGGGAAAATGTGAATATCACTGCCGGAAAACACATTCAAAATCTTGAGGATTTTCTTGATCTGTTTGAGGTGGAAGAAGATGATGTTTGTATCAAGATCTTTGCCCTATCATTTCTAGGTAAAGTTAAATATTGGTTTAAGAACCTTCCAACTGCAAGCATCAGAAATTTTCATCAATTTGTGCAAGTTTTCCTAGACTGATGGGTGATCATGAGAAATGTCTTTCTCATCCTAGAGGAGTATGACCATTTGAAAAGGCATCTAGGGGAGACAGTACATCAATTTTCTGCAAGGTTCAATAAGGTATATCATGCAATGCCTACTGATATAAGGCCACCCCCAAGATCAGCTCACTTGCATTACCCAAATTCCTTCGATACTGAGATGACATTCCAATTAAGAGAAAGGAACACTGCAACTCTCGAAGAAATGCAGAACATTGAAGTTGATGTGGAGGCCAACTTGCTGATCAAAAGGTCAAAGGTAAAGAACAAAGAAAAGGAGCAGCTGAAATCTTCAAAAGCTAAACTGGACATTTTGGCCAGCACCATGGAAGAGATGATGCAAAAGATTAGCAGAAGAGAAAAACTTGATGTTTAAAGACATCATGTTCCATTGATTTTAGAGAAAGAAAAGGTCACTGTTCCCAAACATTTTGCAGCTCACCCTTGGTACCATGGTTTGGATAATGATTATTTCATGTATTCAATTCAAAATACAGTCGAAGATGAAGTTCAAAATCAAAGGATCGAGGAATATTCTCCTGATATGATATGCATGTTCAATGGCATTTCATCCATGGATGATTCACCCAAGCTTGATTGGTACAATGATGATTATACCACATTGGATTTTTCAAAGAAATCAGCCACATATGATTGGGAGGAAGAAGATAATTTGCAATCCCAGCAGGACAATCAATCTGTACATGGAAATTATGACAGCAATGAACAAAGTGCAGAAAGTCTCAGAGTAAGTGGACACACTTTGCCCTTATGTTTTTCATCTTTTCAATTTCTGAAAAGAAACTCTAGGCCAGTTGTAAATAGTGAAGACAAAAAATTATCTGATCATTCAGTTGAAGATGCCATTGTTGATATGGAGGCTATTTTAAACCCAAAATTGCAGCCCTTGACCTACTTTGATTTTCAAATTCTAGTTGAAAGCTTAAAGCCTGAGACAAATTATGAGTTAATCCAAAATAAATATGTACCATTATGCTTTAATTCATTTCAGTTTTTGAAAAAGAATCTTGAGTATATGCTAAAGGATAAACACACAAAAAATCAAGAAGTCTTGGTGGAACCAATGTAGCAGTCATTTCAATTTCTACAGGATCCAATATCTAATGTGTTGGATGACTTGTGTTGTCAAAGTCATTTTCCATCATCCACCCATGGGATAAAAAGCCGTTATGATATTGACATGATCAAGCAGGCAATTTCATTGTCTTTTTCAGTAGAAGTCACATTACAAAGCCCATCAGAAAAGTTGCAGCCATGTCATGAAGTGCATGGAGATGAAAATAGCATAACTACAACATCAAATCATGAAGTTGAGTTGGTTAAATTTGAATATCTAGTAATAGGTCAGTTCTACCTTGATCCTATAGCAACCTATATGGAGAAATTTTTCATTGCAGAGCCACAATCTATCTTCGGCATTACTTTTGTTCTTCAAGATTGTCGAGGTCTCTGTTGTAAAGATAAATCATGTTTTCAGCAGTGGCCACTACACTTCGCAGTTTTGAATCTATGGACAAAAGGTCAAGTTGCCTTTTTGACTGTGCTAACACGCAGTCAAGCATTCCACTGGTCTCAACAACTACTTGATTGGCTTCATTGGCATTTTTGTATTATTTGATTTAGCATGATTTTCAACAGTATAGGGCAGGTAGGAGAATGCAAATAAGCTCAACATTCCGAGCATCTCTTTTTTAGCAGTGTTCATTTTGATTTGGTTTCAGTTGAGAGATCAAAGTAGGTACTGGTTGTAGAATAATTTTGGGATCAACCCAATGAATAAAGCATTGGTCTGCATGTTCAGAGTTCAGTGGTTCTTGACACCTCCTGAAAGAGATTCCATCCCCAGGGGGAGCATATGCTGGGGTCCTATAATTACAGGTAACTTGATTCTTCGACTGCTGATTTGGAATTGCCCCCGTGATGAATACTTTTGGCTCAGTTGACCCCTTTTTCCCCTCCATCTGTTTCGCCCGATCCTTCATCACCCTACTGCATCCTTCATCCACCTCTGCACTCTCACTCCCTTGCCCATTTGTCCCGTTGACCACAACTTGCCCGCCACTCGTCCGTGCATGAATAAACAAATTTAGGATAATAAAAGAATAATATTAAAGGGTTAGTGGCATTTTCTAATGCTTGTTAGCCTGATAAAGTTGTTTTAATAGGATAATTTAAAATAAAATAATGATTAGATTAATTATTAATTAATTATTGATTAACTTAGTTTAAATTAGATTAGTGTTTAGGTTAATTTATTAGAATTGATATTAATCAAATAATAAAAAACATAATAAAAATATTAAAAAAAAACAAAATTAGAAATAATACAAACAAACAAAAAATTATAAAACATATAATAATTAATTAAAAACAAGTTAAAAAACATATAATAAAACATATCATATAAAAACAAAACAAATAACAAAACAAAACGTAAACAAATAAATAAAAACAAAAAACAAATAAAACATTAATAAAAACACACATTAACACCCGCAACTCTTCACGCACATATCCCCAAATAAAACAAATCCACGGACATAAAAAATTCCGGACCCCCCGTGCTTTTCGAACTTTAACGAAGGGGGGGGGGGTTCCAAAAAGTGGTATTGGGAGGGACACTTGTCACCTCCAGGTGATTTTGGACCCCCCCTCCCAATACCACTTACCACCTCAGGGGGGGTCTGGAATACCACCTTCCCCCATGCAAAACTGCCCATCCAAAAACTCAAAACTGCCATTTTTCCAGTTTTGACCAGTCGTCTTCCAAAGCAGATTTCGGGCGAACGAAAATGAATTTTGAAAAACCGAGAGAGGTTTTTCTCCATAAAAGGCTGAAGAACAAAAAACTCTCTCATTGTTTTCACAGGTGCCAGCATATTGGAGAATCAAAGCTATCTTTCAGACTCATTTTTTGGATTTTCGATTCTTTCTGTTTCGGTCCTCTTTTTGCGGGAGCTGTTTCGGCGAGCTGGAGACAAAATTGAAGAAACGGAAAGAGGTTTTTTCCAGAACATTCTCATATATGATAACCTCCTTCAGGTTTTTCCCAGATGTTAGCATTGAAGAAAAACCGATGTCTGAGTGGACCCCTTTTTTGTAGAAATTCATCCCGTCTTTCATGGCAGACAGTTCCAGATTTTTGGCGATTTGTTGCTATTTTTGACCGAGGTGGTTGAATATGAGTTCCTAAACTTGAGGGGGGATCTCTCCTATTTATTGATGTGATTTTAATGTAAAAGGGTTGTTGATTCTTGCGCCCCAGGAAGGTTGTTTTCTGTAATATTTTTCAAATGCATCAACAATAAAAGGGTTTTTTTTCACAGGATTCCTGCGTGTTGACGATTGGTGATGTCTTATTTCTTCGTCGAATGTGATTCTACTCAGTCATCATTATGTTTTCTTTCTCTAATTTTTAAAAGGAGATTTAGCACATAATTTATCTCTGATACTCTTTGTTGAGCTTTTAAAATCTTAATGTTTTCTTCCGATATTACAATGATAAAATTATTAAATGCTTTGTTGTTGTGATTGACCATCTCCTCTGCTTCTGTTGTACACCTCTTTACTTTAAAAGGATCCAACATTTGAATTAACTTACCCAGTGAAAATACCTTATATACCTGTGTTTAATTTCAAACTTAACTCAGACCCCATAGCCCAATGGTCCTCTTTTGCTGTCTCAATAAAAAAACTCCAAGAACATATCCTATTCTGCATAGCTAGCCTAATATCTATTCAAACAAATCTATATCAAACAAATAGATCCCTCTATGATTCATGGAGGGCTAAATCCATGACTCGAAGCGGTTTTGATGTTGCCTCTGTGACTGCCTCCACAACCTTGGGCAAATTACATAGTGATAATAGTACATACGCAGGCTGTTGATGCAACATGTTAGGGTCCTAACCCGCACATAGGTAGAACAATATATTCGGATGTAATAAAGGTCAATATTAATAAGGCCTTTCAATAAAATAGAATAAGGCAGATGTAAGAAGACCTAATAGAAGCTTCCGCTTCTAGAAGGTTCTTCCTCTAGATGCTTCTTTTTAGTATAAATAGGAGTCGAGGGTATGAGAACCCTAGCTTGGATATTATTGTAATAGATCTCTGCTCAACTGGAGGTTGCCTCCTCGAAGAGGCCCATGAACATTGCTTTCAGATTCAAATTGCTATTTCTGTTATTATTCTCATATCGTTTCAGTGTTATTGTGGTGAATGTTTTGGTTATATTGCTGTTATTCTGCCATTACTAACATTTTATTTCTGTTCTGCATACATTTTATATCTGGTATATTACAACTGGTATCAGAGCACTTTCTTCGACAGAAAGTGTGGGTTAAATTTTTTTTCAGGGTAGAGGCGTATTCCGACGTCTTTAAGCCACAGAGATATGTCATTATGTGCATAAACCCGCGGTTGAGGGATTCATACATGCAGGAAATACAAGTGGTACTTAAGTGCACATCTGTTGGCCACCCTTGTAACCCCTGTTGGTACCCCTTCAAGTGGTAGCGCATAAGACAACACCTGTGTATGGATCGACCTAGATTACCTGAAGCCCTCTTTAGATAAACCGATCAGCCGTCTGACTGCTATAGTGTCACCGAGAACAACACTTGGGAAGATACTCTCTAGTACCTGGGTAGTTGGGTAGTATGGCTAAGGGTACGGTCTATCCTCCTTAGTTAGTGCCCTGAGATATTGGGTCGAGTACTACTGTTGGACCCCGCACGTATATCAGAGAGCTATAGCACAGGGCAAACCCTTGAATACCTAACCCTTGGGGACAGAAACATAAACAAATTAAAACAAACAAGATCTATTGCTGCACAACTATGTTTGGGTTGCCAAGTAAATACACATTTCTTTCTGGTTAAGAATTTGGGCATTTCCTCTTTGTAGTATTCTTCAGACCGGAGTATAACTCCGCAGGTGTAAAAAAAAAAAAAAAAAAGTTTGGAAATTTTTTCACCGTCATTTGAGATCCATTCCTTTGGATTCATCTCTTCACCCTTATCACATTCATCCATATCATTTTTTGGAAAATTTTTTGACCCCGCCCACCCCTTTTCAGTTCCCCCATCCTCATGGCTCATACCCGTAGCCAAGACTTTGAAGCTCGCTTCAACAGCTTGCAATCTGGTCTCATCGAGACCCAACAAGAAGTGAAACAACTCAGTGCCAATGTTGCCACCATCAATACAACCATGCAGTCCTCAATGGAGGAAATAAAAAAAGACCTCACCACCCAACTTGAATCAGTCTTTTCAACACTCTGCACCAAACTGCATATTCCTATAGATAACCCTTCCTGTTCCTCACCTCCACATACTGAAGGTGACCATTCCTCTCATTCCCATAACTTTTAGAACCATCACTTTCAACGTGACCTACGCCTTCCGCGTGTGGATATGATCAAATTTGATGGCTTGGACCCTACTAGTTGGGTAACCCAAATGGAACATTATTTCTCTTTATACGACATTACAGATGACTTGGCCAAACTGCGGTATGGTGTTCTCCATCTAGATCAAGAACGTTGGCAATGGAGAAAAACTTCTCGTCAAGGGTATATTGCTTGGACACACTTTGTGGCAGAGCTTTATGAACGCTTTGACACTAAGACCAACCATTTGGGCCATTTGACAAAGTTGAAACAATTAGGAACAATGAAAGACTTTATAGCTACCTTTGAGCACCTAGCTTTTAGAACAGAGGGCATGTTTGATGCCTTTTTCCGAGAGTTTTTTATCAGCAACATCAAGGATGAGATTCGGGCCCATGTCCTCATGGCTCGGCCTCAGAGTTGGGTGGAGGCTACTAAAAGAGTTAAAGAAGCACAACAGGTTGTATCTTCTCAAAACCGAAAACCCTCCTTTATCCCTCGCCCTAAACTAGTAAATCCCACTACTCCCTCTACTCCACTAAAGATCCAAAAATTGACCAGGGCTGAAATGGATGAACGCCAACTCAAAAGATTTTGTTATAACTGTGATGACAAATATTTCCTGGGCCACAAGTGTAAAGAACAAAATATTTTTATGGCCATCTCTGAGGATATTTCGGAAGAGGATGTAGAAACTCCCTTTGTGTCTGAGTCACCTGAATCCACTGACATAACCCCTCCCTTAGATCCTCCCGAAGTAGAACCGGTCATTTCCCTCAATGCTCTCACTGGCTTCTCCGCTCCCCAAACCGTCAAGCTAATCGGTTACATCGAGCATTGGAAGGTCATCATGCGGGTTGATAGTGGCAACACCCATAATTTTATTCATCGTCGCATTGCCCAAGAAACTCATTGCTACATCCATGCCGTCAATAATTTCCAAATCATGATTGCCAATGGTGGTTCCATGAAATGTGGAGGGCGTTGTGAAAATGTGCATCTCTAAATTGGTGACTACCACCTGAAATCCCATATGTTTGTTATCGACATGAGAGGTTGTGACATTGTGTTAGGTGCAGACTGGCTAAGGAATTTGGGTCCCATTCTCATGGATTTTAAAGACTTAACCATGCAATTCAACTAGGAGGGCCACCAATATAAGTTCCAAGGCATCACCGCTAGTTCACCTGAGATCATTAGATCCCATCACATGGAAAAGCTGCTCAAAAAAGGTCATTCTGGTGTTATCGCCCAACTCCATGCCATACAAGCAACACAGACACCCCCGGTCCCGCAAGACCTCCAAGCCATCCTTTATAAACATCAATTGGTCTTTTCTACTCCCCAAGGTCTCCCTCCTTCCTATGGTGTTCATGATCATTCCATTCCCCTTGTACCCGGAATCCTTCCTCCCAATATCCGTCCATATCGTCACCCCTTTTCCCAAAAAAATGAAATTGAGAAAATGGTCCAGGAACTCCCTAATGCAGGCGTTATCCACCCTAGTATGAGCCTCTAATATTCTCCTGTTGTCATGGTCCTGAAGAAAGAAGGTTCTTGGCGAATGTGTCATGACTTCCGTGCCCTCAACAAACTTACCATCAAAGACAAATTCCCCATTCCTGTCATTGATGACCTCCTGGATGAATTGAGTGGCGCCTAATTCTTCACTAAACTTGATCTTCGTTCGAGCTACCATCATATAYGTATGAAAGAGGCAGACATTCCCAAGACTACCTTTCTAACTCATGAGGGCCACTATGAGTTTTTGGTCATACCCTTTGGCTTGTGTAATTCCCCCTCCACCTTCCAAAGCCTCATGAATCATGTCTTCCACCCTTTTCTCCACCATTTTTTATTAGTTTTCTTTGATGAGATCCTCATCTATAGAAAAACATGGACAGACAGTCTTGCTCATGTGGGTCGAGTTCTCCATCTACTCTCTCAGCACCAACTTTTCTTGAAACAGTCTAAATGTGCTTTTGGCACCTTAAAAGTAGAATACTTGGGTCATCTAGTTGGCAAAGATGGCGTCAGGGTGGATCCTAAAAAGATTGAAGCTATGCAAGACTGGCCTCACCCAAAGACTCTTAAGAGCTTGTGTGGATTTCTGGGCTTAACAGGGTATTATCGCAAGTTTGTTAAGAATCATGAGAAGATTGTAGAACCTCTCACTGCTCTCCTAAAAAAGAACTCTTTCACTTGGACTCCAGCCGCTGCTCAAGCTTTTCAAACCTTGAAGATGGTCATGTGCACCACTCCAGTCCTTGCCCTTCCTGATTTCACAAATACCTTTGTGTTGGAATGTGATGCCTCAGGGACAGGCATTGGTGCTATCCTGATGCAAGAGGGTCGACCTTTGGCCTTTACCAGCAAGCAACTATCTGAAATAAATCTAGGAAAATCCATCTATGAAAAGGAAATGTTGGCTATTCTACATGCCGTTGATTTGTGGCGCCCTTATCTATTGGGACAATGTTTCCAAATTAAGACAGACCATCAAAGCCTCAAGTATTTTCTGGAACAACGCATTTCCTCCCCAAAACAACAAAAATGGGTGACTAAAATCTTTGGATATGATTATGAGATCATTTACAAGAAAGGAAAAGACAATGTGGTTGCAGATGCACTTTCCCAAAAATATGAAGATTAAGTATCCCTTTTTTCTCTTTCATTCATTGTACCAGATTGGCTCCAAGCCATTCGCCAGGAATGGCTACAAGATCCCAAAAGTTCGCAGTTGATCCAACAATTGCAGTCCAATGCTCTAGCTTCCCCAGGGTACTCTTGGCTCCATGATGAACTTCGATACAAAGGCCGTTTGTATTTAAGTAAACAATCCAAGCCTAAATCCACGGTACTTTCTGAGCTTCATGCTACAACCACAATAGGGCACTCCGGGTTCACCAAAACCTATGACAGGGTCAAACGTTCCTTTTTCTGGGATGGTATGAAATAGGACATTCGTAATTTTGTAGCTGAACGTGATGTGTGTCAACACAACAAGGGTGAAACAATCAAATCTCTGGGCACACTACAACCGCTCCCGATTCCACCTGCTATTTGGAAGGATATCTCTATGGATTTTATTACCGGCTTACCCAAATCGGGAAATAAATCCATCATCATGGTGGTTGTTGATCGCCTTTCTAAGTATGCTCATTTCTATGCCCTTCAACACCCGTTTACAACATCCACGGTGGCTCAAATTTTCATGGATCAGGTCTTCAAGCTTCATGGCATGCCACACTCTATTGTTTCTGATCGCGACCCAACTTTCACAAGCAATTTCTGGCAAGAAATGTTCAAGATACAAGGCACCGAATTGCATCTCAACACAACTTATCATCCCCAGACTGATGGGCAAATGGAAGTTTTCAACAAGTGTTTGGAAACATATTTGAGGTGTTTTGCCTCGAAAAAGAAAAATCAATGGGCTCAATGGTTACCCCTAGCTGAATGGTGGTACAACACTTCATATCATACATCTACATGCATGACTCCTTTTGAAGTGGTATATGGACAGAAGCCACCTTTAGTTCTCTCATACTTACCGGGTGCCTCGAAGGTCCAGGCGGTTGACCTAACACTTACAACTCGAGTGGATATTCTCCGTACCCTCAAAGAGAATTTGGTCATGGCACAAAATCGCATGAAGCAACAAGCAGATCAAGGTCGCTCTGAACGTCAATTTGTAGAAGGGAATCAAGTGTTTCTTTGAATGCAACCTTACAAACAAACTTCCCTCAAGGACGAGCAGTGTCAGAAGCTAGTGCCCAAATTTTATGGTCCTTATACCGTTCTCAAGTGTGTGGGACAAGTAGCCTATCAGTTAGCTTTGCCTAGCCATTTGAAGCTACATCCTATTTTTCATGTTTCATTCTTAAAGAAGGTGATTGGAGCTAAGTGACAAATTCAAACCAACTTTCTAGAGTTAGCTAAAGAAGGATCCATTTGGCTACAACCAGAAGTAGTTTTGGACCAGCGTGAGCGTTTCCTACGTCAGAGAACCATCAAGGAAGTGCTAGTCTAGTGGAAATATACAACTCTAGCAGACGCCACTTGGGAACCAACTACCATTCTGTAGCAATTTCCTCATCTCAAGCCTTGAGGACAAGGCTGTTTTTAAGGGGGAGGACATGTCAGGGTCCTAACCCGCACATAGGTAGAACAATATATTTGGATGTAATAAAGGTCAATATTAATAAGGCCTTTCAATAAAATAAAATAAGGCGGATGTAAGAAGACCTAATAGAAGCTTCCACTTCTAGAAGGTTCTTCCTCTAGATGCTTCTTTTTAGTCTAAATAGGAGTCAAGGGTATGAGAACCCTTGCTTGGATATTATTGTAATAGAGCTCTACTCAACTGGAGATTTCCCCCTCGAAGAGGCCCGTGAACATTGCTTTCAGATTCAAAGTGCTATTTATGTTATTATTCTCACATCGTTTCAGTGTTATTGTGGTGAATGTTCTGGTTATATTGTTTTTAGTCTGCCATTACTAGCATTTTATTTCTGTTCTGCATACATTTTATATCTGGTATATTACACAACAACCCGTGTCTCTGTTTCATGGTAGTATTTTTAATAAAGAGGGAGTTTGCCTCTTTCCTGATAGAATTTCACACTTCTCAGGGCTTTCTTGAATCAGCCTGATCCGGATTTTATGAGAAGAATGAAATGAATACAGATTATTAACAGGTGCTTAACACAAAATAACAGAGATATAGTAAAACTAGTTTTCTTTTCAGTAACGAAATAAGCTGAAACTGTAAAATGCAGTGGAAACAAGCTTGCTGGAATGGTGGCGGCTTATCTCTGAGAAGAGATGTGACGGATGCGTGAATTCACCAGAAGAAGGTTACAATGAGGCTCTGAAGGAATTTTTACAATAAGAAAGAATGCCAAAAACCCTAGACATCCAAAACCCTAACCCTAGGAGATGAAATGCCAAAAGTCATGTGGGCCCTGTTTGGGTAAGCTAGTACATCAACTTCCCGGGGTCGTAACTTTTGCATATGATCTCCGTTTTAGGCGTGTGATAGCCCGTTGGAAAGGTATCACTAAGGAGATTCATTTTGGGGGCTCAATCATGCCTTTGTCTATCCTTAAGGAGCTCAATACTGAAAAACCTTCATTTAGGCCCTCAAAATGGCCCCGGTAGTAAAAACTACTAAAAATAGTAAATTGCCAAAAATGTCAGAAAACTATTTTGAGCCAGTTGGAAAAGGTGGGTGGCCATCGATATCCATCTGGATCAATCCTCCCTCCTTAGGAAGCAATGGTCTCCATTGCGTTGAGGTCCCCCATTAGATGAGGAAATTTCTGCTGAATTTGGCCCCGGGTGAGCCACTTGCCTTGGTGTAGGAGCTACCCTGCTTTGACGACTCGATAAAGCTGGATCCTTTGTTGTCGAGTGCCCTTGATCTGTCTTTCCACAATTTGATCATTGGATGCCTATTGTATGCAGTCGGGGTTGAGCTCTATTGGTTTCAGCTGTTCTGCTACTTCTGAGGTGTCAAATAATGGTGTGCAATAAGGGCGAAGGAGATCCACGTTGAACAATGGGTGCATGCCAAGGAAAGGAGGAATGTTGAGCTCAAAATAATTATCCCCCATGGCCTTGGTGATAGTGTACAGTCCATAACGGAGTGGGTGAAGCTTCCGATGGGGTCCTGTAAGGCGTTCTTTCTGCAAGTGCAACCAAACTTTGTCGTCCACCTGAAACTTATGCGGCACCCGATGTTGATCATGGCACTGTTTGTACTTGTCATTGGACTTCTGTAGGATATCCTGAACCTATTGGTGGATGTGCTGGATCCTCTCAATGAACCGGGTGGCTTTGTCAGCTTCAGTTGGAGCAGGAGATGAGTAAGTCGAGGTGACCGCAAGGGGAAGTGCAACATCTATGGGACCCAATGGTTGGAATCCCAACCCCACTTGAAATGGGTTGTGGTTGGTTGAGCTATGCAAGGCTTGGTTGTAGATATGTTGGACATAAGGAAGGCTCTCATCCCATGTGCGAGGGTTCTTTGAATTATACATGTGAAGGATATGCACAGTCATTCGATTTACAACCTCGGTTTGGCCATCTGTCTGGGGGTGGAAGGCCATGGATTTGGTGAGCTTGGTGTCCAGCAGTGACCAGAGGCTCGACCAGAATGTGATGATAAATCTACTATCCCGATCTGAGACAATGGTTTGTGGGATTCCAAAATGTACCCAGACTCGTTCAAAGAAGAGCTTGGCAGTGGCCTCTGCTGTGATGCTCTTCTTGTAGGCAACCAGAATCACCATCTTAGAAAAGCGATCAACAACCACAAAAACACAGTCATTTCCTCGCTTGGTGGAAGGGAGGCCCGACATGTATTCCATTGAGATGGATTCCCATGGCCTATAAGGAGTAGGAAGAGGGGTGTACAAGCCCTATTTCTTAGTGGTCGGTTTGGCAATAGCGCATGCAGTGCAGGACTTGATATACTTCCCGACCTCCTGTCGAAGTTTCGTCTAGTAGAAATGTTTATGTAGCATCGCCATTGTCTTTTCAACGTCGAAGTGTCCTGCCACCTGACTGTAGTGGGCTTCCCAGATCACCTTCGCTCGCTCGCTTGATGGAACAGAGATATGCCCAGACGACACAACAACCCATCCTGAAGATGGGAATTATGTACAACTTCATTTGCACCCAACATTTGGTAGGTGGTGGCGAAGTCAGGGTCTATCTCATAGAGTTGGGGCCATCCAGATGTCTCATGGCCACAAGAGTCTAGCACCGTGGTGAGTGCCGCGACTGGCGGTCTGCTGAGGAAATCGACGATGCGATTAGTGCTTCCTATATTATACTTGATGTTGAGGTGGAATTGTTGCAATTATGTGGACCACTTTGGATGGCGGTCATTTTTCAATTTTCCCTGCGTCTGCATGAACTGCAGTGGCTTATGATCAGTGTGGATGACTGTCTCCTTCCCAAGAATGTAATGTCTCCACTGGCGACATGCTTTCACAATGCAGTACATTTATTTGTCGTAAGTAGGGTACTTACAAACAATATCTGACATTGTCTCACTATGATAGGCCACGGGGTGGTCGTGCTGAGTGAGAACGACACCCACAAAATAGTCTGAAGCATCTGTCTCGATCTCAAAGGGATGCTGCAGGCATGGTAGTGAAAGTACTGGGGCCGAGCACAAGTGCTACTTCAAATTATCGAATGCTTGTTGTTGGGACCGGCCCCATGCAAATTTTGCCTTACCACCACCCCTATTTATTTGGCTGAGGGCCCATGCAATATGGGAGAAACCCAACATGAACCTGTGGTAGAAATTAGAAAGTCCCAAGAAGCTCCAAACCTCAGTGAGTGTTGTTGGGGCTGGCCAGTCACGAATGAATTAGATCTTGGCTGGATCCACATGTATTCCATGCTGATCAATGATGTAGCCTAGGTAATGGACCCTGTCCATGCAGAAGGAGCATTTTTCCAGGTTGGTGTATAGCTTGTGCTGCCACAGGGTGTGCAGAACCTGTTGAATATGCTGCAAGTGTTCCTCCCAAGTCTTGTTGTAAATTAGAATGTCATCCAGATACACCACTACAAAAGTATTGGTGAATGGTCGCAGGATATCGTCCATCATCCTCATGAAAGTGGCTGGAGCATTTTTCAAACCAAAGGGCATGACCAACCATTCAAAAAGACCTTCCTTTGACTTGAAGGTAGTCTTCCATACATCTGTCTGTTCTATTGGGACCTGGTGGTATCCAGACTTTAGATCAATCTTACTGAAGTATTTGGCCCTCGTGAGTTGATCAAGGAGGTCATCGATTCGGGGAATCGGGTACTGGTTTCTGATAGTGATTTTATTCAGAGCTCGGTAATCAATACAGAGTCGCCAGGTTCCATCTTTCTACTGTACCATCACGATTGGGCTCCCGCAAGGTGATGAGCTAGGGCGTATGTGCCCCTTGTGGAGTAGTTCTTGGATCTGTCTCTTGATCTCCTCATTCTCTAACAAAGAGAGACGATAGACTGGCCCATTCGGCAGCGGTGCGCCGGGGGTCAGATCGATGGGGTGCTTGACCTGGCAGTGCAGAGTTACCCCGGTAGGTGAGGAGAAGATATCCGATTATTCTTCAATGACCTTATCTACTTGCTTCTGCTGTGTGGAGAGGTCGTCTGCAAAGACCCTGGATGTGGCTGCGATATTTCGCTTATTCTGAGAGAGAATCACGAAGAAGACAAACTTCCCCATCTGAGAGATGACCTTCCTGCATTGGTTAGCAGAGATCAAGGAAATAACACTAGGTGGGACTGCCTCGGGTATACTGTACAATTTCCTGTTCAAAGTAATAATAACACTATGAGGCCTAGAATCATATACAACATGATGTTTCCATAAATAAGGTTGGCCCAAAAGAACATCATAAACTTCAAGAGGAGCAACATCACACAATAGATCGTCTTTGAAGGGCTTGATGCCATACGACAGTCGACACTGTTGGCCGACGCGAAGATCACTTCCTTGGCGTAGCCACCCAATGGTGTAGGCTTGTGGGGGTAGCGTTGTTGGCAGGGCTAGCCGCTTGACGATCTCTGCTGATATGAGGTTCTTCTGGCTACCACTGTCAACGATGAAGTGCAGTGGGGTGCCTTTTACCCACATTTGTGAATGGAAGAGGCACTCTCCTTCTTCTGGCTCGTCTGGTTCACCAGGCTAGATCTTGGTGGTAGAAACGGTGGCACTGGGTTCCGTGTCAATGATCCGTCTTCCCCTTTCTTGTTCTGTCTCAGAGTCAGAATCTTCATCTGATTCAGAGGCTTTCACTTCGGCCACCAGTGACTGCTTTGAGCGACAATCAACAATGTTATGCCAAGGGCTCTTATGGAAGTCGCACCATTTACCAGTATCGTTCTTTGTCTTTTTGGTGTCCTTCTTTGCTTGTGGCTTGTACTGGTTGTCTTGATACTGTCCATGTTTGCTCTGTCCTTTATTCAGTGGGTTGGGCCCACCCTTTCTTGGCTTGGGAATATCAAAGTTTATTTGTACCTTGAAGGGGGTGGTGCCTCCGTTCGAAGAAGATGCATCGCCTGTTGGTAGTCGCCGAAGGATTTGCGCGAAGCTATCCATCATCTCGTTCCTCTATTGGGTGAAGGCTTCCTCAATCAACAATTTGAAAGAATATCCTATTCTGTCATCTTTCTTTTCTCCTGCCATGGGAGGTCGCTTGGGCGTGCAAGAGCTTCTGTCCTCAAGAGAAACAAGCTCGAGACCCAACTCTTTGTACTTCGACCTCGTTGGGGACATGCATTAAGACGACAAGGAGAAGACTGCTCTGATACCACTGATCTGGATTTTATGAGTAGAACGAAATGAATACAGATTATTAACAGGTGCTTAACACAAAATAACAGAGATACAGTAAAACTGGTTTTGTATTCAATAACGAAATAAGCTGAAACTGTAAAATGCAGTGGAAACAAGCTTGCTGGAATGGTGGTGGTTTATCTCTGAGAAGAGATGTGACGACCACGTGCATTCACCAGAAGAAGGTTACAATGAGGCTCTGGAGGCCTTTTTACAATAAGAAAGAATTCCAAAAACCCTAGACATTCAAAACCCTAACCCTAGGAGATGAAACGCCAAAAGTCATGTGGGCCTCATTTGGGTAAGCTAATACATCAACTTCCCGGGGTCGTAACTTTTGCATACGATCTCCATTTTAGGCGTGTGATAGCCCGTTGGAAAGGTATCGCCGAGAAGATTCATTTTAGGCGCTTAGTCATGTCTCTGGATATATTTTAGGAGCTCGATACCGAAAAACCTTCATTTAGGCCCTCAAAATGGCCCCGAAAGTAAAAACTACTAACAATAGTAAATTGCCAAAAATGTCAGAATTTTTTTTTGAGCCAGTTGGAAAAGGTGGGTGGCCACCGATATCCATCTAGATCAATCCTACCTCCTTAGGAAGCAATGGTATCCATTGCGTTGAGGTCCCCCATTAGATGAGGAAATGTCTTCTGAATTTGGCCTCGGGTGAGCCACTTGCCTTGGTGTAGGAGCTGCCCTGCTTTGATGACTCAATAAAGCTGGATCCCTTGTTGTCGAGGGCCCTTGATCTGTCTGTCTACAATATGATCATTGGATGCCTGTTGTATGTAGTAAAGTTTGAGCTCTATTGGTGTCAGCTGTTCTGCTACTTCTGAGGTTTCAAATAATGGTGGGAAATAAGGGCGAAGGAGATCCACATTGAACACTGGGTGCAGGCCAAGGAAAAGAGGAATGTTGGGCTCAAAAAAATTATCCCCCACGGGCTTGGTGATAGTGTATGGTCCATAACGGAGTGGTCAAAGCTTCCGATGGGGTCCTGTAAGGCGTTCTTTCTGTAAGTGCAACCAAACTTTGTCGCCCACCTAAAACTTATGCGACACCCAATGTTGATCATGGTGCTGTTTGTACTTGTCATTGGACTTCTGTAGGATATCCTGAACCTGTTGGAAGATGTGCTGGATCCGCTCAATGAACCGGGTGGCTTTGGCAGCTTCAGTTGGAGGAGGATATGAGTAAGTCGAGGTGACCGCAAGGGGAAGTGCAACATCTATGGGACCCAATGGTTGGAATCCCAACCCCACTTGAAAGGGGCTGTGGCCGGTTGAGCTATGCAAGGCTCAGTTGTAGCTATGCTGGACATAAGGAAGGATCTCATCCCATGTGTGAGGGTTCTTTAAATTATGCATGTGAAGGATATGCACAATCATTCGATTTACAACCTCGGTTTGGCCATCTGTTTGGGGATGGAAGGCCGTGGATTTGGTGAGCTTGGTTTCCAACAGTGACCAGAGGCTCGACCAGAATGTGCTGAGAGATCGACTATCCCGATCTGAGACAAAGGTTTGTATGATTCCAAAATGTACCCAGACTCTTTCAAAGAAGAGCTTGGCAGTGGCCTCTGCTGTGATGCTCTTCTTATAGGCAACCAGAATCACCATCTTAGAAAATGATCAACAACCAAAAAAACACAGTCATTTCCCCGCTTGGTGGATGGGAGGCCCGACATGTGTTCCATTGAGATGGATTCCCATGGCCTTTCAGGAGTAGGAAGAGGGGTGTAAAAGCCCTGTTTCTTAGTGGTCGGTTTGGCAATAACGCAGGCAGTGCAGGACCTGATATACTTGCCGACCTCCTGTCGAAGTTTTGGCCAGTATAAATGTTTTTGTAGCATCGCTATTGTCTTTTCGACACCGAAGTGTCCTGCCACCCGACTGTAGTGGGCTTCCCAGATCAACTTTGCTCTCTCGCTTAATGGAACATAGATATGGCCCAGACGACACAACAATCCATCCTGAAGATGGAAATTATCGACAACTGCATTTGCACCCAACATTTGGTAGGTGGTGGCGAAGTCAAGGTCTGTCTCATAGAGTTGGGGCCATCTAGATGTCTCATGGCTGCAAGAGTCTAGCACCGTGGTGAGTTCCGCGACTGGAGGTCTGCTGAGGAAATCGACGACGCGATTGGTGCTTCCTATTTTATACTTGATGTTGAGGTGGAATTGTTGCAAGTATGTGGACCACTTTTGATGGCGGTCATTTTGCAGTTTTCCCTGCGTCTGCATGAACTGCAGTGGCATATGATAAGTGTGGATGACTGTCTCCTTCCCAAGAATGTAATGTATCCACTGGCGACATGCTTGCACAATGGAGTACATTTCTTTTTCATAAGTAGGGTAATTACAAACAGTATCTAACAGTGTCTCACTATGATAGGCCACAGGGTGGCTGTGCTGAGTGAGAACGACGCCCATGGCATAGTCTGAAGCATCTATCTCGATCTCAAAGGGATGCTGCAGGTCTGGTAGTGAAAGTACTGGGGCTGAGCACAAGCGCTACTTCAAATCATTGAACGTTTGTTGTTGGGACCGGCCCCATGAAAATTTTGCCTTACCACCACCCCTGTTTATTTGGCTGAGGGCCCATGCAATATGGGAGAAACCCAACACGAACCTGTGGTAGAAATTAGCAAGTCCCAAGAAGCTCCGAATCTCAGTGAGTGTTGTTGGGGCTGGCCAGTCACGGATGACTTGGATCTTGGCTGGATCCACATGTACGCCATGCTGATCAATGATGTAGCCCAGGTGATGGACCCTGTCCATGCCGAAGGAGCATTTTTCCAAGTTGGCATATAGCTTGTGCTGCCGCAGGGTGTGCAGAACCTGTTGAATATGCTGCAAGTGTTCATCCCAAGTCTTGCTGTAAATTAGAATGTCATCCAGATACACCACTACAAAAGTATTGGTGAATGGTCGCAGGATATCGTCCATCATCCTCATGAAAGTGGCTGGAGCATTTGTCAAACCAAAGGGCATGACCAACCATTCAAAAAGTCCTTCCTTTGACTTGAAGGCAGTCTTCCATATATCAATCTGTTCTATCAGGACCTGGTGGTAGCCAGACTTCAGATCAATCTTACTGAAGTATTTGGCTCCCATGAGTTGATCAAGGAGGTCATCGATTCGGGGAATCAGGTACCGGTTTCTGACAGTGATTTTATTCAGAGCCCGGTAATCAATACAGAGTCGCCAGGTTCCATCTTTCTTCTGTACCGACACTATTGGGCTTCCGCAAGGTGATGAGCTAGGGCGTATGTGCCCCTTGTGGAGAAGTTCTTGGATCTGTCTCTTGATGTCCTCACTCTCTAACAAAGAGTGACGATAGACTGGCCCATTGGGCAGGAGTGCGCCGGGGGTCAGATCAATGGGGTGCTTGACCTGGCAGTGCAGAGGTACCCCGGTAGGTGAGGAGGAGATATCCAAGTATTCTTCCACGACCTTATCTACTTGCTTCTGTAGTGTGGATAGTTCGGCCACAGAGACCCTAGATGTGGCTACGATCTTTTTCTTATTTTGAGAGCGAATCACGAAGAAGACAAACTTCCCCGTCTAAGAGATGACCTTCCTCCATTGCTTAACATAGATCAAGGAAATAGCACTAGGTGGGACTTCCTCGGGTATCCTGTACAATTTCCTGTTCAAAGTAATAATAACACTACGAGGCCTAGAGTCATATATAGCATGACGTTTCCATAAATAAGGTTGGCCCAAAAGAACATCACAAATTTCAAGAGGAGCAACATCACACAATACCTCGTCTTTGAACGACTTGATGCCATACGATAGTCGACACTGTTGGCCGACGCGGAGATCACTTCCTTGGCGGAGCCATTAGATGGTGTAGGGTTGCGGGTGTGGCGTTGTTGGCAGGGCCAGCCGCTTGACGACCTCTTCTGAGATGAGGTTCTTCTGGTTACTGCTATCAACGATGTAGTGCAGCGAGGTGCCTTTTACCCACATCTGTGAATGGAAGAGGCGCTCTCCTTCTTCTGGCTCGTCTGGTTCACCATGCTGGATCTTGGTGGTAGCAATGGTGGCACTGGGTTCCATGTCAATGATCCGTCTTCCCCTTTCTGGTTCTGTCTTGGAGTCAGAATCTGCATCTGATTCAGAGGCTTTCACTTTGACCACCAGCGACTGCTTTGAGCGACAGTCAATAGTGTTATGCCAAGTGCTCTTATGGAAGTCACACCACTTCCCGATATCTTTCTTTGTCTTTCCGGTATCCTTCTTTGCTTGCGGCTTGTACTGGTTGTCTTGATACTGTCCATCTTTGCTCTATCCTTTGTTCGGTGGGTTGGGGCCACCCTTTCCTGGCTTTTGTTTTGAGAGGTTCCCAGGCCCAAATTGCCGCGTCTTTTGTTTGAGCTTCTGCTCGATTTTGATGACATATCAGTGGGCCACGCCGAAGGATGAGATGTCTAGAAATTCCATTTCGGTCTGGATGTATCTATACAGAGCATCGGGATACTTGAGCGCCAGATGTCACTCCGAATCTTTGATAACCAACTTGGTGTGCAAGGTATGGAAGATATTTGTGAAATCTAACACTGCTTGGTCTGTTTCTTACCGCAGTGTGGTCCATTTGGTATATAGGTCGTCATAACTTTCGACAGGGTAGTATTGTTCCTTAATAGCATCCCTGAAGGATTCCCAGGTGGCCGTGACTGAAAATAATGAGGTTTCCTCTATTTCCTTTTGCTCACATAAAGTTTCCCACCAATATTTGACACGGGGAATGACTTTGAGGAGCACAAAAGTAATCTTTTCTCTATTCGAAAATTTATGAACAGAAAAATACCCTTCTAGTAGATTCAACCACTTGCCTACAACATCTGCGTCTATCTGACCTTCAAATATAGGAATATCAAAGTTTATTTGTACCTTGAAGGGGGTGGCGCCTCTGTTCGAAGAAGATGCATCACCTGTTGTTAGTCGCCGAAGGATTTGCGCGAAGCTATCCATCATCTCGTTCCTCTGTTGCGTGTGGGCTTCCTCAATCAACAGTTTGAAAGGATCTCCTATTCCATCATCTTTATTTTCATGGATGACTTGGATCTTGGCTGGATCCACATGTACGCCATGCTGATCAATGATGTAGCCCAGGTAATGGACCCTGTCCATGCCAAAGGAGCATTTTTCTAGGTTGGTGTATAGCTTGTGCTGCCGCAGGGTGTGCAAAACCTGTTGAATATGCTGCAAGTGTTCGTCCCAAGTCTTGCTGTAAATTAGAATGTCATCCAGATACACCACTACAAAAGTATTGGTGAATGGTCGCAGGATATCATCCATCATCCTCATGAAAGTGGCTGGAGCATTTGTCAAACCAAAGGGCATGACCAACCATTCAAAAAGTCCTTCGTTTGACTTGAAGGTAGTCTTCCATACATCTGTCTGTTCTATCAGGACCTGGTGGTAGCCAGACTTCAGATCAATATTACTGAAGTATTTGGCCCCCGTGAGTTGATCAAGGAAGTCATCGATTCGGGGAATCGGGTACCGGTTTCTGACAGTGATTTTATTAGAGCCCGGTAATCAATACAGAGTCGCCAGGTTCCATCTTTCTTTTGTACGAGCATGATTGGGCTCCCGCAAGGTGATGAGATAGGGCGTATGTGCCCCTTGTGGAGTAGTTCTTGGATCTGTCTCTTGATCTCCTCATTCTCTGACAAAGAGTGACAATAGACTGGCCCATTGGGCAGCGGTGCGTCGGGGGTCAGATCGATGGGGTGATTGACCTGGCAGTGCAGAGGTACCCCGGTAGGTGAGGAGAAGATATCCGAGTATTCTTCCACCACCTTATCTACTTGCTTCTACTGTGTGGAGAGGTCGGTCACATAGACCCTAGATGTGGTTGTGATCTTTCGCTTATTCTGAGAGCGAATCATGAAGAAGACAAACTTCCCTGTCTGAGAGATGACCTACCTGCATTGCTTAGCAGAGATCAAGGAAATAGCACTAGGTGGGACTGCCTCGGGTATCCTGTAGAATTTCCTGTTCAAAGTAATAATAACACTACGAGGCCTAGACTCATATACAGCATGGCGTTTCCATAAATAAGGTTGGCCCAAAAGAACATCACAAACTTCAAGAGGAGTTACATCACACAATACCTCGTCTTTGAAGGTCTTGATGCCATACGATAGTCGACACTGTTGGTCGACGCGGAGATCGCTTCCTTGGCGGAGCCATCCAATGGTGTAGGGTTGTGGGTTTGGCGTTGTTGGCAGGGCCAACTGCTTGACGACCTCTGCAAAGATGAGGTTCTTCTGGCTACCACTGTCAACGATGAAGTGCAACGGGGTGCCTTTTACCCACATCTGTGAATGGAAGATGCGCTCTCCTTCTTCTGGCTCGTCTGGTTCACCAGGATAGATCTTGGTGGTAGCAATGGTGTCACTGGGTTCCGCGTCAATGATCCGTATTCCCCTTTCTGGTTCTGTCTAGGAGTCAGAATCTGCATCTGATTCAGAGGCTTTCACTTCGGCCACCAGCGACTACTTTGAGCGACAGTCAAAAGTGTTATGCCAAGGGCTCTTATGGAAGTCGCACCACTTCACGATATCTTTCTTTGTCTTTCCGGTGTCCTTCTTTTCTTGCGGCTTGTATTGGTTGTCTTGATACTGTCCATCTTTGCTCTGTCCTTTGTTCGATGGTTTGGGGCCACTCTTTCCTGGCTTTTGTTGTGAGGGGTTCCCAGGCCCAAATTGCCACGTCTTTTGTTTGAGCTTCTGCTCGATTTTGACGGCATATCGGTAGGCCGCGCCTAAGGATGAGATGTATAGAAATTCCATTTCGGTCTAGATGTATCTATGTAGAGCACCGCGATACTTGAGCACTAGATGTCACTCCGAATCTTTGATAGCCAACTTGGTGCGCAAGGTATGGAAGATATTTGTGAAATCTGGCACTGCTTGGTCTCTTTCTTGCCGCAGTGTGGTCCATTTGGTATACAGGTCGTCATAACTTCCGACAGGGTAGTATTGTTCCTTAATAGCATCCCTGAAGGATTCCCAGGTGGCCATGACTGAAAATAATGAGGTTTCCTCTGTTTCCTTTTGCTCACAGAAAGTTTCCCACCAATCTTTGACATGGGGAACGACTTTGAGGAGCACAAAAGTAATCTTTTCTCTATTCAAAAATTTATGAACAGTAAAATACCCTTCTAGTAGATTCAACCACTTGTTTACAACATCTGCGTCTATCTGACCTTCAAATATAGGAATATCAAAGTTTATTTGTACCTTGAAGGGGGTGGCCCCTCCGTTCGAAGAAGATGCATCGCTTGTTGGTAGTCGCCGAAGGATTTGCACGAAGCTATCCATCATCTCGTTCTTATGTTGCGTGAGGGCTTCCTCAATCAATAGTTTGAAAGGATCTCCTGTTCCATAATATTTCTTTTCTCCTGCCATTGGATGCGAGAGCTTCTGTCCTCAAGAGAAACAAGCTCGAGACCCAACTCTTTGTACTCCGACCTCGTTGGGGACATGCATTAAGACGACAAGGAGCAAACCGCTCTCATACCACTGATCCAGATTTTATGAGCAGAACGAAATGAATACAGATTATTAATAGGTGCTTAACAAAAAATAACAGAGATACAGTAAAACTGGATTTCTATTCAATAACGAAATAAGCTGAAACTGTAAAATGCAGCGGAAACAAGGTTGCTGGAATGGCGGCGGCTTATCTCTGAGAAGAGATGTGACAGCCGTGTGCATTCACCAGAAGAAGGTTACAATGAGGCTCTGAAGGCATTTTTACAATAAGCAAGAATGCCCAAAACCCTAGACATCCAAAACCCTAACCCTAGGAGATGAAACGCCAAAAGTCATGTGGACCCCGTTTGGGTAAGCTAGTACATCAACTTCTCGGGGTCGTAACTTTTGCATACGATCTCCGTTTTAGGCGTGTGATAGCCCGTTGGAAAGGTTTCTCCAAGGAGATTCATTTTAGGGGTTCAATCATGCCTTTGACTATTATTTAAGAGATCGAAACTGAAAAACCTTCATTTAGGCCCTCAAAATGGCCTCGAAAGTAAAAACTACTAAAAATAGTAAATTTCCAAAAATGTTAGAAGACTATTTTGAGCCAGTTGGAAAAGGTGGGTGGCCACCGATATCCATCTGGATCAATCCTCCCTCAGGAAGCAATGGTATCCATTCCTTTGAGGTCCCCCATTAGATTAGGA
The DNA here is from genome assembly GCA_009831015.1 of Picea engelmannii. Lineage (NCBI taxonomy): Eukaryota > Viridiplantae > Streptophyta > Pinopsida > Pinales > Pinaceae > Picea > Picea engelmannii. The sequence continues at coordinate 553,253 of ML778028.1, forward strand.
AATTTCTGCTAAATTTGGCCTTGGGTGAGCCACTTGCCTTGGTGTAGGAGCTGCCCTGCTTTGACGACTCGATAAAGCTGGATCCTTTATTGTCGAGTGCCCTTGATCTATCTATCCAAAATCTGATCATTGGATGCCTATTGTATGCATTCGGGGTTGATCTCTGTTGGTGTCAGTTGTTCTGCTACTTCTGAGGTGTCCAATAATGGTGGGAAATAGGGGCGAAGGAGATCCACGTTGAACACTGGGTGCAGGCCAAGAAAAGGAGGAATGTTGAGCTCAAAAGAATTATCCCCCACGTCCTTGGTGATAGTGTATGGTCCATAACATAGTGGGTGAAGCTTCCGATGGGGTCCTGTAAGGCATTCTTTCTGCAAGTGCAACCAAACTTTGTCGCCCACCTAAAACTTATGCGACACCCGATGTTGATCATGGCGCTGTTTGTACTTGTCATTGGACTTCTGTAGGATATCCTGAACCTGTTGGCAGATGTGTAGGATCTTCTCAATGAACCGGGTGGCTTTGTCAACTTCAGTTTGAGCAGGAGATGAGTCAGTCGATGTGACAGCAAGGGGAAGTGCAACATCTATGGGACCCAATGGTTGGAATCCCAACCCCACTTGAAAGGGGATGTGGCCGGTTGAGCTATGCAAGGCTCGGTTGTAGATATGCTGGACATAAGGAAGGATCTCATCCCATGTGCGAGGTTTATTTGAATTATACATGCGAAGGATATGCACAATCATTCGATTTACAACAGTGACCAGAGGCTCGACCAGAATGTGCTGAGAAATCGACTTTCCCGATATGAGACAATGGTTTGTGGGATTCCAAAATGTACCTAGACTCGTTCAAAGAAGAGCTTGGCAGTGGCCTCTGCTGTGATGCTCTTCTTGTATGCAACCAGAATCGACATCTTAGAAAAGCGATCAACAACCACAAAAACACACTCATTTCCCCGCTTGGTGGATGGGAGGCCTGACATGTATTCCATTGAGATCAATTCCCATGGACTTTCAGGAGTAGGAAGAGGGGTGTACAAGCCCTGTTTGTTAGTGGTCGGTTTGGCAATAGCACAGGCAGTGCAGGACCTAATATACTTGCCGACCTCTTGTTGAAGTTTCGACCAGTAGAAATGTTTCTGTAGCATCGCTATTGTCTTTTCGACACCGAAGTGTCCTGCCACCCGACTGTAGTGGGATTCCCAGATCAGCTTCGCTCTCTCGCTTGATGGAACACAGATATGGCCCAGACGACACAACAACCCATCCTGAAGATGGAAATTATGGACAACTGCGTTTGCACCCAACATTTGGTAGGTGGTGGTGAAGTCAGGGTCTGTCTCATGGAGTTGGGGCCATCCAAATGTCTCATGGTCGCAAGAGTCTAGCACCGTGGTGAGTGCCGTGACTGGCGGTCTGCTGAGGCAATCGACGATGTGATTGGTGCTTCCTATTTTATACTTGATGTTGAGGTGGAACTGTTGCAAGTATGTGGACCACTTTTGATGGCGGTCATTTTGCAGTTTTCCCTGCATCTGGATGAACTGCAGTGGCTTATGATCAGTGTGGATGACTGTCTCCTTCCCAAGAATGTAATGTCTCCACTGGCGACATGCTTGCACAATGGAGTACATTTCTTTGTCATAAGTAGGGTACTTACGAACAATATCTGACAGTGTCTCACTATGATAGGCCACGGGGTGGCCATGCTAAGTGAGAACGACGCCTACGACATAGTCTGAAGCATCTGTCTGGATCTCAAAGGGATGCTGCAGGTCTAGTAGTGAAAGTACTGGCGATGAGCACAAGCATTGCTTCAAATCATCGAACGCTTGTTGTTGGGACCGGCCCCATGCAAATTTATCCTTACCACCACCTCTGTTTATTTGGCTGAGGGCCCATGAAATATGGGAGAAACCCAACACGAACCTATGGTAGAAATTAGCAAGTCCCAAGAAGCTCCGAAGCTCAGTGAGTGTTGTTGGGGCTGGCCAGTCACGGATGACTTGGATCTTCACTGGATCCACATGTACGCCATGCTGATCAATGATGTAGGCCAAGTAATGGACCCTGTCCATGCCGAAGGAGCATTTTTCCAGGTTGGCGTATAGCTTGTTCTACCGCAGGGTGTGCAGAACCTATTGAATATGCTGCAAGTGTTCGTCCCAATTCTTGCTGTAAATTAGAATGTCATCCAGATACACAACTACAAAAGTATTGGTGAATGGTCACAGGATATCATCCATCATCCTCATGAAAGTGGCTGGAGCATTTGTCAAACCAAAGGGCATGACCAACCATTCAAAAAGTCCTTCCTTTGACTTGAAGGCAGTCTTCCATACATCTGTCTGTTCTATCGGGACCTGGTGGTAGCCAGACTCCAGATCAATCTTACTGAAGTATTTGTCCCCCGTGAGTTGATCAAGGAGGTCATCGATTCGGGGAATCGGGTACCGGTTTCTGACAGTGATTTTATTCAGAGCCTGGTAATCAATACAGAGTCGCCAGGTTCCATATTTCTTCTGTACCAACACGATTGGGCTCCCGCAAGGTGATGAGCTAGGGCATATGTGCCCCTTGTGGAGCAGTTCTTGGATCTGTCTCTTGATCTCCTCATTCTCTAACAAAGAGCGATGATAGACTGGCCCATTGGGCAGCGGTGCGCCGGGGGTCAGATCGATGGGGTGCTTGACGTGGCAGTGCGGAGGTACCCTGGTAGGTGAGGAGAAGATATCCGAGTATTCTTCCATGACCTTATCTACTTACTTCTACTGTGTGGAGAGGTTGGCTGCAGAGACCCTGGATGTGGCTGCAATCTTTCGCTTATTCTGTGAGCGAATCACGAAGAAGACAAACTTCCCCATCTGAGAGATGACCTACCTGCATTGGTTAGCATAGATAAAGGAAATAACACTAGGTGGGACTGCCTTGGGTATCCTATACAATTTCCTGTTCAAAGTAATAATAACACTACGAGGCCTAGACTCATATACAACATGATGTTTCCATAAGCCTTTTACCCACATCTGTGAATGGAAGAGGTGCTCTCCTTCTTCTGGCTCGTCTGGTTCACCAGGCTAGATCTTGGTGGTAACAACGGTGGCACTGGGTTCCAAATCAATGATCCATCTTCCCCTTTCTGGTTCTATCTCAGAGTCAGAATCTGCATTTGATTCAAAGGCTTTCACTTCGGCCACCAGCGATTTCTTTGAGCGACAGTCAACAGTGTTATGCCAAGGGCTCTTATAGAAGTCGCACCACTTCCTGATATCTTTCTTTGTCTTTTCAGTGTCCTTCTTTGCTTGCGGATTGTACTGGTTTTCTTGATACTATCAATCTTTGCTCTATCCTTTGTTTGGTGGGTTGGGGCCACCCTTTCCTAGCTTTTGTTGTGAGGGGTTCCCAGGCCCAAATTACCACGTCTCTTGTTTGAGCTTCTGCTCGATTTTGATGACATATCGGTAGGCCACGCCCAAGGATGAGATGTCTAGAAATTCCATTTTGGTCTGTATGTATCTATGCAGAGCACCGTGATACTTGAGCACCAGATGTCACTCCGAATCTTTGATACCCAACTTGGTGTGCAAGGTATGGAAGATATTTGTGAAATCTGGCATTACTTGGTCTCTTTCTTGCCACAATGTGGTCCATTTGGTATACAGGTCGTCATAACGTCCGACAGGGTAGTATTGTTCCTTAATAACATCCCTGAAGGATTCCCAGGTGGCCGTGACTGAAAATAATGAGGTTTCCTCTGTCTCCTTTTGCTCACAGAAAGTTTCCCACCAATCTTTGTCACGGGGAACGACTTTGAGGAGCGCAAAAGTAATCTTTTCTCTATTCGAAAATTTATGAATAGAAAAATAGCCTTCTAGTAGATTCAACCACTTGTCTACAACATCTGCGTCTATCTGACCTTCAAATATAGGAATATCAAAGTTTATTTGTACCTTGAAGGGGGTGGTGCCTCCGTTCGAAGAAGATGCATTGCCTATTGGTAGTCGCCGAAGGATTTGCACAAAGCTATCCATCATCTCGTTCCTCTGTTGCATGAGGGCTTCCTTAATCAACAGTTTGAAAGGATCTCCTATTCCATCATCTTTATTTTCTCCTGCCATGGGAGGTCGCTTGGGCATGTGAGAGCTTCTGTCCTCAAGAGAAACAAGCTCGAGACCCAACTCTTTGTACTCTGACCTCGTTGGGGACATGCATTAAGACGACAAGGAGCAGACCGCTCTGATACCACTGATCCAGATTTTATGAGTAGAACGAAATGAATACAAATTATTAACAGGTTCTTAACACAAAATAACAGAGATACAGTAAAACTGGTTTTCTATTCAATAACGAAATAAGCTGAAACTGTAAAATGCAGCGGAAACAAGCTTGCTGGAATGGTGGCGGCTTATCTCTGAGAAGAGATGTGACGGTCACGCGCATTCGCCAGAAGAAGATTACAATGAGGCTCTGAAGGAATTTTTACAATAAGAAAGAATGCCCAAAACCCTAGACATCCAAAACCGTAACCCTAGGAGATGAAACACCAAAAGTCATGTGGGCCCCATTTGGGTAAGCTAGTACATCAACTTCCCGGGGTCGTAACTTTTGCATATGATCTCCGTTTTAGGCGTGTGATAGCCCGTTGGAAAGGTATCACCAAGGAGATTCATTTTGGGGGATAAATCATTCCTATGGCTATCATTGAAGAGATTGATAACGAAAACCTTCATTTAGGCCCTCAAAATGGCCCCCGAAGTAAAAACTACTAAAAATAGTAAATTTCCAAAAATGTTAGAAAACTGTTTTGAGCCAGTTGGAAAAGGTGGGTGGCCACCGATATCCATCTGGATCAATCCTCCCTCCTTAGGAAGCAATGGTATCCATTGCATTGATCTCCCCCATTAGATGAGGAAATTTCTGCTGAATTTGGCCCCAGGTGAGCCACTTGCCTTGGTGTAGGAGCTACCCTGCTTTGATGACTCGATAAAGCTGGATCCTTTGTTGTCGAGTGCCCTTGATCTGTCTGTTCACAATATGATCATTGGATGCCTATTGTATGCAGTCGGGGTTGAGCTCTGTTGGTGTCAACTGTTCTTCTACTTCTGAGGTGTCCAATAATGGTGGGAAATAAGGGCGAAGGAGATCCCCGTTGAACACTGGCCGCAGGCCAAGGAAAGGAGGAATGTTGAGCTCAAAAGAATTAATCCCCATGGCATTGGTGATAGTGTACGGTCCATAATGGAGTGGGCGAAGCTTCCGATGGGGTCTTGTAAGGCGTTCTTTCTGCAAGTGCAACCAAACTTTGTCGCCCACCTGAAACTTATGCGACACTCGATGTTGATCATGGCGCTGTTTGTACTTGTCATTGGACTTCTGTAGGATATCCTGAACCTATTGGAAGATGTGCTAGATTCGCTCAATGAATCGGGTGGCTTTGTCAGCTTCAGTTGGAGCAGGATATGAGTAAGTCGAGGTGACCGCAAGGGGAAGTGCAACATCTATGGGACCCAATCGTTGGAATCCCAACCCCACTTGAAAGGGGCTGTGGCTGGTTGAGCTATGCAAGGCTCGGTTGTAGCTATGCTGGACATAAGGAAGGCTCTCATGCCATGTGCGAGGGTTCTTTGAATTATACATGCGAAGGATATGCACAATCATTCGATTTACAACCTCGGTTTGGCCATCTATCTGGTGGTGGAAGGCCATGGATTTGGTGAGCTTGGTGTCTAGTAGTGACCAGAGGCTCGACTAGAATGTGCTGAGAAATTGACTATCCTGATCTGAGACAATGGTTTGTGGGATTCCAAAATGTACCCAGACTCGTTCAAAGAAGAACTTGGCAGTGGCCTCTACTGTGATGCTCTTCTTGTAGGCAACCAAAATCTCCATCTTAGAAAAGCGATCAACAACCACAAAAACACAGTCATTTCCCCGCTTGGTGGATGGGAGGCCCGACATGTATTCCATTGAGATGGATTCCCATGGCCTTTCAGGAGTAGGAAGAGGGGTGTACAAGCCTTGTTTCTTAGTGGTCGGTTTGGCAATAGCACAGGCAGTGCAGGACCTGATATACTTGCCGACCTCCTGTCGAAGTTTCAGCCAGTAGAAATGTTTCTATAGCATCGCCATTGTCTTTTCGACGCCGAAGTGTCCCTCCACCCGACTGTAATGGGATTCCCAGATCAGCTTCGCTTGCTCGCTTGATGGAATATAGATATGGCCTAGATGACACAACAACCCATCCTGAAGATGGAAATTATCGACAACTGCATTTGCACCCAACATTTGGTAGGTGGTGGCGAAGTCAGGGTCTGTCTCATAGAGTTCGGGTCATCTAGATGTCTCATGGCCGCAAGAGTCTAGCACCATGGTGAGTTCCGCGACTGGCAGTCTGCTGAGGCAATCGATGCCGCGATTGGTGTTCCTATTTTATACTTGATGTTGAGATGGAATTGTTGCAAGTATGTGGACCACTTTTGATGGCAGTCATTTTGCAGTTTTCCCTGCATCTGCATGAACTATAATGGCTTATGATCAGTGTGGATGACTGTATCCTTCCCAGGAATGTAATGTCTCCACTGGCGACATGCTTTCACAATGGAGTACATTTCTTTGTCATAAGTAGGGTACTTACGAACATTATCTAACAATGTCTCACTATGATAGGCCACAGTGTGACCGTACTGAGTGAGAACGACGCCCATGGCATAGACTGAAGCATCTGTCTCGATCTCAAAGGGATGCTGCAGGTTTGGTAGTGAAAGTACTGGGGTTGAGCACAAGCTCTGCTTCAAATCATCCAATGCTTTTTGTTGGGACATGCCCCATGCAAATTTTGCCTTACCACCACCCCTGTTTATTTGGATGAGGGCCCATGCAATATGGGAGAAACCTAACACAAACCTGTGGTAGAAATTAGCAAGTCCCAAGAAGCTCCAAATCCCAGTGAGTGTTGTTGGGGCTGGCCAGTTACGAAATTCTTGGATCTTGGCTGGATCCACATGTACACCATGCTGATCAATGATGTAGCCCAGGTAATGGACCCTGTCCATGTCGAAGGAGCATTTTTCCAGGTTGGCGTATAGCTTGTGCTGCCGCAGGGTGTGCATAACCTGTTGAATATGCTGCAAGTGTTCGTCCCAAGTCTTGCTGTAAATTAGAATGTCATCCAGATACACCACTACAAAAGTATTGGTGAATGGTCACAGGATATCGTCCATCATCCTCATGAAAGTGGATGGAGCATTTTTCAAACCAAAGGGCATGACCAACCATTCAAAAAGTCCTTCCTTTGACTTGAAGGCAGTCTTCCATACATCTGTCTGTTCTATCGGGACCTGGTGGTAGCCAGACTTCAAATCAATCTTACTGAAGTATTTGGCCCTCGTGAGTTGATCAAGGAGGTCATCGATTCGGGGAATCGGGTACCGGTTTCTGACAATGATTTTATTCAGAGCCCGATAATCAATACATAGTCGCTAGGTTCCATCTTTCTTCTGTACGAGCACGATTGGGCTCCCGCAAGGTGATGAGATAGGGCGTATGTGCCTCTTGTGGAGAAGTTCTTGGATATGTCTCTTGATCTCCTCATTCTCTAACAAAGAGCGATGATATACTGGCCCATTGGGAAGTGGTGCGCCGTGGGTCAGATCGATGGGGTGCTTTACCTGGGCAGAGGTACCCCTATAGGTGAGGAGAAGATATCTGAGTATTCTTCCATGACCTTATCTACTTGCTTCTGCTGTGTGGAGAGGTCGGCCGGAGAGACCTTGGATGTGGCTGCGATCTTTCACTTATTCTGAGAGTGAATCACGAAGAAGATAAACTTCCCCATCTGAGAGATGACCTTCCTGCATTTCTTAGCAGAGATCAAGGAAATAACACTAGGTGGGACTACCTCAGGTATCCTGTACAATTTCCTGTTCAAAGTAATAATAACACTACGAGGCCTAGACTCATATACAACATGACGTTTCCATAAATAACATTGGCCCAAAAGAACATCACAAACTTCAAGAGGAGCAACATCACACAATACCTCATCTTTGAAGGGCTTGATGCCATACGACAGTCGACACTGTTGGCCGACGCGGAGATCGCTTCCTTGGCAGAGCCATCCAATGGTGTAGGGTTGTGGGTGTGGTGTTGTTGGTAGGGCCAACCACTTGACGACCTCTGCTGAGATGAGGTTCTTCTGGCTACCGCTGTCAACGATGAAGTGCAGCGGGGTGCCTTTTACCCACATCTGTGAATGGAATAGGCACTCTCCTTCTTCTGGCTCATTTGGTTGTCCAGGTTTGATCTTGGTGATAGAAACGGTGGCACTGGGTTCCGCATCAATGATCCATCTTCCCCTTTCTGGTTCTATCTCAGAGTCAGAATCTGCGTCTGATTCAGAGGCTTTCACTTCGGCCACCAACGACTGCTTTGAGCGACAATCAACAATGTTATGCCAAGGGCTCTTATGGAAGTCGCACCACTTCTCGGTATCTTTCTTTGTCTTTTCGATGTCCTTCTTTGCTTGCGGCTTGTACTGGTTGTCTTGATACTTTCCATATTTTCTCTGTCCTTTGTTCGGTGGGTTGGGGCCACCCTTTCCTAGCTTTTGTTGTGAGGGGTTCCTAGGCCCAAATTGCCGAGTCTTTTGTTTGAGCTTCTGCTCGATTTTGACAGCATATTGGTAGGCCGCGCCCAAGGATGAGATGTATAGAAATTCCATTTCAGTCTAGATGTATCTATGCAGAGCACTGCGATACTTGAGCACCATATGTCACTCCAAATCTTTGATACCCAACTTGGTGCGCAAGGTATGGAAGATATTTGTGAAATCTGGGACTGCTTGGTCTCTTTCTTGCCGCAGTGTGGTCCATTTGGTATACAAGTTGTCATAACTTCCAACAGAGTAGTATTGTTTCTCAATAGCATCCCTGAAGGATTCCCAGGTGGCCATGACTAAAAATAATGAGGTTTCCTCTGTTTCCTTTGCTCACAGAAAGTTTCCCACCAATCTTTGACATGGGGAATGACTTTGAGGAGCACAAAAGTAATCTTTTCTCTATTCAAAAATTTATGAACAGGAAAATACCCTTCTAGTAGATTCAACCACTTGTCTACAACATCTGCGTCTATCTAACCTTCAAATATAGGAATATCAAAGTTTGTTTGTACCTTGAAGGGGGTGGCGCCTCCGTTCGAAGAAGATGCTTCGCTTGTTGGTAGTCGCCGAAGGATTTGCGTGAAGCTATCCATCATCTCGTTCCTCTGTTGCGTGAGGGTTTCCTCAATCAACAGTTTGAAAGGATCTCCTATCCCATCATCTTTATTTTCTCCTGCCATGGGAGGTCGCTTGGGCGTGCGAGAGCTTCTGTCCTCAAGAGAAACAAGCTCGCGACCCAACTCTTTGTACTCCGACCTCTTTGGGGACATGCATTAAGACGATAAGGAGCAAACCGCTCTGATACCACTGATCTAGATTTTTTGAGCAGAACAAAATGAATACATATTATTAACAGGTGCTTAACACAAAATAACAGAGATACAGTAAAACTGGTTTTCTATTCAATAATGAAATAAGCTGAAACTGTAAAATGCAGCGGAAACAAGCTTGCTGGAATGGCGACGGCTTATCTCTGAGAAGAGATGTGACGACCACGCACATTCGCCAGAAGAAGGTTAAAATGAGGCTCTGAAGGACTTTTTACAATAATCAAGAATGCCAAAAACCCTAGACATCGAAAACCCTAACCCTAGGAGATGAAACGCCAAAAGTCATGTGGGCCCCGTTTGGGTAAGCTAGTACATCAACTTCCCGGGGTCGTAACTTTTGCATACGATCTCCATTTTAGGCGTGTGATAGCATGTTGGAAAGGTATCGCCGAGGGGATTCATTTTTGGGGCTCAATCATGCCTTCGTATATCATTGAGGATCTCAATACCGAAAAACCTTCATTTAGGCCCTCAAAATGGCCCCGGAAGTAAAAACTGCTAAAAATAGTAAATTTCCAAAAATGTTAGAAAACTGTTTTGAGCCAGTTGGAAAAGGTGCGTGGCCACTGATATCCATATGCATCACAACCAGAGTCTCTGTCTCTGGCCATAGCTTGGGTATAGGTTCTAGTTTACTTGTTTCCTTAGTTTTCTTATGTTTGCCCTAAAAAGGTTTTGAGAAAGCTGTCAAGTTTTATATCTGCCTTTTGATTTCTTGGTTGAATCCCTGCGATCCACAGTGGGATTAAGGTCTTTATAAGTCTTGTTTTTAGTTTTCCTTTTACCCTTTTTATTGCTTTGAATTTTTTTTTTCTTCAGTTTTTTCTCGTTAAAACAACTCAAAAAATAAAAAGTGAATTTATTTTCTTTCATTTAGTTTGGTAAAGTAGTTAAAGTTGTTATTTTCAAAAGGAAAAAGAGTCTTTATTTCCAAGTTCTTTTCGATTTCCTGAAACATAAGTAGTTTGTAGTCAAACGAAAGCAAGTTTTAAGATTACTTCGTTTACAAGATCTTGAAATATCAATTAGAAAAGTTGAATTTACAAAGAGTTGGTTACAAGCTTTGCTTTTAATTTTGAAGAAATTTTCCTTTCAAGTAGTTTAAAGTTCTCTTCCTTATCTGTCTCTTTATAACACCATCAGTTTCACTACCGTACCTTTTGTGTAAATCAAGCCTTAAAAATAATGCCTAATCTAAAATACATTAGATTTTTCTGTTTGTAGGGTTCACAAACTAGTTTAGGGTTTTAGGGCCTTGAATTAGGTGTGAAGAGGAAACTCTTCAAGGCCACTTTAAAACAAACATTGGAGTCTGAGTTAGGGAGTGCTTTAAATCTAGTGTCATAAGAGTTATCTGGGACCCCCCTCTAACACAGGGGATAAACACGAGGTCACGTGAGGAAAGGAAAAGGAGATAACCTCTCGAAAGCTAGACCAAACGTAGTGGGGATTGTATATTGAGGGTCTTTCTCGGGAAAATTACCGATCACATTTGCCTATGAAGCTTCATGGACCTTGAATCCATTCGATATACTCAGTTGTCTTTCAAACCATTTGCTTTTGATACCCTTGAAGAGCTTCAAACTTGTTATCCTTCTCATTACGATCTGCCCGACTATCGACTGTACCCACCTGGTAACTGGATGCGGGATGGCAACCTAGTTGCCCATATTTTACGGAATTACATAGGTGGCTGCAGGGGTATACCGTGATACCTAGGGTAAATGTTGGATCATGCTTCATAGAGTATACCTGGAGGGTGCTTCTGTGTTCGATTTTCACTTGCACCGATTAGTTTCTCTAGTGTCGATTGGCGTAACCATCCTTCCCTCTGTATATTTGGCTGCTTGATTTATCTCTAGGAAACCTTTTAGTCTATGCTTCATGTTCTATGCTAGTCAAGCCTTATTGTGTCGTTTGATATTTTCACAAAGTGGAATATCAACATCTCCTCCGGTCGAGAAGGCTTCTGGGCTTGTCACCGGTTACTTTGGAGCCACCTCCACGACTGTTGAGGTGAAGACTTGATCAAGAAGGGTCGTTTGAAGTGACTGGGCCACATGAAACTATGCCCAAACCTGCTATGCGAGGAGAATTTTTGACTTCGGAGGAACCTACTATTTCTTACCTTGAGGTAGAGGCTCTCAGACCAGCTAACCCTCCAATTACCAGCTTGTTGGCACTGATCTTGATTCAGATTATCCTTCCCGAGGTGACATTGAGCGCCAGCTAGTTCTATGAGCAATAATGGAAGAAAATGATGCTACTTCTTCCAGGAGTCCTCATACTTCTGTTACGACTACTACTGCAGGGGACATCATACCTCCTCTCCCACCTTCACTAGTCAGGACCACAGTGGTCTCGACTCCCTCAACTTTGGGTAGCAGTTTGATACCTTTATTGGATTCGACCACTGTTCCATTTACTTAGAGTGCGACAAGCCCTCCTTTATCATATGGGATGCCCGACTTTGATACAAACTCGGTTCTTACTTATTATACCTTATAGACCATGGGTCTGGGGGTAGGGAGCTCAAATGATCCTATGCAAGGGTCAATAGGGGGCACTACAGTCCCTTTTAATGCTATCCCTTATGGTGGGGGTCATATACCTCCTCCGTCCCCTTCGCTCGGTGGTGATTTTCAACAGCCAATAGGTCCAAATGCTAATTATAACTTGTTTGGTGGAGGCAATTTAGGACCTTTGTCTTATACAACGCTGTTGGGATCTATGTTATTCTCTTTGTTTGGTGTGTTTAGGAACAACTCTTTTTCTTCAGATGCTGTCTTGGCTAGGGGCAACCCTAGTTTTGGTCAACAGAACCCGGTGCAAGGTACTATTCCTTCACAGGGAGCGACGACTGGAGTTTTCTCCACACAGGGTCTTTGGAATCCTTGGTAGGGATCGGTTCCCTCACAAGGAATGTCGGTAAGGAGAAACCCCTTCCATGCTCAATGGAACCCCGGGCAGGGCTCCGTACCCATGCCCATCAGATTGGCTGGGGGAATTCTCGTCTAAGATCCTTGGAATACGATGCAGGGAGCAATCCTCGCACATGCTATGTTGTCCAATTTCAGGAGTCAACTGATGACACCCCAACAGACACAGTTCCCATATGCTGGTCAAGGCCATGATTTTTACCAAAACCCTGGCCAATAGTCCAACTTTTCCTAGCAACCTGGTGCCAGTCAAAATCTAGGACCCTCTTTTCCTGTAAATAGTTCACAACCGAAACTACCATTTCTGGAAACACTACATCTGCCATACTTGTCGAGATTACTGAACGATCCGATTTTTCACGATCCACATTGGCCCCCCATGTCGACTAAGTTACCTTCAGATATTCCAAAATTTGAGGGCAAGCTTGGCGAATATCCAGGTGATCATGTGACGACTTTTCATTTATGGTGCTCATCAAACTCACTAAAGGATGACTCTATCCAGTTACAACTTTTTCAATGCACTCTTATAGGGGATGCTGCGAAATGGTATATTAAGCTCGATGGATCGAGGTAATCTTACTTCAACAACTTGGAAATGTTGGGTATGTGTTATATTCTTTGCATGTGTGTGTGTGTGTGGGTGCGCTACAACAACTGCGTCTGGCAGTCCGTACCCGGATTAAGGGATTAGGGTTTTGGGCGGTTATTTGCTATTTTTAGCGGATTTTGCTATTTTTAGCTGATTTGTAAATTAATCCCGGATTAAGGGATTAGGGTTTTGGTATCTACGGAATACTAAAAACATTGTATATATTGTATGGCGAATGGTGAAATTCAATATAATGAAAAGAAAGGTTTTCCCGGTTGAGGGTTTCCGGTAAAGATCTCTGAGTATTCTGTGTATGAGCCATTGATTAATTTCTGTATTGCTTAAGAATATATATGCATTGCTTTACTTCGCAGGTTTAAAACTTACATGT
>ML778028.1:609207-636204 GCA_009831015.1 Picea engelmannii
ATGAGTGAAGAAGATAATTACATCTTGTTTTCATGTTTCAACATGGTATAAAAACTACCATATTATTTAGTCTTGTTTACTCTAAAATGTATATCGACTTTACAGCTTCAAGCTTCCCACATGAGCTTATTCTTGGCTCTCCTGTCTTAACAACAAAATTATGAAATTTATACTTTAATCCCCCTTCAAGCCTACAATCATCTCAAAGACACGAGACTTGCATATATATACAAGTTTTGTAAGGTTTTAACCATTTGCCAAAAATTGAGCTAGATGTAGGTAATCGCTTATATTCTTCAAGTACATAAGAGTTTAACTTTAGAGCTATGGTCAAATAAAAACAAAGAGGTCTTAAAGGAAATTGACCATGTGGTTTTGTATATATTTATCATATAGCTTGATTACCGAATCAAAATGTTGTAGGATACTTCAATGCCTATACTTCAATACCTATACTTCAAAATGTTGCAAGATAATTCAATGCCTAAAAAAATGTATATATTTATCATATTTATCATACTTCAATGCCTTAACTATGATGTACAATTCCTTATCTTATTTGGGGTATATTATGATTGCACCAACAAAAGTTTCAAGTGTTATGTTATCCAACACTTCTTTGTATCAAAGGTTCTGCCATTATGTATCAAGCAAAATTTGCTTTGATTTCAAATGAAATTGCAAGTTTCATTAGATTTAATATTGATGCATTACAATTCTTTCATGTCAAAGCTTCAGTTACTTGGTTTTCAATTGCAATGAATTGAAAGGTTATACTTGCCTTTTCTAATGTGCATTGAAGAGACATTTCGTTCCTAAATAATTTGCTAACCCCATGAATTAACTTGGTTCAATTAAATTATCTTGGATCAACTAATTTACAACGAATTTTATATTTCTTAGGCCAATACAAAATTCACATCTTCTAACTACAAAATCCATACAAAACTATAATTGTTTTCCAAGCTCATATTTCTTCATGTTGGCTTGCAATTAATTGTGGGTTAATATCGCATTACCATATTACAATGTAATATGGTAATCCCATATTACATTGTAATATGGTATACCATATTACAATGTAATATGGTAATACCATATATCGTGTAATTTTTTTTTTTAAACTTAATGACATCATCGCAATATTGACGATAGTTCGTCGAAAAAAAAATTTGCATTTTGACCACCGTGGCAATAGCGACGAACTTTCGTCGCAAGTTGCCACAGTTTTTCGTCGCACATACAACATCTTCGTCATAACTTTGGTCTTGATGAATCCATGTCGTCGCTACTGCCATGGATATTCGTCGCAAGTTGCCATGGTTTTTCGTCGCACATACAACATTTGCGTTGTAAGTTTTTGACTTGTCAAAACTTTTCGTCACAATTGCGACGGAATTTCGTCGTAATTGCCACAGTTGTTCGTTGTACTTGCGACGATATTTCGTCGAAATTGCGACGATGCAAAGGGTTAACCGAACTTGACTCTAGTGACACGGGGAGAGATAAATTTTTCAATGTTTCCACGCACACCTGGATCATTGATAGAGCGATGAAATTATTCCGACGAGAAAAAAACTCGGCTTTCGTGGAAATTGCGACGAATATGTGTGGAAATATCAACGAAAAACTGTCGCAAATTTGGTCATATGTACTAGTGATAACATCATTCTCTCACAAGAGATCTGATCATCCCACCCATCTTTGACTAATCTTTGAGCGATGTCGCTACTATCATATTCAATTGAATCCGAACAAGTGTAGTTTCTGCGTGACGTCAGGTCATCTCTTAGGTTTTATTGTATCGACAACATGAATCATGGTTGATCCTCTCAAGGTTGAGGTGATAGTTTAATTGTCTCCCCCGTCCATGATACCCCAATTTCAGAGCTTACAAGGGAAAGGGAATTTTCTTCGGTGTTTTGTCGCGAACTATGCCGAGATCACTAAAGGATTTATGTGTCTCTTAAAAAAGGGGGTCCTATCCTGTTGGGATGAAGCTGCTCAACGCTCCTTTGAAGCGTTGAAACATGCCCTGATATCTGCCCCTCTGCTTCGACCTCCTGATTATAACAAAGATTTATTGTTGTATTTGGTTGCTCCGGAGTCAACCATCGACATGGTCTTGGTTCAAGAAGATGATATGCTCGAGGATCACATTATATATTACCTTAGATGAGGACTGGTTGGACCGGAACTCAACTACTCTCATTTCAAGAAAATTTCTTTGCCAACTGCCCATGTTGTCCAGGGGTTCCGTCATTACATTTTTCTTTGCAAGACCATTGTCATTGCCATCGTCAAATCTTTACAATATGTGTTAACACGATGAGTCATTGGAAGAAATATCAATAGATGGATAGTCATATTACAGGGATTTGACTTGGATTTTGTTTCTGCAAAATCCAAAAAGTCATTGGTCTTTGCTGAACTCATTTCAAAACTTTCGGTCGAGTCTAGTGATATCATGCCTGAAGCATTGCCTATTAACAAAGATATTTTTCTAATTGCATCCTCAGACCCATGGTATGGAGATATACTTTTGTATCTCCAGACTTTGAATTTCCCTGCTCCACTATGAGCATCGACGAATTCGACATCAGGCATAAAACTATCTTATACTCAATGACACTTTGTATCGTCGAGCCGTGGATTGAATTCTTCGAAGATGCCTTATCCATGAAGAAGCAGAGCTTGTTTTGAATGGCTGTCACACTAAATCATGTGGCGATCATTTGTCTGGGTTGGAAACAACCCAAAATATTCTACGCGTAGGTTACATCTGGCCCTCATTAATCAAGGATTGTGTAGAATTGGTCAAGAAGTGCCACCCATGCCAGATCTTCTGTCGAAAGATGCAGACACATCCTACTCCTATGTTTCCTATCATTGTTGTTGGTCCTTTCACCAAGTGGGGAATTGAATTTACTACATGTTACCCAGGCTCATCCAAGGGGAATCGTTATATCATTGTAGTAGTATTGTACTTCACAAAGTGGGTCAAAGCTATGCCAACATTTAGCAATGATGGGGAAACTGTGACTCTTTTCATCTTTAATCAGATAGTAGCAAGGTTCGGTATCCTGAAGGAGATTTTCACTGACCATGGCATTCACTTCCAAAACAAAATGATGACTGAGTTAACGTCAAATCTCGGGTTCAAACAAGAGCATTATTCACCTTATTACCCATAAGCGAATGGTTAGGTTGAAGCTATGAATAAGTCTCTCAAGACTATTCTTTAGCGAACGATCAATTCTGCCAAGTCAAATTGGAATTTGATGTTATATTCAACATTGTGGGCCTACTGAATGTCTGTGAACACTGCCACTATTTTTTCACCTTTTCAACTCGTATACGGGCTGGAAGTAGTCTTGCAGCGGGGAAGAGGCAGAACTAACGTCCATAACCCTCTAGACCAGAGGAAGGAGAAATTGAAGAACTACGCCAGGACGAGCCAAAAAACTCATGAACTATGCAGACTGCTGAAGTAAGTATCATTAACCCTCCTGTTGTTTCAAAAACACTAGGCAATCAGAGTCATCAGAGTCCTCAAAGTGTTACTATTAGTAGTTCAACATCTACTCAGACAGGAAACCTAGGTAGCTCTATGGCAGATGAGATGAGGTTCCCTATCTTTAGAGGGGATGGATCTGAAGACACAGATCAACACTGGTTCCTATGTGAAGATGTGTGGAATATTAAGAATGTCACTGATGAGGCTGTCAAAAGAATCCAGTTCAACACTACCCTTAGAGATCGCGCACTGAGCTGGTACATGAAGCTTGTCCAAGGACTTGCACAACCCCAACCATTGAATGAGATCAAGAACATGCTAATTGCAGAATATAAGAAACCTAGATCAGAGTCACAATGTATTACAGAGCTGAAGAAGATCAAACAGAAGGTTTTCGAACCTGCCTGGGAATTCGATCACATATTCAAGACCTTAACAGGCCGATTAACTTTTAAGATCCCGGATGAACAAAACAAAGAATGGTTCATCGCTGTGCTGTTACCACACATCATAGTTCCTCTAATGCAACAGAAAATTGCTTCACAATCTGAGGTGCTGGAGATCGCCATGAAGCTTGAATCAACCCCTATGGGAGAATCCAGCTCAGGTATGAGCCAGATCTTGAGCCAACTGACCAGTTTGTCTTTACAAGTTGAACACATAAAAAAGGATAAGGGAAAGGACAAAAGAGAAGACATATGGTGTGTTAGATGCATATCAGAGGGCCATGATAAGGAACAATGCTCTGTATTTCATGAATATTTGACCTCAGGAGCTCCGAGCCCCTTGAAGAAAGTCATATTTCCCTGGTGCGAAGTATGCAGAAACTGACATCACTCTAGTGAGTTCTATTACATGCAGAAGTATGTTCAGACACCAAACCTATATTGCACCTTCTGTAAGTCAGTAGGGCATGATGATAGAGACTGTAGGGTCTAGGACCTCATGCATGAAAGATCAAGAGATGTATACAAGATCCAAGGCAAAGTACAACAAGAAGGAAACACTATGCAGTAAAACTCCCCGGGAAGAGGAAACTTCAACCCTCATGGTGGATACAGAGGATGAGGACAAGGAGGAGGAATGGGCCAAGGCCAAGGACAAATAATTTTTTATAACTACGCGCAACCAAGATATCTAGCAAGGGATTTTTAGAACCCTTGTACTACTTGCAGTTATTGCAATTCTTTTGAGCATGTTATACAAGATTGCCCTATGCTACTGGATAAGATTCAAGAAAGACGAGGACCTCAACAGAACCCACAAGTGCAGTTGATATATGCTGAACCTCGTGGAGCAGACCCTAGAGTCACTGTTATTACTCGAGGAGGCACTGTTACAGGAGAAGATAGAGTGACCCAGGGAAAGACTATAGAAGACTCAGGAGTCAGAAAAGATGCGAAGAAGACTCAAACTTTTGATGCCAAGAAATAAAGATGAACATTTGAAGATGCAAGGAAAGAATTTAGAAGAGATCAAGGCTCATCATCAAGAACATCGCGAGAAGTAAGAGAATATGGAATGCCACCAGTATTCGATCAGTTTTCTTCACCGAGAGAGGGAAAAGAGGTAAGCAAGATCATGAAATTTCTATATACTTGTATTAAGCTAATCTAGGATGAAAACGTTGTAAGGGAACTTTAGAATTTAATCAAGCAATATGATCTAGGAAAGATAGACCCCTTGCTAAATAGGGTAGTACACAAAATTGGGAAAAGGATAAGGACAAACAAAGAATTACACTTGAATGCTCAGATAGGAGAGTATGACATAGACTATGTGGTCCTCAACTTAGGGTCGGAGGTTAATGTCATGACAAAGAAAACTTGGGCACTGATGGGAAAACCAAAGTTAGTCTATTCCCCTATAAGGATTATGATGGCTAATCAACAATATGTCAACCCATTTGGATGACTAGAGCATGTCCCTGTGGACATCGATGGAGTGAGGACCTTTGCAGATTTTGAGGTCATTGAAATTGTTGATGACAACTGCCCTTACCCAACGCTGTTAGGGACTGATTGGGAAATCAAAAACTCTACTTTTGTTGATTTGAAGAAGAGACATATGACATTTGAAAGAGATGACCTAAGGATCATTGCACCTTTAGATCCAGATGAAGGTCAGAGATACACAAAACCCATCAGAGAAGAAGACCACACATATGAATTGGAGAATATCTACAAACTGACAACCAAACAACATGATTACATCAACCCTACAGTTGATGGGAATCTGAGCTATAAAAGTGACAGTGTATGCACATCAAACTGAGAAGAAGCACTGGAAAATTGGCAAAATTAGATGTATGAAGTATCCACAAGAAGGTGTGCTAGGCTGACCAAAGAAGTTCGCTGGATTGGTACAACAGTGAGAAACTTACCCACCTTTGATGGTTTGAATCCATTAGAGACCTTCTTGTTGAAATTTGAATCAAGTGTACCAACACAACAGAGACTATTGGCAATGGATGAGGCCCTGAAAGCTACACCAACAAGATGGTGGGGGACACACAAAAGCAATATTACAGACTGGTTACAATGCCGAACCTTGATGACAACGCGGTTCTCAACCCAAGTAGAAAGTTGTGAAGTGAGGTACATAGGTCGAGGCTGCCCAAAGGACCATGTGCAAAGCTGTGAAGAAGCCTAGAGTGATAGTCCATAAGAGAAATGGGTGCACAAATTCATCAACACGCTGGAAACCACACCTATCAACTGGTACCTTCAAGCAGAGCTGCGCCTTGTCACTGCAGATTGGGAAGGTATGATTCAAAATTTTATCACCACCTTTATATTTGAGAGTGAATACCCTTCAGTAGACCAAGAGTTACATATTGCGAGCCATAAATTATTCAAAGAGGCATCTAGCCGCCCTATGGAACAAGAAGAGGACGAATGGACTACGCCTCTCTAGAAATTGCAGGGCTACTACAACATCAATGCCGATGATGATGATGATCCTAGGAAGATACACATCACTGAAATAGAAGGCCAAAGAGATGTGGAAGGAACAGGAGCTGAGATACCATTTATTGGTCAGCCAATCAAGATAAAAAAGGTCAATATTGGAATTGAGGAGACACCGAAGCTTGCCAATGTTAGAGATTATTAGTATGCTGCTGCCATTGACAAGATTATTGAGCTATTGCATGAATATCAGGACTTGTTTCCCACCAAGTTCACTGATATGAATGGAATAAAAGGACCTATGGGAGAGATGAGGATACCTTTGAAACCAGACGTGAATCCAGTCAAGCAAAGACCCTATATATTACACCCGAAATACAAGGAAAAAGTGAATATTGAGCTCGACAGAATGCTGGAAGCAGGGATTATTGAACCTATTGAAGAATTAGAATGGATCAGCCCTATGGTGGTATAAGACAAGAAGATAGGAGAAATCAGGATATGTGTAGACCTTAGGAAACTGAATGATGCTTGTCTGCATGACCCTTTCCCTACACCATTCACTGACGAAGTATTAGACAATGTAGGAGGCTAGGAGGTATATTCTTTTACAGATGGATTTTACGGATACCATCAGATCCAGATTGCTAAGGAAGACCGCCACAAGACCACATTTGCTACATAATGGGGATAATACCAATATAGAGTGATGCCATTCAGATTGAAGAATGCCCCAACCATCTTTTCTAGGGTGGTGGTCGAAGCGTTCAAAGAATTTCTGCATAAATTTTTAGAAGCCTATTTTGATGACTGGACTGTGTTTAGTTTGCTGAAAAATCATATTGAATGTCTAAGGCTAATGTTGGATAAATGCAGGTAGTGTCAAATTGATTTAAATATGAATAAGTGCATATTCTTCTCACCATTTGGAGTGTTATTAGGCCATATTGTATGCAAGCAGGGATTGTTGGTTGATCCATCTAAAATTGTAATTATAATTGATTTGCCACCTCCGATTTCAGTTAAACAACTGCACACTGCGCTAGCACACACTGGATATTACAGGAAATTCTTTAAAGGTTATGCCCAAATTACAACACCAATGGAGAAGCTGCCGAGGAAGGACTGCCAGTTTGGTTGGACAGATGAATGCCAGTAGAGCTTCGACACACTGAAACATAAGATGGTCACTGCACCCATTCTGGTCTTTCTAGATTGGAGCAAAGAATTTCATTTTCATGTCGATGCATCATCCATTGCATTGGGAGTTGTGTTAGCACAGCGGGAACATGAGACATCGATCACCCGTTAGCCTTTACTAGCAGGAAGTTATCCATAGAAAAAATCAACTACACCACCACAGAGAAAGAAGGATTGGCCATGGTGTATGCGCTACAAAAATTCCACCACTATTTATTGGGAGGACATTTTAAAATGTTCACAGATCACTCCGCGCTGAAGTACCTAGTCAACAAGCCAGTGTTGGGGGGGTGAATATGCAGATGGATTCTGCTGTTTCAAGAATATGATTTTGAGATCATAGTTAAGCCATGAAGAATGAACAAGGGCACTGATCACTTGTTGAGGATAGAAAATGGCAAAGAACCCACCAGTTTGGAGGATACACTACCGGATGCACAACTGATCGCCATCAGAAAGATCGATGACCACTTTGTAGAAATAGTCTAGTTCCTGTCAACAGGAATGACACCTAGTGAGTATACAATTCCCCAGAAGAAACAACTAGTAGTGCGTGCTGTAGAATTTTCACTGATAGTGGGTCAGCTATACAAGATGGGACCTGATGAGATACTAAGAAGATGTGTTATGGAGGTAGAACACCCACTGATCCTCGCAGAAGCTCATAAAGGCATCACAGGAGGACATTATGCAGGGAAAGCAACTACGCAGAAGGTTCTGTGCGCTGGCCTTTGATGGCCTACCTTACAAAGAGATGCTAAGGATTATGCTAGAGCCTATGATGTGTGCCAAAGAGTTGGGAGACCATCCAGAAGAGATGAAATGCCATTAGCACCGCAAATGACCCTACAAGCATTTGAAAAATGTGCCATTGACTTCGTGGGACCTAGCAACCCACCAGGGAAGCGCACAAGAGCAAGGTATATCATTACTGCGACTGAATACTTAACCAGATGGGTTGAAGCTAGAGAAGTCAAGGAATGTAGTGCAAATACAACTGCGTGATTTATATTTGATGACATAATAACCAGGTTTGGATGCCCCAGGATCCTTATGAGTGACCAAGGAACACACTTCATCAACCAGATAGTTGAAGCATTGACTAAGGAGTTTACCATCTACCATCAGAAGAGCACACCTTATCATCCTCAGGAAAATGGAACAATCGAAGCATTCAACAAAATCTTGGAGACAACACTGATGAAGATTTGTAATGTGAATATGGATGACTGGGATTTAAGAGTACCTGCAGTACTTTGGGCCTATAGAAACACTTGCAAGAAATTGACCATGCAGACCCCTTTTAAGCTAGTCTATGGTCTCGAAGTTGTTGTCCCAATGGAATACTTGGTGACAAGGTTAAGAATTGCTACATTTACAGACATGGATGATACTGGTGCTGTTCAGGAGAGGCTTTCACAGTTGGTTGAACTAGAATAAGACAGATTTATTGCAGGATTTCATCAGCAGGTTTAGAAGGACAGAGAGAAGGATTACCATGATAGGCACATCAAGAAGAAGGCATTCAAGCAAGGTGATTTAGTATTGATATATGACAACAAGTTTATAAGACACCCAGGGAAGTTCAGAACGCATTGGCTAGGACCATATGAGGTCGCCTATGTTACAGAAGGAGGGGCTGCGCAACTGAAAACTTTGAAGGGGGAATGGAAGGAAGGATTGGTAAATGGTAGTCGACTGAAGTTGTACTGTGACAACTAACTGCCTCGTAGTTCTTAGTAAAAACAAGAGGACAAGGTTCTATGTATCAGGTGCAATTTAAACTGGGTACTAGAAACAGAAAAGAGAGTATGCACAGGGATGGAGAGGAGGCATACATCATAAATCAAAGACTGCACTGTGCAGTCCAAAGTCGAAGTAAAATAAAAGGATCAGATCTGAAGTGCCTCGGGATGAGTCACATGTGAGTGTTGGGGGGTTGTTGGCCCTCGGGTATGGAATCAAGCGAAGATCAAGGAAGAAGAGGTAAAATGTGAACTTCACGGGAGACACAGTGACTGT
This sequence comes from Picea engelmannii, assembly GCA_009831015.1. NCBI lineage: Eukaryota > Viridiplantae > Streptophyta > Pinopsida > Pinales > Pinaceae > Picea > Picea engelmannii. Next base: position 618,856 of record ML778028.1, read on the forward strand.
TATTGGGTTGAAGTAAGAAAAAGAGCAGAAAAGAAGGAACGAAGCCCAAGAAAGATAGCCGTTGGATGAGGAGATCATAGATGACAGATAAGAAAGGTACATGGATCAAGGACAACTCAGATAGTGGGAAAAACCACCGTTAGCATCGCACAGGAAGAAAGGAAAGATAAGCTGGTGAAGCCCAGGAAAAGCGGGTCAAGTTGACCTAGGGTTTTGGTATTTAGGGTTTTGGCACCTAGGTTTCAACCTAAGGCTGTTGGTGAAGAATTGTGATGTATAAATCAAGGTCAAGAGGACCTGGGTCGGGTTGGTAGAAGTTGGTACTGTTGTTGAGCATTGTTATTGATTGTTTTTCATTGAGAGAATATTGTATTATGAGTGAGAGAAGGGATGAGAGTAAGAGCCTTCTGGCATTGTAAGATCTTCAGCTGGGTGCAAAGATCAATTCCTGTAGATGGGTGTGCAGGAGGGGGAGAGAAAGAGAGAGGAAGAATAATATCTGCTAGCAGAGAGTGCAGATAAGAACTGTAAGCTTTATCTTAATATATCATAAGCACAGTTTTGTGGACGTAGCCCTAGGGAGAGGGTGAACCACGTATATCTAGTGTGTACGATTGATGCCTTATCTTTGTCTTTGTTATACTATTATTGCATTATTGTATTAGATCAGATCTATAGAATGTGGAGTAGATTTTAGGGATAAGTGAGCTAGGTACACTGCGCTGTATTGTGTTAAGATCCACTTGATATTCCCCTGGTTGTAGACATCTCTGTCCTACAACCCCCCATAGATACTTTGGGTGAGACTGCATATGCTTCATAGGTGTTGCCGAAAGGGCCAGTAGTTAGGGCTTGTTGGTGCGTTAATGAGCGTTGAACCCTGGGTATGCCCCTGTGCCAACACCCACTTTGTACCGATGACATTCTTGTTCTTTAGTCTTGGAACTAGTTCCCATATGTCATTCTTCTCTATCTGATATAACTCTTCATCCATGGCCTTGACCCAATGTTCATATTTGCTAGCTTCTTCAAAACTGATTGGATCAATTGTAGACAATAGTGCTAGATGTTGTTGTTCTGGTGAACAAATTCTTCTTCTAGTTTCAACCCCTGCATCTTTATTTCCAATAATATTATATGATGGATGATTCTTTTGCACTCATCTTTTGGGTATCTTTGGAGGTACTTGAATATCTCATTGTTCTTTTTCTGCTTCTGGATGTTCTTCTTGTTCTTCTGACTCTTCATCTACTTATTCTTATTTCAAATATTCTTCGTGATCCTGTTCTACTGAATATTTGCTACTTTATTTTATCTTTTGACCATTTGTCTCATCAACCATCACATTGATGCTTTCCACTATTCTCTTGAGTCTTAGATTGAAAAATATGTATTCTTTCCTTCTTCTTGAGTACCCAACCGGTATGCCTTTATCGACTCAAGAATCAAATTTTCCAATTCTACCATCTTCTCTTTTGATGTAGTATTTGCTTCCAAAAACTATGAAGTGCTTTACATTTACTGGTCTTCCTTTCCATAGCTCGTATGGAGTCTTATCACTATTATTTCTGAGCATCCCTTTGTTCTGAATGTGAACTGCTATATGCACTGCTTGTACCCAAAATACATCTGTCAACTTGGAATCAATTAACATGGTTTTGGCCATTTTCTGTACTACTATGTTCTTCCTTTCAACAAATCCATTTTTTTGAGGTGTCCTGGATACTGTGAATTGCCTCTTTATCCCATGCTCACTGCATAATTCCATGAATTCCTTTTATGTAAATTATCCTCCATTGTTTGATATTAAACATTTTATTTTCAACTTTGTCTCAGTTTCAACCATCTCTTTGTATGTATTGAAGATTTTGAATGCCTCTGATTTCTTGTTCATAAAGAAAACTGTAGTCATTTTTGTGTAGTCATCTACTATTAGCATGAAGTACTGTTCACCTTTCAATCCTTTTGTTCTTGTCATTCCAAGCAGATCAGTATGTACAATTTCAAGTGGTTTTGTTGTGCAGTATTTATTTGACTTGAAATTTGTCTTGGTCTGTTTTCCCTGTAGACAATGATTGGATAAAATGTTTGTTGGATTTGAGATCTCAGGAATTTATCTTACCACTTCCTTTTTGATGACTTTGACAAGATTATAAAAATTCTTGTGACCCATTATTATGTGCCAAAGGAAACTTTCATCGTCCTTTTCTAAGCAACATCGTTCCTTTCCTATTTCATTTAGAACATATACATTGCTTGGAGTTCTTACAACCGTAGCTACCAAGTTTCCTGATTCTACTTTCCTTATCTCACACTTCTTTGAATAAAACAAAAGTTTGTGTCCTTGAACACACATTTGAATTACACTTAGCAGATTGTGTTTCATGTCTTCGACCAGTAAATTTTTTTTTGCCGTGGCATCCTTACTTCCGAGCTTGACTGTTCCCTTTCCAATGATCCTGGATGAGTTGTCATTCCCAAATGAAATTGATCCATATCTTTCCTTCTGCAATGTCAGAAACCTGTCTTTGTCACTTGTCATATGCTTTGAGCATCCATTTTCAACATATCTTCTATGTTTCTTGTGTTGAGATTGTAGAGAAAGATTGCATTCTTCAGTGTTGAATTGATCCTTCTTTCTTATTCACATCCTTTATGGTTCCCACTTATGATTGTTGATATTCTGCTTTGGTTCCCTTGGAGGAATAATGAGTCTACATTATCTATCCATATGTCTAAAGTTGTTGCACTTGTAGCATTCTACCTCATCACTTAATGATCCAAATCTATTGTAGCTTCTATTATGTGATTTGTGAGATATTCTTGGATAACTGTTTCTTATATAGCCCTCATCATTGCTTCTATTATTGGCATTGGCTCTACAATTCACAACTTTGTGCCTAAAATTATAACATGAATAACATGAACCAAGAAAAATAGTTTGATACCTGGGAGTGGAAGATATTTTGAATGGTGCAGCTCTATAGCTGGTTGCTGCTGATATTGTCTTTTGAATCTTCTAGGTGGTGCCGTGTCTCTGTAATCTTCCCCTTGAGTTTTCCTGTCTTCTTCTTTCGAGGGACCTATGAAAACTTCTACATAGCTTCTTGGTTTTGCTTCTTGTTTTGTCTTTTTGAAGCTTGAACCTTTCTCTGTGTGCATCTGATTGTGTCCCAATATAGATCGGTCATAGTAAGGTCTTTGACTGTTAATGATATTATCCAATAACTTGGTGATGTTTTGCTGCATGTCCTTTTCCTGAAGATATTTTCTTAGAGTGACTATCTCAGCTTCCAAGCCTTCAATGGTCTTGTCTCTTTCTTCTAACTGCCCATTCAGTGATTATTTAATTATCTTGTCTTCTTGTTCCTGGAGTTTCAAGTTTGTGATTGTCTTGTCGACTTATTTGTAGTTTTGAGTTAGTTCTTCCTGGAGTGACTTGTTTTTCTTCTTTTCTCTTTTAATAAATTCTATGGCACTCAACAATTCTTCTCTGTAATCGACTTCTGCCTCTTCATATTCTTCTTTGGAGCCTTCTTCATTAGAGTCTTATATTGCTGTGAATAATACCCTTTTTGTATCACTGTCGCTGACTTCATCTTCGCCTAATGAAGAGCTGTCTTCCTTGGTGCAAATGCTTTTCTTGAAAAACTTCTTTCTATTTATTCTACCCTTTTGAATTTTGTTTTTAGGGTCATCTTCTTCTTCATTTCTTTTCTTATTCTTATAAGGACATTTATTATCAAAATGACCAACACCATCACAATTAAAACAAATCAATGGAAGCTTACCTTTGTATTTGCTGGTTCCATTTTTCAACCTTCTGACGAAGTTAGCTACTTCATCTTCCTCTGAATCATTGCTGCAACTACAATCTGACTTTGACTTATGTTTATCTTTCTTATTTATCTTCTTTGATTCCTTGAATGCTACTTCCTTCGTGACTGGATTGTCTTGATCTATCCTCTTCTCATAAGATGTGAGTATCCCGTGCAACTCATCCATGCTCAAGGTTTCTAGATCTTCTCTCTCTTCCAGGGCTTAAATATTCAGTTCATATCTCATAGGCAGAGACCTCAATATATTTTAAACAATGACTATTTCCTTCATTTATTCTCCCAAACCTTCGATGGCATTGACTATCTCATCAACTCATAGAAATCAAGAGGAAAGTTTTTCATCTTCCTTCATCTTTAATTGTTCGAACTTGGATCTAAATGTTTGAAGTTTGGATCCTTTAACTTTGGCATCTCCTTCATAGATATTCTTCAGTTTGTACCATATTTCTTTTGTGGATTCACAGTGCAGAAACTTGGTGTATACTGATTTGGTCAAACCATTCAGGATAACATTTTTAGCTCTAGAATCACTGTCTTCAAGTTTCTTTCCATCCTTATCTTTCGGGGGAGTGGCTGGTGCTTTGTATCCATCTACTACTACTCACCAAACATTGAATCCTTGTGCATGTACATATGTTTTCATTTGTCTTCTCCATAAGTCATATTTATGACTGTTAAACTATGGTACCCCAATCCTAACATAATCCACGATCTCCTTCCAGTGGTTAGACTGCTTTCTGAAGGACCTTCTTTGATCCCAATTGTTGGATTACTGAGAGGGGGGGTGAATCAATAATGAGGAATTATAGTACTTTTAACCAAATTTTAATGTTCAAAAATATTTAACAGTTTATCATTAGCATTCAATATATCATCAACAATATAATCATAAACAACATCACATCAAAATAGATACATAGTACACTAGAATTTACGTGGAAACCCAAACGAGAGAAAACCACATAATGATTTTCTTATATATCAAAAAAATACATTCATTGGAAGCACCAACTTTTGATTCTCTAGCTACAACTGGAAGGAGGCTCCAACCCCTTGTTCTTAGGCTCCAATCTAAAGGAATCTATAACTTCCTATATTCTCAGGCTCCAACCAGAATGAGGCTACAACCCCCTAAGTTCTCTGACTCCAACCGGAAGGTGGCTACAACCACCTATATTTTCCCCGTCCAACTGCAATGCAATATAAATGTAGACCAACTGTCACTACAAAACTCTACCACTTCCACTGTCACTTTGTCTCTGTCACTTTATTTGTCACTGACACAATTCTGTCACTGTTACTATCACAACTATGTCACTGTCTCATCAATCTGTATCTTCTCATCAACCATCTAAACCTGTACCATACCATGCATCAAGTGTATAACAATATACATACTATCACATGCATTAATCATGAACTAAATTTACATCAATAAGAAGAGTAAATCATGAACTAGAGAATCAACCATGTGTAACCTGTACCATATACCATACTATCAACTGTATGCAGATATAAACCATATCATTAATAAAGTATCTCAAATAACCAATGCATGTCCCTCATGCATATGCCACCATACAACATGAATATGCCTCTACCATGTACAATAAACTCAAATATATGAACTATAAGAACCATGCCATATGTTGAACCATATATGAGAGTGCTCCTCACTAAGCCAAGCAACCAAGATATACCATATCCAAATACGAAAATAACCATACCAAGTATTCCTAAAGCATACAACATACCATGAAAAAAAGTAACCATCAAAACAAGTATATAAACAAGTATATAACCATACCAATACCTCTGAAGCTGACTTGAAACAATAATATGATGACTTGTAGACTTCCTTTAGACCTTTAGGGACCTGGTGCCAACATATACTCAAACCTTCATTATATTTTCACATATACATGGCCTTCTCTTATATATCCCACATATATCTGCGCTTTCCTTCACTACAACCCACGTACATTTGTTCCCTTCTGACCTGCAACCCATGGATACCTAAAAAACTAGGGTTCACTGCAACCTCGATACTTTCTCCTTCGACCTTCCTTTTCTACCTCAGAAAAATGTCGTCACAACCTTAGAAAAATATCACTTGTTGACAATATAGATAATCAATGACTGAGTGTGTGAGTGTGTTTGTGAATGACTCCTTGAGGTGCTTATATTCTTGTGCTAGGTAAATCCTCTCCTTAATTTAGGGCTTCTAGGTTTTTCTTGTTATAACAACTTTACCCCTTTGACAAAGACTTATAACAAACTAGGGGATTCTTGTCCACTCTTCGGGGATTCCAAATTTACAAGGCCATATCTCCCTAACCATGATGAACCATGCGGAATTCCACATATCACCGAAAATAGCACGATGATTACTATCCATTTATGAGGGCCTTTCCTGGATTCACACTTTCCTTTCTATCCATATTCTTCATTCAACTTCAGGTAACAAAACCATACCATCGGGTCTACCAAAATTCTTCAAGGGTTGATATCAATCTCTAATATCACTCTCCAAGGGTTGACATCAATGAAAAACAACTGTCCAAACCAACTTCCCAACACCTTTGCATCCATAATATAATGAATTTTCTTTCACCCCCCCCGAAGAACTTACAGGTTTGCATAGCACTGAAGTTCAATCCAAATTATCATTGAAACATACAAATATTCTCCATGCACACATAACACCAAATCTAGAGTATATGCACTTTACCCATGGTTCCGTTTGGGGGTCCTTAAGTGGGGGGTCCTCTAGAGGAAGAAATCATTTTTTGTTTATTTTTCTTCCTCACATGTGGCTCGATTGAAGGATTCATAACTAGGGGGTCATCTAGAATAAGTGATCATTTTTTAATTTATTTTTCTTCATGGTCTGTGTATGGATTGAGATGGATTTTGACTAGGGGTCTTCTGGAGGAAGATATTATTTTTTAATTATTATTTTTTTCTTTCCGACCTACATGCAAAGGCTATGTATAACAAAAAATTGAAACTTGAAAAAAGATAAGTATTAACATGTTTTTTTAGCCTATATGGAGACCTCCAAGCCCCATTGTCGACATGCATTATCCATGAGTGATTTTTATCCCATTTTTACATTCTCTTTTTGAATTTTTTCTTGAATTTATTTCCCAAACAATCCAATTTATAGGCTGTCTCAATGCTCGAGAGGACATTATGTTTTTGAACCAAGTAATAAACCATTTGTTAGCTTTCATAATCATATTTTTACTTATTTTGTGGGTGGGAGAATAATGTTTCCCAAAGTTCTTAGCAACTCTGTTGATGTTCCAACTTCTAGGCCACCTTTTCCCTCAAATTCTGTAAATGTGTTGAACCTGCATAGAATATATCTAGCTAGCAAATGACATACACAGTTTGCAGAGAAAATATTAGAAAAGAGAAGCAAGAGAGAAAGAATGGAAGAATTGTCATTATGCAAATGAATGAATGATAATTTACACATGATATACTCTCTATAACTCAACTAATGTGAGCCAGAGGAGAAGACAATGTGCCATAATGGTGTTCTAGAGTGATCTGGACACACACCAACAATTATGGGAGTAAACTGTCACCTAGTCTAGTCTCTCAGACAATCAAGGGAGTGAACTGCCACCTAGTCTGAGTTAACTAGTCTCTTAGTCTTCAGTTAATTGACTGAAACATAGTGAAGCGAGGAGGAGATCGGGGAATAACAAGTAATGCACTAGTATGGTGATAATCCCAAGGACAATGTGAATTAGATGGTGATGATCCCAATGCTGCATGGTGATGATCCCAATGTGGCATCTGGACTCCACTCAACTGATCAAACTAAAGTGTGAGCTGAAGAGAAAATTCTCCTAAAGGAATTATCTCCCTAAACTATAGGAGAATGAATAATTACTAATAAACATAGGGAAAACCTTAGGAAAAATAAATCCTAGGTGTGTGTGAAGTATCTCCAACATTGTGAATGTGTTGAACCTGCACAAAATAGATCTAGCTAGCAAATGAAATACACAGTTTGTGGAGAAAATATTATAAAAAAGAAGCAGGAGAGAAATAATGGAAGAATTCTCATTAACCAAATGAATGAATAATAATTTACACATGATATACTCTGTATAAATCAACTAATGCACACTAGAGGAGAAGCTAATTAACCATAGTGGTGGTATAGAGTGATCTGGACATACAACAGTAGTTACAAGAGTAAACTGCCACCTAGTCTAGTCTCTCAGGAAGTGACGTGAGTGAACTTCCACCTAGTATGAGTTAACTAGTCTCTCATTCATCAGTTAACTGACTAAAACAAAGTGAAGTGAGGAGGAGACCATGGAATCATGAGTAATGCACTATTCTGGTGATAATCCCAAGGACAATGCACATTCGATGGTGATGATACCAATGCTGCATGGTGATGATCCCAATGTGTCATCTGGACTCCACTCAACTGATCAAACTGAAGATAATATTATCCTAGAGGAATATTCTCCCTAAACTATAGGAGACTGAATAATGACTAATAAACATAAGGAAAACCTTAGGAAAACAAAATCCTAGGTGTGTGTGAAGTATCTCCAACACCCCTATGAACATCACTATGGTTAAGATAAAGAATGGGTCCCGACAACGAGGCCATGTTAGGTACCTAAATACAAAAGATACGATGAAATAAATGAGGAAAGAGGGAAAACCTCATGGGAAACCCCCCCTCAAATTACAATGTATGTAAAAACAAAAGAAACAACAATTGCTAGGCAACTGTGTCCTTCACTCTAAGATGACTGCACATAGAATGAAACTTTTGCTCAGTGAAGGTCTTGGTGAAGATGTCTGTAGTCCGTTCTACTGAAGGACATAACTATAGGTCGATGATCCCCTCATGTACTAAGTTCCAGATGTAGTTCATGTGGATCTCAATGTTCTTTTTCCACTCCCTCTGAACTGGATCTTTGCAGAACTTCAGAGTGCTCTAGTTGTCAGACCAGATGACGATTGAACGATGAAACTGAATTCCCAATTCAGTGAGAAAATGTTGTAGCCACATATCCTGAATGGCTATGTTAACTACCCCTTTGCACTCTTCCTTAGCTGAAGATATAAGAATAACATCCTGCTTCTTGCTCGACAAACATATAGGCCCAAAACCAAGATTGAGTGAGTAACCAGATGTGGACTTGCGATCAATGCTATCGCCAGCCTAGTCAGAATCAGTGAACCTGACGAGGTCCATTGTAGATTTTGCTGCATAGTGAATCCCCAAGGTGATGGTTCCCTATATGTATTGAAGGATACACTTTGTAGCCTTACAATGTAGCTCATGCAACTCCTGCATGAACCTGGAGACTACTCCAACTACATAGGAGAGGTATAGTCTGGAGTGTGTGAGATAGAACAAGCTCCCCACTATTTGTATGTACAGTGTACTTTCAACCAATGGAGTGTCCCCACCATCCTCAAGTATGACTCTCAATAGGAAAGGAGTCAGGGAATACTTGTAATCTGTCATGTGAAATATCTCAAGGATATCTCGTGCATACTTGGCATGAGACAGTTTGATTCCTGATGCATCCTAGCTAATCTCAAGTCCAATGAAGAAATGTAGCGGACCCATGTTCATCATCAAGAACCTGTCATGTAGAATCCTCTTGACTACAACAATCACTGAAGTTGAGCAACCGATGATCAACATATCATCGACATATAGAACTAGGAGTAGAAGTGAATCAACCTTCCTAAGCATGTAAACACTTGGGTCTGACTTACAACATACAAAGTTCTATGACAATAGGTAGGAGTCCATTTTGGAATACCATGCCCTCAGGGCCTACTTGAGGCCATAAAGAGACTTTTTTCAGTCGACATACCAAAGATGAATCCTGCACAAATCCCTGGGGATGCTCCATATAGATATCCTCAGAGAGATCGCCATGAATAAATGCATTCTTCACGTCCATCTGATGGACTTCCCATCCCTTGGCTGCCATAATGGAAAGTGCCAAACGTATGGAATCCATATTCTCTACAAGAGTGAAGGTCTCATCATAGTCAATGCCCTGAACCTGTTGAAATCCTTTGGAAACTATCCTGGATTTGTATCTGCTAACCTGTCCATCCACTGTGCTCTTGGTTTTGTAGACCCATCTGCACCTGACAAGTTTTCTTCCTGAAGCAAGTGGAACTATATCCCAAGTTTGCTTCTCGAGGAGGGAGTTTTACTCCTCCTTCATGGAAGATTCTAAAAAGGGATTTCCAGTACCCTCGCCATAGGATTGTGAATCTGAAGACTAAACCAAGAAAATATTCCTAGGTGGCATCGATTTAGTGGTAGTGAGTGCAAGAGGAGGCTCCTTGAAATCAGATTGAGTCCTCCTAGTATCATCTGGATCCCCAAAAATATCTCCTGCATCATGAAGAGTAGTCTTGGAACACTTGGGCCTCAACTTTGGCTCTGCATCTGCATCTTCATGCACACTATGCATCTAACTGTAATGAATCTATATCTATATCATCTGAATCCTCTGCATCAAAACTCTCATCTGAAGAAGATTCTGCATGTGCATTCTCATCATCTCTGACAGGTGGAAGAACAAAAGTGTCTACATGCGACTGGTGAGGTACGTGCGAGACACTTTCCTCGAATTGGACACTCCACTCAATGATGAGCTGGTCCGAGGAAATATCAATGAGTATGTATCCCTTCACACCGTCGGGGGATCCAACAAAGATACACTTGATGCTCTGTGGATCAAGTGCCTTCCTCTTCTCAAAGGGAATCCTGGCCCATGGACGTGAACGGGAAATACATAAGTGGGTCACTTCTGGTTTGAGGCTGCTCCAAGCCTCGTAGGGAGTCTTATCTTTGACATATCTATGGGGAGATATATTTTGTATGTAGGTTGCACAATTAAGTGCTTCATCCCATAATATCTGTGGAAGTGACTTTGCATGTAGCATGCAAAATGCCATCTCTTTTAGATATTATTTTTCCGCTCATCAACTCTGTTTTGTTGCGGATTATAGGGAACCATGTGCTGCAATTGAATCCTTGCCTCATGAAAAAGATTTTGTATCTCATGGTTGACATACTCTCCCCTATTATCTCTTCTAAGGACTTTAATTTTCTTCCCTGACTTTGTCTTAACAAGGTCTTTGAAATCTTTGAGGTGTTGAAAGATCTCTGATTTTTGCCTAAGAAAGAAAATCCATGTGAAGCGTGAGAAATCATAAAAAAAATGAGTACGCACCATGCTTTACTGATTGATGGATGTGGAAAAGGGCCCATGAGGTCACTATGGATTAGATATAAATGAAAGGAAGCCTTCTAATTCTTTCTTTTGTCAAATTTCTCTTGAGGGTGTTTTCCAAGAACACATCCCTTACAAATTCCTTTGGAGAAGTGGCTGTCAGGTAGACCATAAACCATTCCCTTCTTTCTAAGTTGTTGCATATATATGAAATTTAAATGCCCAAAACCTTTCTTGCCATATATATTACACATTATTTTGGTTTCCCCTGTGATAAATTGACGATATGTGTATGACTCACTTCTCTATTCCCTGAAGCTACTAAATGAGACTTTCTCCATGAGAAATTGAATAATCTTTCTTTTCTTAAAAACCCTATAAAAGGATATCATAGCATATTTCTAAATGATTGGGGTGTGACAATGCTTGATCGGCACATGCTGCACCAAATTGGACTGTGACGTCGCCACATGATGCTTGTGCTTAGGGTGCGACAATGCTCAAACAAGGGAAAAAGGTGAAATTCACAAAAGTTCTAGAATGTAATCTTCTAGAAGATGAGGTGGCCTCTGATCGGTTTGGATATTAATCTCTTCTCTTATTTAGTGGGATCATACTAATATCCTCATCCATCCCTCTTTCACCCTATATAAAGAGGGATATCTCATGGGAAAGGCTAGGCTTGCTTATGCATGAAGAATTATGCTTAAGATTGTACTTGTGATAGCTTTGATTTAGCTTTCCAAGTCAGGTTGTGAATACTCTTCATCAAAATAATTGGAGCAAAAGTGTGTGTGTTGAAGAAAAGGGACATTGGAAGGGACCTTGCAACATCAAGGCATAGGTTGTATTCTCCACTTTCATCAATATAATGCAGTGATACATTTGTTCCCTATAAAAGTGTCTCCATTTTTATTGTATAACTCCTTGATCTTATACATAGGCTTCATTGGAATATATATATCATTGTTCTCTCTCTTTGTTGGTTTTTGCTTCTTAACAGGTTCAACATCCCAAAAATCCAAAGATGGATCAAGGACGATACTAGTGAGGATCAAACAACGTTTAAAAGGTATGTCATTTGCCCCTCTTTGAACTAGTTTACATTACAATGAAATCTAAGGAGAAACTTGTATTATGCTTTGTTTTGTTCTAATTTCTTGTTGAAGTTAGGGAGATTAGTTTGTGTCCGCACTTACCGATTTGTCCGATAACAAAATTGGCAACCATGCTGGGGGAAAATTGGGAAAGAAATGTATATCTGTATTTGTGTTAGTGGTAGTATGTCTTTCTTGAACATGACGCCCCTCTTCATCATTGTATCCGGGTTGGGAAATCCATTTGTCTCTCGTTTGACAATCCACAAGTCCATATGTTGGGTCCTCCTTGAGTCAATGCTGCCAAGACAATTTTCGTGCTGTTCATATGTTCAAGAGAATTTCAACCTAAACAAGCCTTCTATCGAGTCGACCATCTGCAATCCTCAAAATCTTACCATGTCGGCCTTTCCTGAGTCAGTTCTGAATCACTTTATACTCTGATCTACTTCAAATATGTTACATATTTCATGTCATTTATGGGGGATACATTATTGCCCTCCTATGATGAGTCTTTTCCTGTCGACTTCAACTCATTATCTAAGAGTTAGACTTAGAAATCATTTAGTACCTTGGAACCTGCATGCCTCAATGGCATGTTTTTTCATTTTCAACAGTGGGCTCACATCATTGACCCTTGATTGGAATATTCCATCGAGTGTTTGACTTCAAATCATTAATTCACATTTGTTACATTGTATTAGAGTACCTTTGGGGTCATTGACATCAATGGTGATTTCCCTCGCACTTGTTAACGATATCCATTAATGACCGGTAATCAAGTGGTTTTTACCATGTTCAACTTCGACACCTGTAATCATATGGATAGATTTGTACTTCAGGACAATGGAAATTAAGACCCTGGATATCGCCATATCGGTCTAGGTTGTGATGGAGTATTCATAAGTTTGTACTGACACATAGATCCACCGTGTATGTCTCGTGGCTATGTCCAAATTTGAGTTTTTAGAGCATAGATCCACAATGTATTTCTTGTGGCTGTGTTGAATCATGATGACATGGATCCACAATGTACATTTGGTGTCCATGAATCACTTGAAACTTATGCTTAGAGTCACTTGTAGTCTGAGTATGGGAATTCCTACCTTAGAAAATGGTATATTATTATGAAGATGCTTGATTGTTTGCAGGTTCCTGACCGATGTGATCCTTGTTTTCGACACACACATTCTACAAAGTATTTCATCTGTCTCAGGTTCCAACTTCATACTTTGGGGGGCATTTTGTTACACATTATTTTGGTCGCCCCTGTGATCAACTGATGATATGTGTATGAATCACTTCTTTGTTCCCTAAAACTACTAAATGAGACTTTCTCCATGAGAAATTGAATCATCTTTCTTTTATTAAAAACCCTATCAAAGGAGATCGTCACATCTTGCTAAATTATTGAGGTGTGACGATGCTTGATCATCGCATGCTGCACCAAATTGGACCACGGTGTCGCCGCCGGCTGCTTGTTCTTAGGGTGCGACGATGCTCAAACAAGGGAAAAAGGTGAAATTCATGAAAGTTCTAGAATGAAATTTTATAGAAGATGAGGTGGCCTTCGATCAGTTTGGATCTTACTCGCTTCTCTAATTTAGTGGGATAATCCTAATCTCCTCATCCATCTCTCTTTCACCCTATATAAAGAGGGATCTCTCATGGGAAAGGGTAGGCTTGCTTACGCATGAAGAATTCTGCTGAAGATTGTACTGGTGATAGCTTTGCTTTAGCTTTCCAAGCCATGTTGTGAATACTCGTCATCAAAAGCATTGGAGAAAATGTGTGTGTGTTGAAGCAAAGGGAAATTTGAAGGGACCTTGCAACATCAAGGCATAGGTTTTATTCTCCACTTTCATCAATATAATGCAGTGATACATTTTTTCCCTATAAAAGTGTCTCCATTTTTATTGTATAACTCCTTGACCTTATACATAGGCTTCATTGGAATATATATATCATTGTTCTCTCTCTTTGTTGGTTTGTTCTTATTAACAGGTTCAACATCCCAAAAATACAAAGATGGAGCAAGGATGATACTAGCGAGGATCAAATGACGTTTAAAAGGTATGTCATTTGCCCCTCTTTGAACTAGTTTACATTACAATGAAATCTAAGGAGAAGATTTTATTCTGATATGTTTTGTTCTAATTTCTTGTTGAAGTTAGGGAGATTAGTTTGTGTCCGCACTTACCGATTTGTCTGATAACAATATCCTACTGCTTTCATTAGCATGGGTAAGCAGTAATGCAGAACCTGGTTCAATAAATTTAGAAAATGTGTATAGTCTAGATTGATGATTTACCTCACCGGTAGAAACCCTAGAATTGGTTTGCATGTCATAGATATCCACTGCATCAGGTGTGAATATGAATCTCTTTCCAGTGCCAGATTTTTTCATCTTATACACGAAGAGAAGATTGACAAATTTTTTGGGAACGTGTAGCACATTCTCGAAGCTTTCGTTTGTGAGTTCAATCCTTCCTTTTTTGGTGACCTCGATTGGAGAGTTGTCCCCCATCGAAATAGGAGGAACTTTGCATGCATCCAATGAAGAATATAATTATTTTGTGGCTTCCATGTGGTGTGATGCCCCTAAATCTATGATCCAAGCATCAAGAGAGGAGTTTATGGCAATCAAAGCATGGCTAGAATTGCCTTTCTTGATATTTTAATCTTCTAGCTTCTTCTTCTTGGAATCCTCGAGGATGCGATCTCCAAGGTTGTTTTTTTTAAGTATTTGGGCCATTCTATCTATTTGTTTCTACATACATGCAGATTCTGGACATAATCCTTTATGGCAATAAGTGCATTTCTCCCCTTTTCTTCCCTTTCCACCTTTGGATCCAGAGGCACCGTTGAAGGGTTTTGATTACCCTTCCTTCTTTGGATTTGCATGTGCTTTCCTTTTGTCTTTGTATTTATATTTCTGATATTGATAACCACTACCATCTTTCACAGTAAGTGCATGCACCATTGGGCCTTTTATTTTTCCCATATTGATGAACTTGTTTTGATCTCGTGTCAGATACTTGATAAAGGACTCAAGAGAGGGCATCATATAGGTGGCTCTAGAGGCGAGCCTAACTGAATGAAATGTAGATACAAACACTAAATTATCCAGACCAATTTTGGAGAGAATGGTGAGAACCATTTGTTTCTCCTCCTTAGATTTGTCAACCCCACAAGCCTTGAGTTGCGACAACAAATCCTTATATTTGGTAAAGAAATCTTAGATATCGTCGAACGTTTTTGGATCCAATGTGAGAAATTACACCTCGAGCATGTGTCCCCTCATCTAATTCTATTTTCCAAAAATCCTTCCATGGTGGTCCAGGCTTCATTGGGGGTTTTACAAGAGGATATTTGTAAGAGGATTTCAGGAGAAATGAGACTGCAAATTGTTCCAAACACTTCATCCATTCAATTTAGATACTTGGGTTTTTATATGGTTGATGTTGGTTCGGTTCCTATTTTCATGTTTAACCTGTATAATTCCTTGCCTTGAATATGCATTATCATCTTCTCCTTCCATGTAAAGAAATTTTACGGTGTAAGAATGAATTATTTTGGAAATTCCATTTTTCCGCTGTCTTCAATCTTCGGTACCTGCATAAATAATTTCATGTGTCTTTTCCCTAGAAATCCTTTGGCTCTGATACCATGTAAATTTTTTGAACCTGCACAAAATAGATCTAGCTAGCAAATGACATACACATTTTGCAGAGAAAATATTAGAAAATAGAAGTAGGAGAGAAAGAATGGAAGAATTCTCATTAACCAAATGAATGAATGATAATTTACACATGATATACTACGTATAAATCAACTAATTCACACCGGAGGAGAAGCCAATGTGCCATAGTGGTGGTCTAGAGTGATCTGGACACACACAAACCATTACGGGAGTAAAATTCCACCTAGTCTTGTCTCTCAGGTAGTTACGAGAGTGAACTGCCACCTAGTCTGAGTTAACTAGTCTCTCAGTCTTCAGTTAATTGACTGAAACAAAGTGAAGTGAGGAGGAGATCATATAATCATGAGTAATGCACTAGTCTGGTGACAATCCCAAGGACAATGTGCATTAGATGGTGATGATCCCAATGTGGCATCTGGACTCCACTCAACTGATCAAACTGAAGTGTGAACTAAAGAGAATATTGTCCTAGAGTAATATTCTCCCTAAACTATAGGAGGCTGAATAATGACTAATAAAAATAAGGAAAACCTTAGGAAAAATAAATCCTAGGTGCGTGTGAAGTATCTCCAACAAAGTGTTGTCCAAGGATTTTATAACCATGTGATCTCTTAGGCAGTGGGATATGAAGGTTGTCTAATCATTCATGTGGTGAATTCCATTACATGATCGGATAAAGTAGTAGTGGATGTCTTTGAGCAATGATATATGCAACAAAAAAATGATGGTATCATCCATTCATTACGTTATATAGGTATTCTTCACCATGATGTGACACGTTCCCACTATAGAACAAACATATCATCACTATTATAACTAACATGAAAAAAGAAGAGAAACAAAGGGGGTAATAATCTACATAACATATAATGCAAGTTCCTATAGAATTATAAGAATGGCAAAAAATAGATTCGACATATGTCTCACTATTGCTGGAATATTCACTAATAATGAGAGGGGGGGGTGAATCAATATTGAGCACTTTTTACCACTTTCAATCACAAATTGTAAACATTACATTATCAACAATTTATCACTTATGAATTCAAGATAATGTTGCATTCAAGATATCATAAAGATATAACCATAGATACACAGTACACCAAAATTTTATGTGGAAACCCAAATGGGAGAAAACCACATAACACTTTTTAATAAATATATTCAAGATTACAATCACTATAAGCACCAAATTCCAATATTCTCCAGCACTAACTAAAAGGAGGAACCAACCCCCTGATTTATAGGCTCCAACTTGAAGGAAGCTACAACTCCCTGAATTCTCTAGCTCCAACTGGAATGAGGCTCCAACCTTCTAATTTATAGGCTCCAACTTGAAGGAAGCTACAACTCCATGTATTCTCCAACTCCAACTGGAAGGAGTGTTAAGCCCTAATATTGGCTCATTACCACTTAATTGGGGCATATTAGATTAGTAATGTTATTTTATTTATGTC
>ML778028.1:641611-656857 GCA_009831015.1 Picea engelmannii
TTGTACTTGAACATTTAAGTGGGGTAAAAGGAGGTTGCCCCCTCGAAGAGGCTTATTATCTGAAATTATCTCTTTTTCAAGGCGTTGAGTACTTTTCCTGAAGTTTTTCTATGCTATATTGATGTTTGGTTCTTAACAAGGAGGCTCCAAGCCCCTAGTTTACAGGCTCCAACCTGAAGCAATCTACGACTCCCTGTATTCTCCAACACCAACTAGAAGGAGGATCCAACCCCCTTTCCTTGCCTCTTCCTTCCTCCTTGAAATATAAATGGAGACTCAACCATTCACTGTTACTGATACATCATCATCATCAAAACCTGTCACTGATACTAATACATCATCATCAAAACTGATACATCATCATCATCATCAAAACTTGTTCAACCACATAAATCTTATGCCAAGATCACCAAGAACATGCCCCAAAAACATATGCCCAAAAATCACCAAGATGTGCAATAAACCATGTGCCAAAATATACCTCAAGCACGCGCCACAATATCCATGATATGCCTCAAGCATGTACCAAAGAAATGATTCAAGCATATACCAAAACATCCAAGATATGCCTCAAACATGTGCCATAACATCCATGATATGCATCAAACATATGCCAAAACATCCATGATATATACCAAAGCATAAATCCAACCTCTCCAAGACACACCTCAAACCATGTGCCAAAATATCCAAGATATACCTCAAACAATGTGCCAAAATATCCAAGATATACCTCAAACAATGTGCCAAGCATGTGCCAAAATTATGTCTCAAGCATGTACCAAAATCTCTAAGATGTGCAATAAGCATAAGCCATGATCTCCAAGATGTCCCTCAAATCATATGCCCAAAATCACCAAGCAATGCCTCTAGCCATGTGCCAAAGACCTCCAAGATATGACTCAAAGCATATACCAAAACTCTCTAAAACATACATAAAGACATACCTTTAATCATCTAGCAACCTGGTGCATAATATCACAAAACAACATACCTTCCTCAACTTCAACATAAAGAAGATATCTCCTTCTTCAACCTTTCCTTCAACCTCACTGGGAAAAACTAGGCAATTGGTGGTGCCTCACGTGACACTACCAGGACAATCAACAGGGGCCTCACAGGACACTTTGTACTTGACCCATGAGGGTATGCTCAAATAGAGTTTTTCAGAAATCCTTGTCCCATCCACGGCTTCAAGACTTCTCGTTCACACAACTTCGCTACTTTAGTTTCACTGAGAGATCATATCCTTTCTTACTTGCTTAATTTATTACTTGGTTAATCAAATGAGACACTTCTTGATGTGTATTTATACTAGTCCAAGTAACTCCTTTGCTTAACTTTAGGGCCCACCTGTAACTTCTTGTTTGAAACAACTTTTCTTCTTTTCCTGATTTTGGGGCTGACTTATAACTTCTTGTTGCAATCATTTAGGGGCTTCTTAACCATACTCTGGGGCTTCATCTTTAAGAGGGCATAAATTATCAATCATGAGGAACCAAGTGGTGTACCACATACCATTGGAAATGACATGATGATGACTATCCATCTATGAGAGTTTTGTATTCAATTGGAATGTCTTTCATGTTCTTTTTCTTCAAAAAACTATGGGCATCGTGATCACACTTCTAGGGATTCTTAACCACTTAACCATTTAACCATATTTCTATGGATTCTTATAGACTTCTTCAAAGTGTTTTCCCATGAGGGCCATGATTAAAGCTACGCCATAAGGGGACCACTTTGGATACTTCTTCAAATACACCCATTACTTCTAGAAGCTTCCAAACTTGCTTCAAGGATTCTTCTAGAGTTGACATCAATGAAAACCAAATTTCCAACAACTATAACATCAACATGATGTGCATTACAAAGAGATAAACTATTTGTAGGTTTATAGTTAAAAAAAAACCTAGCTGGCACATATCTCTCTATAATGCCATCATGATCACCAAGACATGCATTGTTAAGTTTTAGTGTTGTTATTAGGTTATTTCCAAATTACATGAGCATTCAATGCATTTACAAAACAAAAAAATAAAGAGGATCACTGAAAGAAACACAATCACAGGGTATGCAACATTTTATCCTGGGACACCCTCATGGGGGAGAAAACCCAACAAAAAATTCCTCAATAATATATTCCCAATACAATGCCAAGACTAAGACCAAAACACCAAAGATAAATCAAGACTGAGCATGTGCCTCTCTTCTCTTGCCTCTTGCAACTGCAATTGCCTTCAAGATATGCACACTAGATGAGTGAGTGTGAGTGTGTATAAGTGAGGCATCATCCTCACATATAAATAATAGTTGAGGAGGCGCTAGGGTCATGTCTCTTCACTTAGTGGGGCCGACTTCTCCGGGAAGTAGTTAAAACAACTTTATAAGTATTAGGGGATGACTTTACAAATACATTATCCAAATTCAGTTTGACCAATCCACAAAA
Organism: Picea engelmannii; assembly: GCA_009831015.1. Classification (NCBI taxonomy): domain Eukaryota; kingdom Viridiplantae; phylum Streptophyta; class Pinopsida; order Pinales; family Pinaceae; genus Picea; species Picea engelmannii. The sequence goes on from ML778028.1 coordinate 644,061, forward strand.
TGGGATTTGATATCATACATGACCCGACATGATCAATCCACAAAAGGGTATTTTATCCATAAGGTAATAACTCAAAATTAATTAGAATATTCTTCGAAGTTATAATATTTCAACACTCCCCCTTAACGAGAAGGGTATTCTACTGACATGACCCAATACAACATCATCAAGAGAAGGAGAGGGAAACATCATCATCAACATTTGGAACACTGACTAACAAATCTACAAATCATCGAAATTTTTACTCATCATCAATGTCATCATCGTTTGCAACATGGAGATGGAGTAACATCATCATAATCATCAACATGAAGCTGAAACATCAACATCAATAACACGAAGCTAGAACAACAACATCATCAACAACACAAGGCTGGAATAACATCATCAACAACACAAAGGTGGAACAACATCATCAATAGCACGAAGCTGGAACAACAACATCATCAACATTTGACAACAGAATGAGATAGGTGCATCAACAACAATATTTGTGGTACTATGACAGACTATCCTTACTGGACCTTCAGGATCTACCTAGGAATCATAAGATTCCCTAGGATATAAAATCCTAAGAAGCTAACACATGGTACTCTGACAGAATGTCCTTACCAGACCTTATGGATCTACCCAAGAATCATAAGATTCCCTAGGATATAAAATCCTAACAGAGCTACCACTACTGACCACAACTGGAATATACATGCACAAGTAATCTAACAGACCATCCTTACCGGACCTTCAGGATCTTCCCAGGGATGATCAATCCCATAGGATATAAAATCCTAACGGAGCTACCCGTTGTTGGTCAGGATACCATAGTATCATCAACATCACTCCCTCTTTCGAGGGAGGTCCTTTCAGACAATACCAAGATTGTCTTAGAAGTACTCAAACTTCACATGATACAGAGGCTTGGTCAACACATCTGCAATTACTTATTTGTGCCAACATATTAGAGCTTTACAACTCCCCTCTGCATCATATCATGAATGTAGTGATACCATATCTCTATGTGCTTTGAATTACCATGAAACACTAGGTTCTCCGACATCTTTATAGAACTCTGGTTATCACATAGAATCATAGTGGCTTCCATATCCACATCGAACATACCTGCCAACAACTTCTGAAGTCATATGGCTTCACAACTGGAGGAACATGCTACAACGTACTCCACTTCTGCCGTGCTGAGAGAAATACTAGATTTCTTCTTGCTTTTCCATGAAGTCATGGCTGAACCCAAACTGAAACAACATCCTGAAGTGCTCTTTCTGTCTGAAGCACTTCCAACCCAATCTAAATCAGTATAACCATACCGTCTAAAGTCATGATCTCCTGTATAATAGAGACCATAGTCCAACATATCCTTAAGGTATCTCATCACATGCTTTCCAACTACAAGGTGAACACGTCTGGGTTCCACCAGATACTGACTCAAGGTGTTCACATCAAAGCATATATCTGGCTTGGTATTTGTCAGATACATCAATGATCCAATAATATGTCTGTATAGAGTAGAATCAACCAACTCTGATGAAGTATCAACCAAGAGATTCAAATTCGTTTCCATGGGTGTTTTCATGGATTTACATTCCAACATGTCAAATCCATTTAGTATTTCAACTGCATACTTCCCTTGGTTAATGAATATCTTCTCTGGGCTCTTCCAAACTTCAAGATCTAAGAAATAACGCATTGGGTCTAGGTATTTCATCCCAAACTCTGTAGTGAGCTTCTTCTTGCAATATGTGATGAGATTTTCTTCTCCTGTTAAGAATAAATCATCCACATATAGTAGCCATATAACTGGCTCATCATTCATAACCTTGAAGTAAAGGTTAGGATCAACTTTACTTTTGGTAAATCCCAAGCTCGTCAGGAAACTATCAATTCTGCCATACCAAGCTCTAGAAGCTTGCTTCAACCCATACAAAGCTTTCTTCAACATGTAGACATGAGTCTTTTTATATTCAATTTCAAATCCCTATGGTTGTTATATATACACTTCTTATTCAATAACACCATTTAAAAAATCTATTTTCACATCCATCTGGTGTAGCTTCCACTTCATTTTGGCTACAAGAGTTGTGATGGTTCTTATAGAAGTGTATTTGGATACATCATAAAATGTTTCTTCATAGTCAATACCTTCCTTCTGAGAAAATCCACGAGCCACAAATCTTGCCTTATGTTTTTCAATACCTCCGTCTGCTACATTTTTTATTTTGTATATCCATTTGGAAGATACCACATCTTTGTTCTTTGGTATGGGAACTACTTCCCGTACATCATTCTTTATAATGGAGTGGTATTCTTCTGTCATGGCATCCATCCATTCTTTCTTTTGAATGACTTCTTCAAAGCAACTAGGTTCCTTTTCTACGATATCACACATCAAGGTGTTGTGGGTGGGAAATCCCTCCTATGGACTAGCACTAAGGGTTTTATCATGCATGCAGAAAATGACCATTAAAATGCCTCTACTTTTTCTTATTATCCCAACACAAAACCCCACATTCATGCAATATAAAGATGCAAACAAGATTAGGTAACTCTACCTTAAATCCTTCATTTGATGTCGATCCCTTCTCTTTCACTCGCTCCTTGACTACAAGCCTCCTCCCAAAGCTGACCTGCATTCACACATAGACAAACAGAGCGCTGCAAACATGCATTTCATATACTAATCGCTGGGTTAGATGTGACAATATCATAAAATAAATACACAATTTGAACACATGATATGGTGGGATGAAAAAAGTATTCCTTTTTGTATTAATATTCACAAGAGTAAACTTTACAATATGTGGCCGACACTGCTCCTCGAACCTGGTCCTGGGCTCCTCTTCACAATGCACCAACTACTCAACCTCATAATACAATTGCAGGAAATTGGGGCAAGGGGAATGCTAATTTGGGTAGAGTTTCTTTACTATGATTTTCTTCCTCTTAAATGGGACCCCTACCTCTTCTTTTATAGGATAGAAGGAGCTAGGTATTTAGTCGAGTGACTGGCCATGCATGGTTGAAAGGTTTAGTTAACTTACCCAAAACTGTGTGTTCCGTCAACAACTTTCCATTTTTCGTTCTTTTGTAGGTACACGCAGGCTGTAATGGGCTAGCCAGCGTGTACACGCAGGGTGTAGTGGGTCAACTAGTGTGTACACGTGGGATGTAGTGTGTCAGCTAGCGCGTGCCTTTAAAAAAGGTGTTTTTAAGAAGAGATGTTCAATAGTGGCTTGGCAAAGAAGGAAAATGAGATGGCCTGATGCCAGGTAAGCATGTCTGGTGAAAATTAGGGTTATAACAAATGCCCCCTAATGTGTGAGGTTAGAAGAGAATTTGATGGCTGAAATACATTATCAATATTTATCAACGTACCAAACCAGTGAGCCCAAAGACCAGAATTCGAGAGGTGCCATCTGCATAATAACAATTGTCTCACCGAGGCGGGCATACCCATGCTCAGGATGAAATAAAATCATGGCTTCCAATCAAATACACTGCAGATCCATGTCATATAACTATATAAAGTGTAGCCATGAGAAATACACAATGGATCTACATCTCGAAATAAAAAAGATATACATGTATAGTATCCATCTTCTAGAAGCTGATAAGGCCTGATGGTTGGAGATGAGGTCTTTAGAGCTCGAGCATCAACTTCAAAATCTTCAAAACTCGGGTAGGAGTGTAATATGAGTGTACGAATTCACTACCCAAAGGTGTTCGATGGCTCATCAGGCATGGACTAGAGGATCTTGATGATCATACTGAATGCTTCATTGATTTCGAACAAAGACTTGATTGGACTTTTGGGATGGACGGGCATGAGGGTAAGAGACAAACTGTAGAGGGGCCGAATCGGGCTTGGTAAAAAGTTCCCTTAGACAATAGCAAGACAAATGATGAGACTTAGGGAGCATGGCATTGACATAAGTTCATAATGCAGGAGGAAACACAAACTCTCCATATGTTTGGAAGAATAACCAAACAGAGGAGGACATAGCTCTATGTAGTGAGAAAAGCTTCCTAAGGTCATATTAAATCCTAGGGCTTGATGAACAAACAAAAGGATGTGCTTTGTCCAAGGGCAACTCATTGAGCTGCCCATAAAAAGAAAATACTTTTCCCTTCCTCTTTTTGGGGTATATTTGATTTTTTTGTCTTTTTCAATAATTTTGGAAAGAATGAAAAAGAATAAAAGAATGCTATGTTACAAAGGAGGATCGAGTGTCGCAAACATACTAGTTCCAAGCGCATGGGACACATGGATTCTCAAGGCAAAGGGACATATGCAGGAAAAGGACACTCGGGAAAAAATCCTCCAGGGGCCAAAGGTGTCAAGACATAGAGGAAAAGTGCTACAGGGCTTGCGTATAAGGCATGCTTCAAATGGTTCAGTTGAGAGAAACATGGAGCTGGAATTAGGCCAAAGACGTAGGTATGCAAACACGATTAATAAGACACACAATGGTAATGTCCTTCGATGTAATTTTAACAAGCCGAGAGAAGGTAAGCTCGACGTTTTTTCATTTTTAGAGAGTCTGAAAAAATGTAAAAGGAGACTCCATTGGGGTACCTTTTTCGAAGGTAGTCTAGTCGGCTCAAAAAAGGGGTAAACTAGCACCGAAAATATGTCTATTAAAAACCATTTTAACGAGTGTGATAAAAACATGATCACTCGACAATTTTTTCATTTATAAGGAGTCTGAAAAAAGATTAACTATGGACTCCATCAGGAATGTTCTTCCGGACCATTTTAACGAGTGTGAAAGAATAAGGTCACTCGATGATCTTTTCAATTTTAGGAAGTCTTAAAAGAGCTTAAATATGGACTCCGTGGGGGCTCCTTTTTTTGTAAATTTAGTCCCTCAAGCCCCAAAAAGGGTTAAAATTATACCTAAGAATACTTTTATAGAGAACTGAGGCCCCTAGAGTATACCTTTGTTCGTACAGTTGACCATCCAAACCAAAAAAGGGGTAAACTACCGCCGGACAAACGTGACTTCAAATTTCAGTTTAGCGAGCGTAAAAGGCCACAAGATCGCTCAACAATCTTTTCATGTTTAGAGGGTCTGAAAAGGGCTTAAAAGAAGACCCGTAGGGGGCTATGACTCATATATGAAACTAGTTCAGGTAGAGCCTACTTCTAGGCTCAGACCAAGAGTCTCTTCGATAGTCAACTTGAGAAGTCTCCCATAAGGGAAGAAAACACAAACCACGGTGTAAGTCCTCCCACAATATAGAATATGTAGTCATGGCTTCAAGGATAGCCTGATCTGAAGGAAATTCAAAATTCGAGAAATCATGCAAGCGAGGGCCGACAGTCCCAAAGGGTGAAGTAAACTGACCATATTCCATATGACAATGGAGGCTCTGGCTAGGACTAGTGGAGTATATCAATGAAGAATCACAAGCATGAGGGCTTGAGGATCTACAAACAACGAGATCAGACTCAGAAGGAGACTTAAGATTACTTGGACCAAGAGGGGGAAGCAAGGGCTCCCATGCCCCCACTGGGTAAACCAAAGGATCAATTGCTGATACCAAGTCTCGGGAAGGAAAACATGATTTCACAGGTTCCTGCTTAGAAGAAATTGAACATCGAGGATAAGATGCCACATAATTAACCTGTGGCGGGGTAGAGTCTACACGAACGCTAAGAACATATAAAGGGGTAGTATGAAATAATGCCGAATTAGGATGGTGATTATCAGATGCCAACTGGTCAATAGTGACAATTCTTCCATTTTGAGGGAAATGCATCACCCAGAAGAGCGTAGACACCACAACATTCATAACATATACACAATCATGCCCTAGAAGCATATTGGAATCTAATGGGCCTTGCACCACTATAAGATCAACAAGGGTAGTCTTCCCACCTAAAGATATAGGTAACTAAGGAAGAATCCCCAAATATTCACTAGGACATCTGTCAAAAGCCAACAACTCATGCGAAGAAGACACAAGCTCGGGAGATTCCAAGACTTTCCAAACCGAGGAGGATAAAATACTTGCAGAAGCTCCTTCATCCACAATACATCAATAAATGTTTGTTGAATTAACTTCAACCCTTATTTGAAAAGGTGAATAAGAAGGAAGACGAGGCTCAATAAGATCATTCCAATCAAAGGAAACCATCCTAGGGCTTGGAGGGGGTGTACTCGGAACGAGTGGAATGCCCCCTTGTTCTGAAAGTACTGAATTGGAAACGCTAAAAACATAGTCGGTAGACACTTCACTCCCCAAGAGAGGAGTGGGATCAGCAGAAGACTGTGTCGGCATGACTACTTTCTCAACCAATGGCTACATAGGCTGAGAGACTACATGGTCTAAAGGCACCTCACCCCTCAAAAGAGGAGTGGGATCAACCGATGACTGCATCGACATGATCACTTTCTCAACCAATGGCTGAATAGGCTGAGAGACTACAAGGTCTAAAGGCACCTCACCCCTCAAAAGAGGAGTGGGATCAACCGATAACTACATCAACATGATCACTTTCTCAACCAATGGCTGAATAGGCTGAGAGACTACAAGGTCTAAAGGCACCTCACCCCTCAAAAGAGGAGTGGGATCAATCAATAACTGCATCGACATGATCACTTTCTCAACCAATGGCTGAATAGGCTGAGAGACTACAAGGTCTAAAGGCACCTCACTCATCAAAATAGGAGTGGGATCATCTAATGACTGCATTTACATGACCACTTTCTCAACCAATGGATGAATAGACTGTGAGGAAACCTCAGAAGACTCAGAATCAGAAGACCTTGCAGACAGGGACCATAATCTTCATACCTCTGGAAGGCCAAGGCACAAATGAGTAAGGTGATCTCCCTTGCAAAGATTACAAGGAAACTTAGTCTTACATCCTATCCATCTAGGTTTCTCAATGGAATCAATGCCCTCAGCATGACTAGTAGTGGTTGGTTTCTCATCTCCAACATGACTTGCAGAGGTTAGTGATGGGTTGATAACATGACTTGCATAGGCTACAGATCTATTTCCAGTGTGACTAGTAGTGACTGGACTTTTTCCCCCAAATTGAATTGCAGAGGGTGGGTTCTTTCCCCCAACATGAATTGCAGAGGCTAGGTGCTGGTATTCATCGTGAATTGCAGAGGTTGTCGACCTATCTCCAACATGACTCACAAAGGTTGGTGATTTCTTCTTCCTATTCTTCCTCTTTCTACTTCGTTTAGACTTCCGGTTACTAGTAACTGTACTTTCACCAGGGGTGGGAGAAGACTTTGCTAACAAAGGAACATCAACATGGTGCCCATGACATAAGGTTCTTAATTGATAAGTGCCAAGAGAATTTGAGACATTTGGAATGGTACCCAACCAAACCGGTAGTCCCACATTCAATCTAGGAATGGACAAAGTGGCCATGAAAGGGACACCAATGTTTCCGAGGACACCAACATTTCTGAAGAAAGGAAAATCACAAGAATCCCCTTGCGAAGGGGTTCCTTGGTTGGTATCTTCAAGGAATTTATCCATGAATATCTTATGCATAGGTTCTCCCCTTGTGAGATCGTTCAAGTTTGTAAAAGTCTCACACACTGACTCTAGCAAATCAGTGTTATCAAAACAACGCCTATAAAGAGGCAGCTCCACGTTTCTAAGAGGAAGACCAAAAAGTCCTCACAATCAGAGGAGTGGGAGGTCTACCACCCTAGGTCAGAGACACAAAGCCATGACTGATTAACTCACTATGGAAAACTAAGGAGCACAAAGCACACATTAAAAATTCTGAAAGGAAAATCAAGCAAATGACTAAGTAGTAGGAAGAACAGTTACACCAACCAACACTAGAGAAACTTACTGGTGCAAGTGCAACTTGAATATGGAATCACCCTCTGAGTATACTCTGCAAAGCGTGGCCCGATGTCTACCCTAGGTACTGTGGTATACACCTGCAGTCACCTATGTAAGTCCCTAAAAAGATAGGCAACTAGGTTGCCAATGCACAAACAGTCGGGTGGACCACAATGAGCAGGGTATCAAGCCTGAAACCTGTCAAGGGTATCGAAAGAAAGTGGTATGGAAGACAACTGAGGACCTCGAATGAATTCGATATCCATGAAGCTCTGTGGCAAATGCAATCGACGAAATCCCAAAACAAGCTCTCTATATGCGTTCCCCACTACACTTGGTCCGACTTTGGAGGGGTTATCTCTACTACCTTTCTGCACATGTCCTCGTGTTTATCCCCTGTGTTAGAGGGGGGTCCCAGATAACTTTCACAATACTGGACTTTTAACACTCCCTAGCACAGACTCTTATGTATGTTTTGCAGCCTTGACGAGTTTCCTCTCCAACCTAAATCAATGCTCTAGCCTAGACTAGTTGATGGACCCTACAAACATAAAGTCTAGTTGATTTTAATTAATAGTTAATTTGTATGGCTTGTGTTAAATCAAAGGTTATGAAAGTGAAACTAGTGATGTTTTGAGAGACGAAAGAAAATATAAACAGAAAGATGGAAACAAAATAACTTCTTCTTGACAAAATTTTTAATCAACTTTTCAAACTAATTTTTTTTCTAAGATATTTGAACAACAAACTCAAAACATGATTTTTCTCGACTACGAGCTACTAATTTTACTAAGTAAACAACCAATAACTTATGAAAGAAAAACGTTTCCTGGTTATTTATGCAAACCAACAACTACTTAACCAAACCAAGAAAGAAAAGAGTTTTTTTTTATTTAATGCTTGCAAAGCAAAAAGGAAAAATGATGACAAGTAAAGACCAAGAAAACTTCTGGCCTAAGTGTGGATCGCAAAGAGTTACTGACAATAACCCACAAATTGGTTAAAGAAGACTCTCACACTTGTCTAAAAACCTTATGAAAGAATTTTTTTTAGGAAAACTTTTTACTGAAAAAGAAAGCTATTTTTGTGATCAGACCTAAGTTGTCGACTGCTATGACAAAGACCAATATTAAATCAAGGCAATCCCTGAGAGGTATAACTCTTGATAAGGAAGAGGATGACTGCCTCTCCTTAAACAAAATTTTTCTCAACAGGCACGCTGCTGACAATTCAATAGCCAACATGTGCATGCGAGCCGTATAAGGTCAGAGCGCATGTACATGCATGTAGGCCTTATATAGGCCGCGTGTACCTCTGCAATTCTTCAAAAATAAAAGTAAAAAAAAGCAATCAAACACTGGCAGAGACTACTGGTATTGAGAACCATAGTCCCTTGAAGTCTCATAAACTTACTTTGACAAAAAAGAAAAACAATTCAAGGGAAATTTCATAGAACAAAACCAATATGAGGTGGTACCTAAGCTACAAACTGCAAAAACAGAGACCGGAATGAGATCCTGAAAACCCCTGAGAAGGATCACTTCTGATAGGGGAGAGGATGACTGCCTCTCTATTTTTTTTCTAAACTCAGACACATGATTGACACTTCATCAGCTAGCGTGTGCACACGGGCTGTGTGAAGGTAGGGCATGGGTACACGCATGTAGACCTTATACATGCCGTGTGTACCTCTGTGACTTCCGTAAAATAAAAACAGCTAAGCAAAGAAAGAAGGGAATACTGGTATGGAAGACCAGAATCCCTACTAGCTCAGACTCTTGCAGAAACTCAGAAAAAAGGTGATGAAACCAATTTAAAACTACCAAAAAAGTATCCCTAGAAAAACCGAGAGATCCCTAGTATGGTCGCCAATTCTGTTGTGGGTGGGAAATCCATCCCATGGACTAGCACTAAGGGTTTTATCATGCATGCATAAAATGACCATTAAAAGGTCTCTACTTTTTCTTATTCTCCTAACACAAAACCCCACATTCATGCAATACAAAGGTGCAAACAAGATTAGGTAACCCTACCTTGAATCCTTTGTTTGATGTCGATCCCTTTGCTTTCACTTTCTCCTTGACTGCAAGCCTCCTCCCAAAGCTGACCTACATTCACACATAGACAAACAGAGAGATGAAAACATGCATTTCATATACTAATCGCTGGGTTAGATGTGACAATATCATAAAATAAATACACAATTTGAACACATGATATGGTGGGACAAAAAAAGTATTCCTTTTTGTATTAATCTTCACAAGAGTAAACTTTACAATATGTGGCTGACACTGCTCCTTGAACCTGGTCCTGGGCTCTTCTTCACAATGCACCAACTACTCAACCTCACAATACAATTGCAGGAAATTGGGGCAAGGGGAATGCTAATTCGGGTAGAGTTTCTTTACTATGATTTTCCTCCTCTCAAATGGGACCCCTACCCCTTATTTTATAGGATAGAAGGAGCTAGGTATTTAGTCAAGTGACTGTCCATGCATGGTCAAAATGTTTAGTTAACTTACCAAAAATTGTGTGTTCCGTCAACAATTTTCCATTTTTCATGCTTTTGTAGGTACACACGGGCTGTAATGGGCCAGCTAGCGTGTACACGTGGGCTGTAGTGGGTCATCAAGAGTGTACACGTAGGCTATAGTGGGTCAGCTAGCGTGTGCCTTTAAAAAAGGTGTTTTTAAGAAGAGATGTTCAGTAGTGGCTTGGAAAAGAAGGTAAATGAGATGACCTGATGCTAGGTAAGCATGTCTGGTGCAAATTAGGGTTATAACACAAGGCCATACAACTGGATAATGGCTTAGGTTTCTTGCTTTGTCTCATGGTTCCTTCCGGGGCACCATACTTCTTTGCATATTGAATGTTCTCTTTCCCAAGCTATATTTCTCTTGTGAGATATCGTCATACGGGGAGGTTCTTGAGATTCTATCATATCACGATCTTCTGGAATCTCATCATCAAGGTTAACTTTAACTTCCTTCATGGGTTCTACAACTCTAGGAGCTACAGGTTCTTCTTCATATACTTCTTCAAGCTGAAATTTCCTTGATATTTTGACTGTTTAATATTCATCTAAGGTCACATATCCTCTGATATCAATATGATGTCAACCTGGTATGTAAATTATGAAGGCTTTAGAGACCTCACAGTATCCAATAAATATTCCTTTCTTTCCTGAAGGATCCAACTTAGTTCTCTTTTATTTTGGAATGTGTATAAATACTGGAAAACCAAAATTTTTGAGATGGATTACTTCTGGATTATTTCCAGTGAAAATTTCTTTGGGAGTTTTGAATCCAAGTGCACTATGGGATAATTTGTTTTGGACATATATTATTGTTCTTGTAGCTTCAACCCATAAGTGCATTGTAAGATCTTGATCATGAATCATAGTCTTTACTGCTTCCATAATTGTTCTATTCTTTCTTTCTGCTAAACCATTTTGTTGAGGATTATAGGGAGTGGTGAGATTCCTCTTAATCCCAACATCTCTAAAAAATATTTCAAATTCATTTGAAGTGTACTCTCATCCATCATATGACCTGAGTATCTTGATTTTCCTTTTAGAGAGGTTTTCTACCAAGGCTTTGAATTCCTTGAACTTTCCAAGTACTTCATCTTTTGATTTCAATAAATAAACCCAAGTCTTACGAGAGTAATCATTAATAAAGGATACATAGTATACATAGCCTCTTACAGAGATTGATGACATTGGACCTCATACATCTGAGTGGACACGTTCCAAGATTCCTTCTGCTTTACTGTCGCTCTTTGGGAAAGGATTCTTTATGTTATTTCCTTTTTCACATCCCTTGCATACACCTTCATGATCAACCTTTTATTATGGTAAACCTGTAACTACCTTGCTTACATATGGTAAGGCTTTGTACTTGATTTGAGCTAGTCTTCTATGCCAGAGTTCACAAGGAATTTCAATAGAGTGAGTCAAGGCTACATCTGAGTGACCTTTTAATTTGTACAAACCACCTTCTTCTGTTCCAATAACAACTACATCTTCTATAGTTTTTCCTTTAGGCCACATAATAACTTCACCATCCATGAATACAACCCTAAAACCTTTCTTATCTAGGGATGAAATAGAAAGTAAGTTATTTTTCAAACCTGGTACATAGAGTACATCCTTCATTCTCATCAGAGTTCCTGAATCAAGTTTGTAGGTGGATTCTCCCATTCCTTTGATAGGGTACTGATAATCATCTGGGGGAAGTAATTTTATATAAGGCTAGAGATAATATATTTCTGACCTATCATGTGCTTAGATCAACCACTATCTATGAGCCAAGTATCCTCTCTAGGTGTCATAGATCCTGAGAGGGTGGAAAACAAAACATAATCTTCAATCTCTTATTTAGTTATCTTCTTGGGTGGCTCATCATCTTCAGCTGCATGGGCATGATGTATTTTTTTATTTCTCCTCTTGTATTCTTCCCTTCTGGTAGGACAATTCTTAGTAATGTGTCCCATCTTATCACAATGATAACATTGATAGGAGGATACATCTTTTCCCTTTCTTTGACTCTTATGATATTTCTAGAATCTCTTTGGAGAGTGAGATTCTTTATGAAAGTGGGTCTCCTTTTGAAAATGAGACTTTTTTATTTCCACCCTTAGCATGAGAAGATAGGGATTGATATTCATCTCTTAATAGGATGACTTCTTTGTTGGCCACTCTTTCTTCTTCTTGAACACATTCTTCCCATAAACTGTCAAATTAGAGTTTCTCTTTTCTTGCACAAATAGTTTGGATGAAGGAATCCCAAGGTCTTTTGATACCATTAATATTTGTCATCATGAGTTCATATTCATCTAATTTGTCTCCAATCACCTCTAACTATTCCTTGAATTCAGAATGTTGGACACACCTACCACACTTAGAGGGGGGGGGGGGTGAATGAGTGTGGGGCTCTTTTTCCCAAAACTTCCCTCTTGCACAA
>ML778028.1:670542-710005 GCA_009831015.1 Picea engelmannii
TTTATCATTTCTTGATTTTGTCACTTCTCTTGATTATTTAAATAATCCACCTTGAATAAATAATATTAACCCATTTCTAGGTCACTTAACCTATTTTTCTTATTTTTAGGGTTAACCACTTTCCATAAATATTCCTTCTTGATCTTGTCACCTTATTTTATCATTTCTTCTTTTAGGTCACTTTGACTTTTTTGACTTTTGGGGCTTCAAGCCTTCATGTGGGGGTCCTTCATCTTCGTAAGGCTATAACTCTCAAACCATGAGGAGTTATGTGACATTCCACATACCACCAGAAATGGAATGATAAGAACTATCCATCTAGGATAGTTTCACCAACAATTTCCTTGATCTTCATCTCGTTATTCCTCATACAAGCATGGGTCCTCCAACCTTTCTTCTCGGATAACTCAATCCGTAAAGCGTCTTCCCGTGAGGGCTTTCACCATAAGGGGACCACTTTGGAGTTCATCCGTTTGTACAACTTATCAATCATGATAAGACAATAATGAGTCATCTATACATTTTTCAACAATGCATCATATACCAATGGAACCACATCGATCCATCTTCATCATGTATCAATGACAACTCATTGATCCATATTCATCTATGCATTCTCATTTAGGACAATTCATATTATATTACATAAATCATCAATCAATCAATCCTTTTAAATCAATCAATCAATCAAACCATTGACATCAATGACAACATGATCCAACAGAGAAACCCTAGAGAAATAGTCTTGAACTATTTCTCCTTTTTGCATCTTTGTATTCTTGAGTTGGGTTCTCAAGTTCATCTTCCGATTGATGTTCTTTCCTTCATACATTCTGGTTAGGGAATCAAACATATTTTTGGATTACTCTTATAAGACACTTGAGGAATCAAGTGGTCTTTAATGGAATATGCTATTATTCTTTTAGCCCTAATCATATCCTTCTTGTACTTCTCTTTGGCTTCATCTTCTTCGAGTTTCGATAGATTTTCTTTCATGAATTTTGAAAGGTAATTTTCTTCAAGAATGATTCCAATTTTGTACTTCCAGGCACATAAATTTTCCACACCTTCTAACTTGTCAACAAGCTTGGTGCTTGCAGACATCTTGACCTGGAGCTAGGAAAATGACCAGAAAATGAAAGTGTTCATAAAATGAATCTGAACTTACTAGGATATGCGATGGGCTGAGGTGAGCTCGCCAGAGATGACTATTTCAGAAAATTCCAAGTTTTACCCCTTGAAACTTGACATGTGCAATTTCTGACTGGTACTTCTGGTACTGGTTCTAGTTTCCTAGTTTTTTGGTTTTCTGGTATTAGTGAAAACTAGGGTTTGAATTTCTAGAGAATTTGGACACTGAAAAAGTCTGCTCAACTTGCCAAAAGATGCGCTATGGAGAAGAACACTTCCCAAGATATTTTTTGGTAAAAAATTCCTCTTTAGTAAAAATCCATAATTTTCTTGTACGACAACAATGACATTTTCTTTAGATACCCAATGAAAGATGCTTTATTCAGTTGAGCTTTGAAACCATGTTAAGTTTTAGAGCTTTTATTAGGTTATTTTCACATTACATGAGCATTCAATGCATTTCCAAAACAAAAACATAAAGAGGATCACTGAAAGAAACACAATCACACGGTACGTAGCATTTTATCCCGGGAAACCATCATGGGGGAAAAAACCCAACAAAAATTTCCTCAATAATAGATTTCCAATACAATTCCAAGACTAAGACCAAAACACCAAAGATAAATCAAGACTGAGCATGCACCTCTCTTCTCTTACCTCCTGTAACTGCATCTTCCTTAAGATATGCGCACTAGATGCGTGAGTGATCCAGGTGGATATTGGTGGCCACCCACCTATTCCAACTGGCTCCACTTGACAGTTTTTAGTTCAACACGTTCTTCTTTGCTTATTTGTAATTGTGGGTTCTACACTTACGTGGATGTCTGAATCCATACACATATTCCAGTTGGATATTGGTGGCCTCCCACCTAATCCAACTGGATTATTTTGTATGTTTTCATGTCAACACATCTTGTTGTACTTCCAAGGCTGTTTTGGGGCCCTAAACAATGTTTTTTTGGATCGCCACAGTTAAACTATAGACGGAGTCAAAGTTTGACAACGTAATGTGTAGTTCTCTAAAAGACCTTTCCAACATGCTATCATGTTCCCAAAACAAATGTCGTATGCAAAAGTTATGATACTAGAAAGTTGAGGTACCAACTTACCCATAGGGGCTCACATAACTTTTGGCCTTTCAACATCTAGGGTTAGGTTTTTGGATGTCTAGGGTTTAGGCATTCATGAGTAATATTAAAAAAGGCCTCTGGAGCCTCATTGTAATCATTTTTCTCAGATGGATGCACGTAGCAGCCACATCTCTTCTCAGAGATAGCTACCACTATTCAAGCAAGTATTCCAGTTCTGCATTTTTACAGTTTCATCCTATTTCATTCATTTAATAGAAGATATTGTTCACTGGATATCTATGTTGTTCTTCATATCTCTATGTTTATTGTATTCAGTCTGTTAATCAGTTCGTTCCACTCCAAAATCTAGATCAATGGTATCAGAGTGGTCTGATCTTCATTTATTTTTCTTCATGCATGTCCTCGACAAGATCTTGGTACAAGAAGTTGGGACTCGAACCAATAGAGCCATTGCAATATCGACTGAACTGAGCCTGACAACAACCCATGGGAGACGAAAAGAAATATGATGGAGAAGGATATCCTTTTAAAATTTTGCTCGAGGAATCCCTTGCGCGACAAAGGAACAAAATGATGGAAAACTTTGCGCAGATCATTCGGTGGCTACCCACAGGAGAAGCATCTTCATCAAGCGACCATGCAACCCCATTCAAGGTACATGTAAATTTTGATATTCCATTATTTGAAGGACTGATAGATGCATATGTTGTAGATAAATTGTTGAATCTAATCGAAGGGTATTTTTCGGTCCACAATTTTTCCGATATGGACTGGTGGGACACTTACTCTGAGTAAAGGGCCATAGAGTAATCTGGAATATTTGTGGTTTCCCCTACATGGGATTCCTTCCGGGATGCCATTAAATAAAAATACTACCCTTTTGGAAGCTACGAGGACCAATACACTAGATGGACCACCCTGTGTCAAGAAAGGGACCAAACATCACCAGACTTCACCAATATTTTCCATACCCTGCACACCAAGTTGGGTATCAAAGACTTTGAGCGACATATGGTGCTCAAATACCACAACTGTTTGCATAGATACATTCAAACATAATTGGAGTTTTTGTACATCACCTCATTGGGTACGACTTACAGATATGCTATAAAGATCGAGCATAAATTTAAGAAGAAGAGGTGAGAGTTTGGATTTGCAAACTCCTCACAGCCGAAGCAGGGAAAAGGTGGCCCCAACCCACACAACAAGGGAAAAATAAAATATGGCCACTCTCAGGACAACTAGTCCAAGCCGCAACACAAGAAGGGAAATGATAAGATGAAGAAGGACATGGGAAAATGGTGTGAATACCATAAAATCCCTTGGCACAACACTGAAGAATGTCGATCCAAATAGTTACTCGTGGCCGAGCTGAAGGCTTCTGAGTCAAAGGATGATTCTGATTCTGAATCAAATATAGAAGGAGGGAAGAGAATATCGATGTTAAACCAAGTGTCACTGTCGCTACCACCAAATTCCAACCAAGCGAACTATAAGAACCAAAGGAAGGGGAATGCCTCTTTCACTCAAAGATGTGGTTAAAGGGGGCTCCGATTCATTTCATTGTCGATAACAACAATCATAAGAACCTAATCTCAGTAGATGTCATCAAGTAGTTGGACCTTCCAACAAAATCACACCCACAACCCTACACCGTCGGTTGGCTTCACCAAGGAAGAGATCTCTGTGTCAACCAACAATGTCGTCTGCCCTACAACATCAAGCCTTTCAAAGATGAGGTATTGTGTGATATTTCTCCCCTTGAAGTTTGTGATGTTATTTTAGGACAACCATATTTGTGGAAGCGTCATGTTGTGTATGAGTCTAGACCCTGCAAAGTTATTATGACTTTGGGTAGACAATTGCACAGGATACCAGAGGTAGTGCCGCCTACCACTATTTCTTTAATCTCTGCTAAGGAATGCAGTAAGGTCATTTCACAGACCGGGAAGTTCATATTCTTTGTGATTCATTCCCACAGGAAGCAGAAGGTTTCCGCCACATCTGTGGCCTCTACACAGAGCCTCTCTTTGCAACAAAAGAAAGTGGACGAGATCGTGGAAGAGTACATAGACATCTTCTCCTCACCCACCAGGGTACCGACGCACTGCCAGGTCAAGCATCCAATTTATCTAACCCTTGATACACCTCTACCTAATGGACCAGTCTATCATCACTCGTTGATGGAAAATGAAAAAATCAAGTGTCATATCCAAGAGCTTCTTCAAAAGGAGAACATTAGACCCAACTCCTCCCCTTGCAGAAGCCTGATTGTACTAGTGCAAAAAAAGGATGGGACTTGGCGAATATGCATTGATTATAGAGCATTAAACAAAATCATAGTCAAGAACTGATACCCAATTCCCATGATTGATGACCTTCTTGACCAACTCAAGGGGGGAAAATTTCTTTAGTGGGAATGACCTAAAGTCTGGCTACCACCAGGTTCCCATTGAACCAACTGATGTATGGAAGGTCTCTTCTAATGGTTGGTCATGCCCTTTGGATTAACAAATGCACTAGCCACTTTCATGAGGTTGATGGATGATGTATTGAGACCCTTCAACAACTCTTTTGTGTGGTATATTTGGATGACATCCTCATCTTCAACAGAACTTGGGAGGATCACATGCGGCATATTCATCAAGTTTTGAGCACTCTACGACAACATAAGCTATATGCCAACTTGGAAAAATACTCCTTTGGCATGAACATGGTCCAATAATTAGGCTACATTGTTGATGAGGATGGGGTACATGTTGATCCAGCTAAGATCCAAGTCATCCGTGACTGGCCAGCCCTGACCACACTAACAGATTTTTGGAGCTTCTTGGTATTGGGAAACTTCTATCAACGGTTCGTGTTGGGATTCTCCCATATTGCATGGGCCCTCAGCCAAGTGACTAAGGATGGTGATAGGGAAAATTTCATGTGGGGGAAGGAACAAGAACGAGAATTTGATGATCTAAAGCATCTCTTGTGCTCAGCTCTAGTACTCTCCTTGCCTGATCTGTAAAATTCATTCGAGATTGAGATCGATGCATCTGACTATGCTGTAGGTGCAATTATCACTCAACACGGTCATTCGATGGCATACCATAGTGAGACACTCTCATATACTATCTGTAAATACCCCACCTATGACAAGGAAATGTATTCCATTGTACAATCTTGTTGTCAATGGAAACATTACATTTTGGGAAAGGAGATGATCATCCACACTGATCACAAGCCTCTGCAGTTCATACATACACATGGGAAATTGTAGAACAACTACCATCGGAAGTGGTCCACCTACATGCAGTAGTTCCATATCAAAATCAAGTATAAGACATGGAGCATAAATCATGTCAGTGTTTGCCTCAGCCGACCTCCCGTGACTGCACTCACCACTGTGCTCCATTTCTGTGGACATGAGGCATTTGAGTGGCCCCAACTTTATCAACAAGATCCAGACTTCACCACCACCTATCATCTCTTGGGTACATGTGTGAATCTCGCCGATTTTTACATTCAAGATGGACTATTATGCCATCTGGGCCATCTCCATGTTCCTGCAAGAAAGAGTACAAAGCTGATTTGGGAAGCCCACTATAGTAGGATAGCAGGACATTTTGGTGTGGAGAAAACTGTGGCCGTCCTACAGAAACATTTTTATTGGCCAAAACTTTGACATGACTTCAACAAGTATATAAGATATTACATTGCCTATGCCATTGCCAAGTCATCCATTAAGAAGAAAGGATTATACACCCCTCTTCCTACTCCCGAGAAACCATGGGAATCCATCTCGATGGATTACATGTCTGGCCTTTCGTCCACCAAGTAAGGAAATAATTGTGTATTTGTGGTCGTTGATCAATTTTCGAAGATGACCATCCTCAAAACATGCAAGAAGAATATCACAACGGTAGATACTACCAATCTCTTCTTCGAACGAGTGTGGGTCCATTTTGGGATACCACAAACCATCATCTCCGATCGAGACAATAGGTTCCTCAACACATTTTGGTCAAGTCTCTGGTCACGATTGGACACCAAGCTCACTAAATCCACTGCTTTCCACCCCCAAACATACGACCAAATAAAGGTTCTAAATTGAATGATTGTGCACATCCTATGCATGTACAACTCTAAGCATATGCATACATGGGATGAGTGTCTCCCCTATGTTCAACATAGTTACATCAGGGCTCTCCATAGCTCCAGTGGCCATATCCCATTTTAGGTGGGGATGGGATTCCAACCCTTGGGTCCCATTGATGTTGCACTACCTCTTGCAACCACACATACAAACTCTTCCCATGTTCATTTTGAGACCGAAAAATCCACCAGATTCATTGAGTGGATTCAACACATCCACCAATAGGTCCATGAGATTTTGAAGAAATCCAATGCTAAGTACAAGTAGTGCCATGATCAACACAGGGTATCGCACCAATTTCAGGTTGGAGATAATGTCTGGTTACATTTACAGAAGGAGCATCTTACATGGCCCCATCAGAAGTTCCCTGCACTTCACTATGGGCCTTACACTATCACCAAGGTTGTGGGTAGCAATGATTTTGATCTCAACACTCCACCCTTTCTTGGCTTGCACCCAATGTTCAATGTGGGCCTCCTTTGGCCATATTTTCCACCATTATTGGACACCTCAGAGATAGCAGAACATATGACACCAAAAAAGCTCAACCCTGAATGCATGGAATAGGCATCCATTGATCAGATAATGGACACACAGGTCAAGGGCACTCACCAACATAGGATCCAACTTTATCGGGTTGACAAGGCATGGCAAATCCTACACCAAGGAAAGTGGCTCACCCGGGGCCAAATTCAACAGAAGTTTCCTCACCTGATGGGGGAAATCAAAACAATGGAGACCATTTCTTCCTAAGGGGGGAGGACTGATCCAGGTGGATATTGGTGGCCACACACCTATTCCAACTGGCTCCTCTTGACTATTTTTAGTTCAACACGTTCTTTTGTACTTCTTTGTAATTGTGGGTTCTACACTTCTGGGAGTTTCTGAAGTCCTAAAAATATTCTAGGTGGACACTATTGGCCTCCCACCTAATCCAACTGGCTTATTTTGTATGTTTTCATGTCAACACATCTTGTTGTACTTCCAAGGCCGTTTTAGGGCCCTAAACAATGTTTTTTTGGCTCACTGTAGTGAAACTGTAGATGGAGTTAGAGTTTGATGGCGTAATGTGTATTTCTCTAAAATACCTTTTCAATGGGCTATCACGTGCCCAAAATGGAGGTCATATGTAAAAGTTACAAACTCGATAAGTTGAGGTACCAACTTACCCATAGGGGCCCACATAACCTTTGGTGTTTCATCTCCTAGGGTTAGGTTTTTGGATGTCTAGGTTTTTGGTATTCACGAGTAATATTAAAAAATTTCTTTGGAGCCTCATTGTAACCATTATGCTCAGACATATGCACGTAGTAGCCACATCTCTTCTCAGAGATAACTACCACCATTCGAGCAAGTATTTCAGTTTTGTAGTTTTACAGTTTCAACCTATTTCATTCATTCAATAGAAGATATTGTTGACTGGATATCTGTGTTGTTCTTCATATTTTTATGCTTATTGTATTTAGTCTATTAATTAGTTCGTTCCGCTCCTAAATCCAGATCAATGAGTGTGAGTGTGTATAAGTGAGGCATCATCCTCACATATAAATACTAGTTGAGGAGGCACTTGTTGGATTACTGAGAAGGGGGTGAATCAATAATAGAGAAATTTAAACCTTTTCAACCATATAATGCAAGTGTTATATCGGTGTAGCATTATCATCCAATAATTACAGAGTAAATAAACAATGAACAAATGAACAATCATACACATGCACAGTACACCAATGTTTTTATGTGGAAACCCAAAGCGGGAGAAAACCACATAATTCTTTTTCTTATATGTCTTGAAGAATTACATTCATTGGAAGCACCGACTTCCTTTTTTTTCCATATGCAACTGGAAGGAGGCTCCAACCCCCTAGTTTCTCAAGCTACAACCTGAGGGAAGATCCAACTCCCCAATTCTCCGGCTACAACCAGAAGGAGGCTACAACCCCCTATGTTCTTCGTCTACAACCGGAAGGTGTCTACAACCACCTGTCCTTTCCCCGTCCAACCGCCCTAACATAGAAGTAGAATGATGGACCATTGTCACACTATCACTATGAGATATACTACTATAGACCTGTACCAATCAACTTGTAACAACCTGTACCAATAACCCATGCCAACATGTAACATACATCAACCTGTACCTCAACTTGTACCATAAAAAAATGCATCAACCATGCACCAAACCTGTACAAATAACCTGTCACAATAACCTGTCCAAACAACCTGTAATCAACCTGTACCATAAAAAAGTGCATCAACCATGCACCAACCTTTACCTCAACCTGTATCATCAATGAGTGGATCAAACATGCACCAAATATGTACCAATCATGCATCAAATACACATCAACTATGACTCATCAAGACATACCAACATCATTAAGTATACACCTCATGTATGTGCCAACTCATCAACTACTTGTCTCAACCATGTACCTCAACCATACACCAAGTACATATACCAATATAACCATCAAAATTTCTTTATCAATACATCACACTATCCATAACCAAATACCATAAACCCTTACATCAAACCACGTGGCACAACCTCACTGTTATGTAGCCTCAATCTAAACCAACAACTTCAACAACACATCACAACCAAAAGACCAATACCCATATGCCAAATACCAACAACAAAATACCAATTGTATCCCTCAACAAATATGATATATGCAGCAATACTGAACATCCAATACCATATCAAGAGATAAACCCTAGCTCACAAAACATACCTCAAACAAGATGTGCCATATCTCTTATATATAGACCCCAACCATGTTGTTGCCGCGATTTTTCTGCCGCACTTTTTCTGCCGTGAATTTTCTGCCATGATGTTTCTGCCGCACTTTTTATGACACGATTTTTCTATCACACTTTTTCTGCCGCATTTTTCCTACCGCACGTTTTCTGCCACACTTTTCCTGCCGCACATTTTCTTCTCCAATTTTTCTCTATCAATAATACCTTCCCAGATAACCTTTCACAAAAATAGATATTCAATGATATTCAAGTGTAATTAAATGAGAGAGCCTTGCCTCTTATTTATAATTTCAAGTAGCATCCCACTTTCCTTATTTTAGGGATTTCTCCATTGGCTTTATTATTTAAATAATTTCTTTTGCAAACACTTTGACTTTTTGGGGCTTCTAGATGACTCATGAGGGTTCTCTAACTTCACATGGCCATAAATCTCTAACCGTGAGGAGTTATGTGACATTCCACATACCACTGGAAATGAAATTAAATGTACTATCCATCTAGAATAGTCTTACCTGCAAATATATCAAAACTCATACCATTATCCATAAAACAAACTTGGGTCCATTACCCAAACTTTGTGCTACAGAAATTCGCTACCAGACTTTCTTCAAGGGTTGGCATCAATGGCAACTAAACCAATTAATCAACAGAACTAGGGTTATGTCTCTTCACTTAGTGGGGACAACTTCTCCTAGAAGTGGTTAAAACCACTTTATAAGTACTAGGGGTCGACTTTACAAATACCACTATACAAATGTAGTTTGACCAATCCAAAAAAGGGGATTTGATCTCATACAAAACCCGACATGATCAATCCACAAAATGGGATTTGATTCTTAAGGTAATAATTCAAAATTAATTAGAATATTCTTCGAAGTTACAATATTTCAACATGCGGTACACAAAAACACACATATTTTGGGGTTTTTAGTTAAAAACAAAAACACTACATTAGATTATGGGTTTTGAGTTAAAAGAAAATACTGTTTCCATCTCAAAACTATTCAGACAGAACCAAACTTGGGTGGAATTGACCCTAGCCAACATATATTTCATTATAATGCGATCTTGATCGTCTTAATGCCAACATGTCCACCATGACATTAATTACATAAAAAACATATATTTTTGGGTTTGTAGTTAACGAAAAAAGACAACATTTGATGAGATTATGGGTATTGAGTTAAAAGAAGATATTGTTTTCATCTAAAAAACTGTCCAGACAAAACAATATGACCCAAATAATCTACCTCCTTCACCCCAAAAGAAACATTTGGATGGTTTGGCATATAGTTGTTGCTCCTTGTTGGCCCTTGGTTATGAAAGTAAGCGAAGATCAAGGAAGAAAAGGCAAAATGTGAATTGCGCGGAAGACACAGTGACTGTTACTGGGTTGAAGTGAGCAAAAGAGCAGAAACGACGGAGCAAAGTAAGAGAAAGAAAGCCGTTGAATGAGAAGATCGAGGACGACAGATCAACAATAAAGAAGGATTGTGGAAAACTCAACAAGCGGAAAAATCCACCGTTGGATGCTTTGGAACACCGTGTGAGAAGGAAGAAAAGACAGGCTGGCGAAGCCCTGAAAATGTGGGTCAAGTTGACCTAGGGTTTTAGACACCTAGGGTTTTGGTATCTAAGGTTTGTGACACTTATGTCTCAGCTTATGGAAGTCAGTGAGCTATTGTAATGTATAAATAAAGGTCAATATGACCTGGGTTGGGTTGCTATTGTTAGTATTGTTGTTGTTGTGTTATTGTGAGTTTTTGGTTGTTGTTGATTGAGAGAGAGAGAAGTGATGAGTACGAGAGGCTTCTGCATTGTAAGATCTTCGTCTGGGTGCAAAGATCAGCCTTGCAGCTGGGTACACAGGGAGGGGAGAGATAGAGAGGAGAAGAAAGAAGATCTGCTAGCTAAGAGCGCAGACAAGAACTGTATGCTTCATCTTAATACATTATAAAGCACAGTTCTGTGGACGTAGCCCTAGAGAGAGGGTGAAAAATGTATATATTGTGTTGTGTGTGATTGATGCTTTGTTCTTTGTCATTTAATATGTTGCTAGGATGATAATGTGTTAGATATGAGATATAACTTGCGCAGTAGATTATAAGAGGATAAAGAATACTAGATTGTTGTGTGTTGGTTCCTGTGAATCCACTTTTCATTCCTTCTAGTTGTAGATATCTCTGTCCTACAACCCCTTTATAGATACTTCGGGTAAGACTGCATCTTCCTCACAGGTGTTTCCAAAAGGTCCGGTAGTTAGGGATTGTTGGTGCGCTCTTGGAGCTGAACCTTGTGTCTGCCCCTGTGCCAACAAATGGTTCCACTGCCGGGACACGAATCTTCTTGAGGGAATGTCAAGGTGGTTTCCATCAAATAAAGAGATTCAAAAGTGGATAGAGGATCAAGAAAATGACTTCGCTAAAACCCAGAACAAGAACCCTAATCTTAGTACAGAGGATTGGTTGGAGAGATATTTCTTTACTGATATACACGAAATTTTGTTTGGAGGAATCCATCGGGAACTATATGAGTGGTTAGCTAGGTTAGCAGATACCCAGTTTGAGGTCAGATGTAGACCTCCTGTGGTTTGGAAGTCAATGCTGATCAAGAAGGTCGAGAGAGTTGATAACATCGTATCACGAGTAGTAGATCACTGGTTTGATAACACCATTGGAGGGTACATCATCGAGTTTGCTGTTGACAGAGTAGAGTCATATAGCCAAGCTGAGAGATATTTCTTCAAGGGACCCAAAGATTTTTTTTTACATTTTCTAAAGCTAAGGATCAAGATGCTATTGCACGAGAAGAACATCTTGAAGATACAGTAGATTGGTCGGATTTGAAAAATCTATTGTTCAGGAATTCAGACAGCGACAGTGACACAGGGGCTGGACATACGCGCAGTGGGAGAGTGTTCATAGAAGTCCACCTTGTGAACCTATTCAAGAAGAAATAAGGGGACGAGGGTTTCTACAGTGGAGAAGAGGCAGATCTAACACATGAAGAGCATTCAAAACCCACTAGGACAGAGGAAGAAAAAGCTGAAGAACCTCGTTGGGATGACCCAAAAACTTCAGAAACTAGGCAGATTGTTGAAGTAAGTACTATTAATCATCCTGTGGTTCCAACAACACTAAGTAATTAGAATAGTCAGAGTCACTAGAGTCCTCAGAGTACTATTACTAGCAGTTCAACCTATACTCAGAGAGGAAACCTAGGAAGATCTATGGCAGATGAGATGAGACTCCCTATTTTTAGGGGAGATGGGTCTGAAGACCCTGATCATCACTGGTTCCTATGTGAAGCCATATGGAATATTAAGAATTTCACTGATGAAGCTGTTAAAAGAACCCAGTTTAGTACTACCCTAAGGGATTTTACACTGAGCTGGTACATGAATCTTGTCCAAGGACTTGCATAGCCTAAGCCACTGAATCAGATCAAGAATGCGTTGATTGCAGAGTTCAAGAAACCCAAATCAGAATCAAAATGTATTACAGAGTTGAAAGAGATCAAGCAGAAGGTCACCAAACCCGTTTGGGAATTTGATCAAATATTCAAGACCTTAACATGCCGATTGACTTTTCAGATCCCAGATGAGCAAAACAAAGAATGGTTCATTGCTGCCCTTTTACCACACATCAAAATTCCTTTGATGCAACAGAAGATTGCTTCGTAGGCTGAGGCATTGGAGATCACCATGAAGCTAGAATAATCCCCTATGGGATAATCTAGTTCAGTTTTGAGTCAAATCTTGAGTTAGCTAACTAGTTTGTCTCTGCAGGTCGAAGATATGAAAAAGGACAAGTGAAAATATAAAAGAGAAGACATCTGGTGTGTTATATGCAGATCAGAAGGCCATGAAAATGAACATTGTCCCCTATTCCATGAATACTTGGCCTCTGGAGCTTTGAGCCCTTTAAAGAAAGTCACCTTACCCTGGTGCGAGGTATGCATAAATAGACATCACCCTTGTGAGTGCTATTATATGAAAAAGTATGTTCAGACACCCACAAATTTGTATTGCACGTTCTGTAAGTCCACGGGACATGATAATAGGGATTGTAGGTCTTACGATCTAATGCATGAAAGGTCAAGAGACATATACAAGATTCAAGGTGATGTACAACAAGAAGGAAGCACTACGCAGTATAACTCCCCTAGGAGAGGAAACTTCAATCCTTGTGGTGGATTCAAAGGAAGAGGAAGAGGAGGAGGTATGGGTCGACGTTAAGGATAGATAATCTGTTATAACTACATGCATCCAGGACACTTGGCAAGGGACTGTCATAACCCTTGTACCACTTGGAGCTATTGCAACTCCTTCGAGCATGTTATCGAGGAATGTCTAGCATTGCTAGCTAAGCTTCAAGAAAGAAGAGGACCTTAGAAGAACCCACAAGTCCAAATGATATACACTGAACCTCACGAAGAAGACCCTAGATTTGTTGTTGTCACTAGAGGAGGCATTGTTACAGGAGAAGACAAAATGACCTCAGGAAAGAATACAAAATACTCAGGAGTCAGGAAAGCTACAGAGAAGACCCAAACTTTTGATGCAAAGAAAGAAAGACAAATATTTGAGGAGGCAAGAAAATAGTTCAAAGAAGATCAAGGCTCTTCATCAAAGACACGGCCAAAAGTAAGAGAATATGGAATTCCTCTAGAATTCGATCAGTCTACTTCGCCAAAGGAAGGAAAAGAGGTAAGCAAGATCATGGAAATTTTATATACTTGCATTAAGTTGATTCAGGATGAAAACATTGTACAAGAGCTACAAAGTTTAATCATAAAGTATGAGCTAGGAAAGATAGAACCCTTGCTGAACATGGTAGTACACCAAATCGCTAAAAAGAGGAGGAAAAATAAGGAACTACACTTGAATTCTCATATTGGAGAGTATGATATAGACTATGTGGTCCTCGACTTAGGGTCGGAGGTCAATGTCATGACGAAGCAAACCCGGGAACTGATGGGAAAATCGAAGTTGATCTATTCCCCTATCAGGATTAGGATGGCTAACCAGCAAGAAGTAAGCCCCTTTGGTAGATTGGAACATGTCCCTGTGGACATTGACGGAGTAAGGATGTTTGCATATTTTGAGGTAATTGAGATAGTTGATGATAGCTGCCCTTACACTGCGTTGCTAGGAATTGATTGGGCTTTCAATAATTCCATTGTGGTTGATTTAAAGAAAAGACGTATGATGTTTGAAAGAGATGGCATTAGGTTCATTGCACCCTTATATCCAGATGAAGGTCAATGATACACAGATCCCATCAGAGAAGAAGACCGCACATATGAACTAGAAAACATATACAAATTAATAGCCATACAACATGATTACATTAATCCTACAATAGATGGAAACCTAAGCTAGAGAAGTGACAATGCATGTTCATCATATTCAGAAGAAGCACTGGATAACTGGCAGAACAAAATGTATGAAGTATCTACAAGGAGATGTGCTAGATTAACCAGAGAAGTTCGCTGGATCGGCACAACAATAAGTAACTTGCCCAATTTTGATGGTTTGAATCTGTTAGAAGCCTTCTTAGCGGACTTTGAAGCAAGTGTACCAACACAATAGATATTGTTGGCAATGTATGAGGCCATGAAATCCACACTAGGAAGATGGTGGGGGACACACAAAAACAACATTAAAGAATGGGTACAATGCAGTACCCTGATGACAGCGCAGTTCTCAACATAAGTGGAAGGATGCGAAGTTCGGTACACATGTCAAAGCTGCCCAAAGGACCATGTGCAAAGTTGCGAAGAGGCATGGAACGAAATTCCTCAAGAGTAGTGGGTGTACAAGTTCATTAACACACTAGACACAACCCCTATCAACTGGTACCTTCAAGAAGAACTGCGCCTCATCACTACATATTGGGAATGTATGACACAAAATTTTGTGACTACCTTTTTATTTGAAAGCCAATATCCTACAATATATCAAGCATTACAGAGTGTAAGACATAAAGTATTTGAGGAGGCCTCTAGCCCCCCTTTGGAGCAAGAAGAGGACGAATGAATTGCACATCTCCAGAAACTGCAAGGCTGTTACAACATCAACACCAATGAAGACAATGATCCTAGGAAGGTTAACATCACAGAAACATAAGGCCAAAGAGATGTGGAAGGACCAGGAGTCAATATACCATTTATTGGACAACCAATCAAGATCAAACAATTCAATATTGGAACAGAGAAGACACCAAATCTTGCAAATGTTGGAGATTATTGGGATACTGCCACTATTGACAAGATTATAGAATTACTGCATGAATATCAGGACTTGTTTCCAACCAAGTTCACTGATATGAAGGGAATTAAAGGGCCTATGGAGAGATGAGGATCCCTTTGAAGCTATATGGAAGACCATTCAAATAGAGACCCTACAGATTGAATCCTAAATATAAGGAGAAAGTGAAGATTGAGCTCGACATAATGCTGGATGTAGGGATTATAGAACCTGTCGAAGAATCATAATGGATTAGCCCTATGGTGGTACAAGACAAGAATAAATGAGAGATCTGGATCTATGTAGATATCAGGAAGATGAATGATGCCTGCTTGCATGACCCCTTCCCTACACCATTCACTGACAAAGTGTTAGATAATGTGGGAGGCCATGAGGTTTAATCTTTTACAGATGGATTTTCAGGATACCATCAGATCTGGATTGCCAAGGAAGATTTCCATAAGACCACATTTGCAACAGAATGGGGATCCTACCAGTATACACTGATGCCATTTGGATTGAATAATTCCCCAACCATATTTTCTAGGGTGGTGGTCAAAGCATTCAAGGAGTTTCTGCATAAATTTCTAGAAGCATATTTTGATGATTGAACTATTTTTAGTTTATTGAAAAATCATATTGAATGTCTAAGGCTAATGTTGGACAAATGTAGGCAGTGTCAAATTGCCTTGAATCTGAAGAAATGCATCTTATTCTCACCATTTGGAGTGATGTTAGGTCATATTGTATGCAAGCAGGGATTGCTGGTTCTGGTAGAACCATCTAAAATTTCTATTATAGTTGATCTACTCCCTCCTACTTCAGTCAAACAGTTGCGCACTGTGCTGGGACATACTAGATATTACAGGAAGTTCATTAAAGGATATGCCTAGATTACAACACCCATGGAGAATATTTTGAAGAAAGATAGTCAGTTTATTTGGATAGAAGAGTGCCAAAAGAGCTTCGACACACCGAAAAAATGGTTACTGCGCTTATTCTGGTCTTTCGAGATTGGAGCAAGGAGTTTCATGTGCATGTCGATGCGTCTTCTATTTTCTTAGGAGTAGTGTTGGCACAACCTGGGGAAGGAGATATTCACCATCCGTTATCCTTTTCCATAAGGAAGCTATCAACTGCTGAGATCAATTACACCACTACTGAGCGAGAGGGGTTAGCCATGGTGTATGCGCTGTAGAAATTTTTCCACTACTTGTTGGGAGGACACTTTAAAATGTTTACTAATCACTTTGTGCCAAAATACCTAGTCAACAAGCCAGTGTTGGGGGGGAGAATATGCAGATGGCTTCTTCTATTTCAGGAATATGACTTTGAGATCGTAGTAAAGCCAAGAAGAATGAACAAAGGTCCTGACCACTTGTCAAGGTTGGAACATGGCGAAGAGACGACCAATTTGGAGATGCACTGCCAAATGCATAGTCACTGGCCATTAGAAATATTGATGACCACTTCGCAGAAATAATCCAGTTCCTATCAATAGGAATGGCACCTGGCGATTATACAATTCCACAGAAGAAACAACTAGTAGTGTGTGCTGCAGACTTTTCACTTATAGCTGGACAACTATACAAGATAAGACCTGATGAAATATTGAGAAGATGTGTTATGGAGGAAAAACGACCATTGATCCTCACAGAAGCACATGAAGGCATCATAGGAGGACATTACATAGGAAAAGCAACTACATAGAAGGTTCTTAGAGCTAGCCTTTGGTGGCCTACCTTACACAGAGATGCTAAAGACTATTACAAAGTCTGCGATGTATGCCAAAGAGTTGGGAAACCATCCAGAAGAGATGAAATGCCATTAGAACCACAACTGACCCTACAAGCATTTGAGAAATGGGCCATTGACTTCATGGGACCTATAAACCCACCAGGAAAATGCACAAGAGTAAGGTACATAATCACTGCGACAAAGTACTTGACCAGATGGGCCGAAGCAAGAGAAGTTAAGGACTGTAGTGCAACTACAACTGCGTGCTTCATATTTGATGACATCATAACCAGGTTTGGATGCCCAAAGATCCTTATGAGTGATCAAGGCACACATTTCATCAATAAGACAATTAAATCCCTGACTAAGGAATTTGAAGTTCATCATCAGAAGAGCACGCCTTACCATCCACAAGCAAATCGGACAGTTGAAGCATTCAACAAGATCTCGGAGACAACGTTGACAAAGATTTTCAATGTGAATAGGGATGACTGGGATTTAAGAGTACCAGCAGTACTATGGGCCTGTAGAACCACTTGCAAAAATATGACAATGCAGAGTCCTTTTAAGTTGGTGTATGGTGTCGAAGCCGTTGTGCCAATGGAATATTTGGTACCAAGCCTAAGAATTGTTTCCTTTATAGAAATGGATGATGTTGGCGCTGTTTAAGAGAGGCTTGCATAGTTGGTTGAACTTGAAGAAGACAGGTTTATTGCAGGATTCCATCAACAAGTACAGAAAGAAAGAGAGAAGGCCTATCATGACAGACACATCAAGAAGAAGGCATTTAAACAAGGTGATCTAGTACTGGTATATGACAGTAAGTTCATAAAACATCATGGGAAGTTTAGAATGCATTGGCTCGGGCCATATGAGATCACCTATGTTACAGAAGGAGGATTTGTGCAGTTGAAGACTTTGAAGGGAGAATGGAAGGAAGGATTAGTGAATAGGAGACGATTGAAATTGTATTATGACGACCAACTGCCCCACAACTCTAAGTAAAAGCATAAGGAAAAGGGTCCAATTACCAGGTGCAGTTGAAACTGGGTACCAGACACAAAAAAGACAGTCCACACACGGAAGGAAGGGAGGCATAGAGTAGAAAGCAAAGGCTGCCCTGCATAGTCTGGAGTCGAAGTAAAAAAAAAGGATCATATCTGAAGTGCCTCAGGACGAGTCACAGGTGAGTGTTGGGGGCTTGTTGGCCCTTGGTTATGAAAGTAAGAGAAGATCAAGGAAGAAAATGAAAAATGTGAACTGCGTGGAAGACACAGTGACTGTTATTGGGTCGAAGTGAGCAAAAGAGCAGAAAAGATGGAGCGAAGTAAGAGAAAGCAAGCCGTTGAAAGAGAAGATCGAGGACGACAAATTATCAAGAAAGAAGGATCGTGGACAACTCAACAAGTGGAAAAATCCACCGTTGGATGATTTGGAGCACTGCATGAGAAGGAAGGAAAGACAGGCTGGCGAAGCCCTGAAAATGTGGGTCAAGTTGACTTAGGGTTTTAGACACCTAGGGTTTTGGTATCTAGGGTTTGTGACACTTAGGTCTCGGCCTAAGGAAGTTGGGGAGCTATTGTAATGTATAAATAAAGGTCAATTGGACCTGGGTTGGGTTGCTATTGTTAGTATTGTTGTTGTTGTGTTATTGTGAGTTTGTGGTTGTTGTTGATTGAGAGAGAGAGAAGTGCTGAGTACGAGAGCCTTCTGCATTGTAAGATCTTCAACTGGGTGCAAATATCATCCCTGCAACTAGGTTTGTAGGGAGGGGAGAGATAAAGAGGAGAAGAGAGAAGATTTGCTAGCTAAGAGCACAGACAAGAACTGTATGCTTCATCTTAATACATTGCAAAGCACAGTTCCATGGACATAGCCCTAGACAGAGGGTGAACCACATATATCTTGTGTTGTGTGTGATTGATGCTTTGTTCTTTGTCATTTAATATGATGTTATGATGATAATGTGTTAGATCTGAGATATAACTTTCACAATAGATTATAAGAGGATAAATAATACTAGATTGTTGTGTGTTGGTTCATGTGCATCCACTTTGCATTCCTTATGGTTGTAGACATCTCTATCCTGCAACCCCCTGATAGCTACTTCCAGTGAGACTGCATCTGCCTCACAGGTGTTACCGAAAGGGCCAGTAGTTAGGGATTGTTGGTGCGTTCTTGGAGCTGAACCCTGGGTCTGCCCCTGTTCCAACACTCCTTTAGTAGCTGTAGCACCCTGTCAACATGTCGAACATGATCTTCCCAAGAACTGCTATAGATTAGTGTATCATCAAAAAATACTAACACAAATTTTCATAGGAAGATCTTAAAAATGGAATTCATCAACCCTTGGAATGTGTAAGGTGCATTCATAAGGCCAAAAGGCATGAGAAAAAAATAATAATGGCCTTCATGAGTCCTGAATGTTGTTTTTGGGATATCTTCTTCCTTCATTCTAATCCGATGATACCATGAACATAGATCCAACTTTGTGAAGTAGATCGCTCCATGTAGTTCATCTAATAATTCAACAATGACATGAATGGGAAACTTATCTTTAATGGTGATCTTGTTGAGATCTCTATAATCTGGACACATACGCCATGAGCCCCCTTTATTGAGTACCATTACCACTGGTGCAAAGTAAGAACTTTAGCTAGGTCTAATAATGCCATCCTCTAACATTTATTCAACCATACACTCAATTTCACTCTTCTGGGCATAAGGTTACATGTAAGGCCTGATGTTAGGAGGAACACTCCCAAGAATTAAGTGAATAGCATGATAATGATCAAAAGTGGGTGGAAGACCTCTGGGAATATCTTCAAATACTTTGGAATGCTTATCAATGATCCCTTGGAGATCTAGGGGAATAGATGGATTAGATGTTTTAACATCCAGTGAGCATAGTTGTACAATTACACCCTGATGTCCTTTTTTCAATAATTTTGTCATGTCATTAGAGCTAAACACCTTACTAGGTTTCCCTCTGATACCTCTTAACTCAAATTCATTTCCTTCCAATGAAAATTTTATGAAAAGTTCTTGAAAATTAAAATCCATTGTTCCCAATGATTGTAACCATTGGACCCCTAGTACGACATCAACACCACCCATGAGTATATAAATAATTGGACTATTCATTACATATTCCCCCATAGTAAGATTGATCTTATGGCATTTTCCCAAGAAATTGATAGTTCCTCCATTTGCAATCATTACTTGGAATTCTGGCGCTCGATATATAAAACAATTAAGAGCTTTGGCTAATTTATAGTGAATGAAATTATGAGTACTATCAAAATCAATTAGCACTATTACCTTTTTATTTTTGATATATCTGTTATCACTTGGTATTTTCTTTGTTCTATATCAAAGAAACCCCAAGGTAACTATTTCAAACAACTTTAGATTGTATTCTAACCTATACAATCAAAGAGGGCTCTCTCAAAATCCAAAATGCGTTCATACTCAAGAAATATACAACAATAACAATCATAGGTCAGATTCTGACAAAATATAGGTTTGTTTTTGTTTTAAAAGAGTTGGTAAGACAATATAGAGAAGGAAACCATTGGGCAATGGAGTCAAGGGCAGAGCTTAAAGATATTGAGTTAATGGATGGTTAGTGTACTTTCTAAAAACATAGGCAAGGTAAGTGATGTTTTTCAGCAAATAACAAGTATTGAGATAGCAGTAGAAAAAAGAAAGGATATCCCATCACACTGAGAGAATATATAAAAGGATGAGTTCTCAATGTAACTTTAGATGAAATATAGAAAGATTGATTACTATGAGCAGAGCATCAAGCATGGATGAATTCTAAACCAACAATCTTTAACACATAGACAAGTATTTACTGCATGAATGGAGCATCAGATAAATACGAATTCTAAAGATATAATCTCAGTCAAATACTGGAAGAGAATAAACATTCATGGAAATGAGCATTAAAAAGGAACATACATACTTAGAACAACACCGTAATGAATCTCTGCTTCATGAAAGCACTGTACTTCTGCATTTAACTCATAAAGAAGTTCAGGAAAAAGATACACAATACAATAGTTTTTCTCCTCCTTCAGGTAAAACCCTTTGTACATTCAAAAACCTTCAATATATAGGCACAATCCATCCCTAAGATAAGGAATTCAAAATTCAACTACCTTCCTTCATCTTTGGATCTAGTTACACAAAATAGGAACAAACTTAAACTATCCACTAAAAATAGAAGTTTGTTTTGACCACATTAATTACATAAGAGTATTAAAAAAAAAAAAACTATTCATCATGCTTTTGAACTGTAGGAATGATGTGAGTCATTTGGTATAGCTAGAGACAAATCTGAGGTCGATTTGAATGCTGACCTGGCTGATGAGTTGGTGCTCTGTCACACTTTCACAACAAACTTCTGTAGCGCAATTCTGTAACTGATGTTTTTCAAATACCTCCTAGACGATGAATCAAATTGAGATTATTTTTTGTCATTAGATTAATATCATAGTAATAATTATCCACAAAAAAATTGGGCTAAATACAACTCATAGATTTCAAGAAAATACAAAAATGGTTGTAGATGACGGTGGCTTGTTTCTCGAAAAAAATGAAACATTTTGACTTGGAATTACATGGGTTTATTCATCTCACCTGCATGCATCTCCTGTAAAACTTTCATGGAAAACTAGCACACGGTTTGAGAGATATGGTGAAAATACACTTGCACAACACACTTGTGTAGTGTGTTTATACAACAAGTGTTCTATTGTTGGCCCTTGACCAAGTTTTGAAGAATACTTGGTCATATTTGATGATTTTTGGGACTTCGACAACTTGCCAAAGATGGAGCGCAACGCGAAGCGGAAATTAGGGAAACTAGACCTATTTTTGGGTCCCTTTAGGGTTTTGGGTTAATGTAACAGAAAAGGGATGTTAGCCCGTGGGTTCACCCATGTTTAGGCCCATTTTTGTAATCTATAAATAGATACTTAGGCAATGTAAGAAAGGGGGAAGGGGAGAGTAGTACATCTATGTGATGTATAGTTTATGGCTTAGTGTCAGGACTGGATCTGTGTGATCGGATGTATCTTGTAAATGCTTTGTGCATGATTGTGAGAAGCTCGCAAGTTGTTTTGTGCTGAAGTGCAAGGAGGAAGGATCTAGTGAGCTGCGCAGATCTTCTATCTTGTGCGAAGCAAGGATTGTTGAAGCTATGTGTTGTAACTGCTTCACTGAGACAATAAAGAAGAAGATCTTGTGGATGTAGCCCCAGGGTGGGGTGAACCACGGTAACTGTGTGTATTATGCTCTGTGCTTCAACCTAATGTGTTTATCTCCTTCTTGGCTAAGTGCTTGATGTGATTAAATAGATTTAGTTATGCTTTATGCTTCTAAGATAAGAATTAATGTTAGATACAATATGTAAGATGCTTAGTTCTTGATCTGCTGAACCCATTGTGGCTAAGTGATGAATTATATTAGATATAAGTACTCACTGCGATACTCTGTGTTACCTGCGAAGTGCCGTAAGGGTTGAATATTGATTAATAAACCATGTTAGATGATTGGTAAGTGCTATAATCACAGATCCGTGTCCCAGCTAAGGTTGCAGACATCTGAGTCCTGCAACCACCCCTGCCTCTACCTCGGGTGAGACTTCATCTGCTTCGCAGGTGTTGCCAAAAGGGACATTAGTTAGGGTTTTGTTGGTGTTCTCTTGAGTGTTGAACCCTGGGTCTGCCCCTGTGCCAAAAAATGGTTCCATTGCCAGGACCTGAAACTGTGATTGCTGGGAACTAAAGAAGAAAAAGCTTTGTGCGAAATACGCTCTGTGTGTAGATCTGTTTCCCTACGAAGATTTGTGTCGAGAAAGAAAGGTCAGATCTAAAGGAAAGAGGTCATATTTGCAAGAAAAGAGGTTGATATTGAAGAAAAGAAGTGAGATATGAAGACTTTGTGCTCTAAGAAAGGTAAAAGTAGAAATTTCTACAGAAAAGAGGTAAGATGTGTAAGCTCTAGCTTCTAGTAAAGGTAAGAATAGTTCAAGTTTTAGATCTGAAAGATTTGTGCCCCGTGAAAGAAAATAAGTGAAATTTTTTACTTCTAACGTATGGATTTAGGTATGCTTGATTGCCTTAGCTTAAAAACTAGAGCATTGTCAGATAAAAGAAAGTTTGATATGAATATAAATAGTAAAATATATGTTATACCTATGCATAGAAAGAGTTTTTTGACTAACCAATGGATGCAGGACCCTAGAAATAAATTTTTGCAGGCTAGCCCTTATGATCCTAGCACACAGTACAAAAAGAGTTGGGGATCATTGGAGAGAAAGAGAGGATTAACTCTTTGCTACAATTGTAGAAGACCAGGACATCTTGCTAAGGAATGCCCTGAGAGAAACCCTAGCTGCCTCCGTTGTAAAGCTATGGACCATGAAGTATTGGATTTCCCTAGAATGATTGCTAGACTTGAAAATCTGAATATGGAACAAGCAAACTTTGAAGGAGATTAAGAGACTAAAATTATAGAAGAACCCCAGAAAGAATCAGAGATCATGTTACTGAAAATAAAAAGAAACCCTAGATGACCATAAGGATGTCAGTTTGTCAGAGATCTTCAAAGAAAAGGAGAAAATCGAAGTAAGAATATGAGACTTCGACATTGACTGTGCTCTGGATGAGGGAACACTGATGAACATTATGACAAAAATCACTTGGGAAACCCTAGAAAGGCCTACTCTATTCCCTTCACTAGGAACCATCAGATTGTTTAAAGGAAAAATGGTAACCCTATGTGGCAGAATTACCCAGATATCTATGAGTACCCATGGAGCTTCGACAGAGGGAGAATTCGAAGTTATTAAATTTATTGAGGACCACGCCCCATTTCTAGTTTTGTTAGGCATGATCTGGATTGAAAAAGACCAGATCCAAAGAACAGAAGAAAAGGACGCTCTAGAACAGAAGAAGAAAGAACTCATGGAATTTATGTCTAGAAGGATCTCCTACTTGATGAAAGAACAAGAGGACAAACCTAAGCCATTGAACACCAGGGATTTGGGTATCAAAGTTATAAGAGCATTAGAGGAACCACAGAAGACCAAAATACCTAATCCATATGATGAAGGAGTATTACCTTTGGATATGAAGAAAGAACCTTAGCAGTGCGAAGTGACTATGTCAAGAGAAGATAAGAATCAAAATGGAAAAAGGATGACCGAGATGAAGCTTACTGGGAAAAAGGATAGGAAGATAAGTAAGAAGAGGGCCAAAATTGGAAAGTTACAGAAGACTCTAGAGGAAACTTCGCAGAAGGAAAAATCACAGGAATCGAGCTTCGCCGGGATATCAGAACAATGACCTATGGCACTTCTCCATGGCACAAAATATAGCCATTAAAGGCCAATATAACCGTTCGAATTCCACTCTAGACGGGTTGAAACACCTTTATGGTTCACCACTATACTATTAGACTGTGCCATATGGACAGAACATCAGTTAATGTAGTCTCTTATCCATTGCAAGTCGGCCGTTGCTAAGTTTCCTTACTTAGTTCATCGCACCATGCATCGAAAATACTTTTTCTAAATGAGAATTTGAGCCCGAAACTTGAGATTACTTCACCCTGCGATCATTTCCTTGTTTCCATACTATTCATTGTAGTCTCTGAATTCATTTTCACACCTGAGCTAGTAGACCCAAGCTTGTATGTCAGACGAACTCAGTGTTTTTGAGAAAGTAGTTGAAATTTTTTTGATTGACTTAATGGCTGAGAGATTCATGTCAAAAAGAAGGATGTCTGCAGGTGTGCAAGCATCATCAACAGGAGGAGTCCAATCTTCTCCATCCACTGCTCACGGAGAAGGACCTTCTAGAACCACGACTGAGACAAGAACAAAGCACATAGACGATATTGCAAACGCCAATATGATCCCATGAATTCTGTCGGTTTACATACCACCTTTGAGCGGAAACATTAACTGCGACAGTGTACCTAGAGACTTTGAGTACACCTTGATCACCGCGTATATTCTGAAAGGGGTGCGCGTAGTATGTGCTAACCAGGATAAGCTTGCAGCACTAAAATTTAATGATTTTAACCTTGGAGATCACAAAACCTACAACATGTTAGCTCCGCATAAGTACTTAACTAAGACAAAAGGAAAAAATCCTAAGATTGTCCTACAGTCCTAGACCTAGAACCTCACACAGTCCACATTGCTCAATGTAATGAAGATCCCTCACTTCGGCAGACACCAGGAAGTCAATGCATGTGTCAAGTTGCTGCTGTCTTGCTACCACGACGGATACTTATGGTTGGACCACCGCATCACTGTGAATCCAAATTTGATCAATAGGATCACAGGGCTCAGCATGCAAGGCCTTGACCCAAAGGACATTTACTCAGGAAAGACCTCAGACTGAGAACTAGAATAGCGGATAAAAGAAACTTATGGCGATGTAGATAAGGGTACATGAGGCTACAAGGTAGCCTCTATCCAAAGTGGTGCAGTGTGCCTTTCCTGTCAGCTGATCGCGGGCAAGTTAGTTCATAAGAACAAACCAACACAGGTGACTGGCTTCGTAGTTGACCTCACATAGAAGTGTACCGAGGGACTACATATGAATTGGGCATAGTATCTTGTAAACCAGTTACAACTGGATTGCAGAGGAGCGCAATACCAAGGGTATGAGTTCCATTTTAGTTGGTTTCTCATACTCATCACTTGGGAACTGCTAGAGGGAGCCACTTTTCCAGAGATCAAACCTTTCGAACCACTATCCGTGAAGTTCTGTACACTGTGGTACTCCAGTGACATGACCAAGCAGTGGCAGTCCAATGCTGTCTTCCACACCTATTTCAACCAATTGAAGAATGAAATTCAGTCTACACCGCGAATCACCCCAAAATTACTTCATAGGTTTAGACCTTTGATGAAATTCAATGTGGATCGCCACTTCACCTATATTACAGCATGCAATGATGAGCATAAAAAGAAGCTCCAATCCTACTACAAGCTGACAGAAGATGACTTGGAGGAGATTACCAAGGAATGGTTGGTGGACCTCCTTGTTGCAGCGGACCCCACAGAAATGTCCGACGAGGAAATACCTGAAGCTATGCTGGATACACCTGGGCCAAGAAAGACTAAGAAGGATGATGAAGTTGAATATGTCCCTAGCACATCCATGAAGACTACTTCGATCTCACCTGCGTAGGGAGGTGATGGTGATGAACTAGGTGGCACAAAAGTTGAGAAAAACAAAGGTGAGGTTACTCCACCTAGAGAGGAGGAGGATCCCTCCATGAAAAGAAAGATTACACCACCAAAACCCTTCTCCCGAAATAAATCTAAGGCCACCCGGACCATGCTTAAAACTACCCTTACCCCGGATGACTTCGACTTCTTAATTGCTGCGCTAAATGATGTTTCTCTACAGCTCGTAGAAAAGAAAGAAGCAAAGAAGGAGGATATATTCAACCAAATCAAGGGAGAAATCCAAGAAGTGTAGAAGGCACTCCAGTCCCGCCGAGCAATTTCTACAGTGCCCTTGATAAGTGAAACATCAGGAACAGGCGATGAGCCCACTCATTTACACCAAATTGCTGATCAAGTCGAAGCTCGGCTTCGACGAGCTAAGAAGACACAACACAAGCCACCCAGGATTTGATGCAAGAACATAAAGCACTTCTAGAACAACAGAGTGAGGCAAAATGGGAAAAGCTTACCTTGAAAGAGAAGTGGGACGAGGAAAAGGCACAGTTGCTAGCAGAGAAACTTGAAGTATAGGAAAGGGTTCACAAAGCACTTCACTCTGTGACGGTCATAGAAGTGAAGATGGAAGACCGACTCCCACAGTAGGTGACCCAATTGGAAGAAGTAATCTAACAAATCCAACAACGCATCACAGATCTGGAGCTCCCCACCGTGCCCGAGACCCCCCAAGAAATAAGAGATCTAAGAGAGGCCACTGCTCAAAGCGCAGTTGGCCGATTAAAAACCTTTTCCCTGGAATGAAAGTAGTTGAGCACTAGAAGCACCTAGACTTATGAAACCCTTGCAGAGAATCCATAATTGCAGACATTGGAGGCACAAATCCAAGAAGCAAAGCAACATGCAGACATGCTATAGGCGCAGATAAAGACTTTTACCCCAGTCAAAAGAATGAAGAGGTTCACAAAATAATGCACAACTCAACAACAGGTACATATGATGCAAAGTAAAGTGATGGAAGTTTCCCAACAACTTCAGCTAATCCAAGAAAAGGCATGCCAGCTATTCGTTGAACTTGAAATCCAGGGAGCTGAACTTGAACAGGTCGTCATCACTATAGAACAATACCTGGAAGGACCACTCAATGAAACAATGATCTAGGAATTCACTGAGCAAGAGGCTGTCGCACTGTAGTAGGTTGAAGCAGCTCGAGCCAAGATCTAGGCATTTGAGGAGGAATTGATCAGACCAGAGTGACTCGGGATGAGTCACAGGTGAGTGTTGGCCCTTGACCAAGTTTTGAAGAATACTTGGTCATATTTGACCGTTTTTGTGACTTCGACAACTTGCCAAAGATGGAGCGCAACGCGAAGCAGAAATTAGGGAAACTAGACCTATTTTTGGGTCCCTTTAGGGTTTTGGGTTAATGTAACAGAAAAGGGATGTTGGCTCGTGGGTTCAGCCACATGTAGGTCAATTTTTGTAATCTATAAATAGATACTTAGGCAATGTAATAAAGGGGTAAGGGGAGAGTAGTACATCTATGTGATGTATAGTTGATGGCTTAGTGCTAGGACTGGATCTGTGTGATTGGATGCATCTTGTAAATGCTTTGTGCATGATTTTGAGAAGCTCGCAAGTTATTTTGTGTTGGAGTGCAAGGAAGAAGGATCTAGCGAGCTGCACAGATCTTCTATCCTGTGTGAAGCAAGGATTGTTGAAGCTCTGTACTGTAACTTCTTGACTGAGATAATAAAGAAGAAGATCGTGTGGACATAGCCCCAGGGTGGGGGTGAACCACGGTAACTATGTGTATTGTGCTCTGTGCTTCGACCTAATGTGTTTATCTCCTTCTTGTCTAAGTGCTTGATGTGATTAAATAGATTTAGTTATGCTTTATGCTTCTGAGATAAGAATGAATGTTAGATTTGATATGTAAGATGCTTAGTTCTTGATCTGCTGAACTCGTTGTGGCGAAGTGCTGAATTATCTTAGATCTAAGTACTCACTGCGATACTCTGTGTTACCTGCGAAGTGCTGTAAGGGTTGAATATTGATGAATAAACCATGTTAGATGACTGGTAAGTGCTATAATCATAGATCTGTGTCCTAGATAAGGTTGCAGCCATCTGAGTCCTGCAACCACGCCTGCCTCTACCTCGGGTGAGACTTCATCTACTTCCCAGGTGTTACCGAAAGGGTCGATAGTTAGGGTTTTGTTGGTGCGCTCTTGAGCATTGAATCCTAGGTCTACCCCTGTGCCAACATCTCTTCAATTTTTCTTCACAAGGTGATCACTGCAAGGTGTCAGGAGCTTTTTGGTCGCTGTTCTAACATCCAAATGATGATGCTGAGTTATGTAAGCCTAAACCTCCTCTTAAAAAAATATACTTTTCTTAAAACCTCAAAAACCATGAATACTTTATAACCTCAAAACTTAGACTTGATTCCAATGAATAACATGAATTATATATGGTTTTAATGAAGCCTATGCATTGTTTTCAAAATGTCATGATCATCCAAACTGCACTTATCACAGTGAGAAAACCATCTTTGCATTAAATGTATCCCACAACACTTGCGTAGCATGAGATCTCTACACAAGTTATGTGTCTTGCTTTTCTCACTACCTCTCTAAGAACAAAAACTAGTTCATCTTCAAGATTGGTCCAGAGAGTGTACTGATATACAACAATTTTTCTTGGTCTAGATAGCCCCATAGAGAGAGAAAAAGATGCATCTTGATCGCCGACAAGAAAAGTGTGTTTAATGTGTTGAAGAACCAGTTTTGTTGCTTTAGTCTCAAGCCATTTTTCTCTCAAATCATCCAGAATATTTCCCTGGTTGGACTTTCCCTCCTTTCTAGAGCAAGGATGATTTTAGGGGCTAAATTTCTCTCATGAGATAATTTTCCATGGTTTTTCACCAAAAAAGATTCGCTATTCTAAAAATGATTCACCCAAATTATATAGGATAAAATTATTTTACCTTAAAAATGCCAAAATTTTATACAAACTATATAAAATCCTTAGAAATTTGAATATTTTTACAAAAATATTGCCAAACATTTATAGTTGGCATATGAAGGATTAGCAAGATTCGCCAAGGTTTAAAATTTTTTAAATAAATTTCCATCCTTAAAATCATCCCTTCTCTAGAGGCACTAGAAGTAGTAATGCGTTCAGGAGAATCACCATAAGGTGATGGAAAGGTCAATAACATCTTACATAATTCATATGTGTCAACAAAAGCTTGAAAGTTGAGAGCCATTACATATAAACAATACTCCATAATCTTCCAAACTCCATACATATCTGCCAACGTTAACCAATGGCATAACTCTTCAAGGGATGTTGTTTTCAGTTGTGGTAACAATGCGTCTGCTACAATATGTTTTAGGGAGAATAATAAATATTTTGAAGCAACATCAAACATTTCTTCTTCTTGGTTTGGATTAATGTCCATCGCCTTGTCAGTATGCCCGTACTTCAACAACTTTTCAAATGCTTCTGCACTCAAATCATGTTCTTCAAGAAGTGGAAGAGAACCACTCTGCAATCCTTCCTTTCTTTCAAGAAAACCAATAGTTTGAGACAATCTTACCTTAAAGTACTATGATCTTGAAACCAATATCACTTGGTGACTTCATAATCTCTTCTCTTCTACTATGAAACATACATCTGCATGATCTTCCAAAAATAATTCATTATCATCTTGGCTACAATGCCCACCAAACTCTCGATTCTTCCTTCAAAAGTGTCTTCAAATATTCTTGACTTGCATTTGTCATTTGGTAACTGTTGGGAACTTGCTATTAATTTATAACAATGTCGATGCTTGATACATGTTAAGATTTGAACATTGAATACTCTAGACTGAGCTTAATATTTGGCTTTGTGTCGTAGCTTGGAAATTGAAATTGACATTTGGATAGCTCGGATTAACACTTGTAATCGATGTTATAAAGTGTAACTTGGACTGGAAACATCATTCTTAGACACTTGTGAGCTATGGGATATTCTTTCATGGTGTTTTGTGTGCTTGGTATTTGGGCCTCGAGCCCAACAAATTTTGGAAAACAAACCTTTAAATCATGTACATAAACCATTGCAAGCCTGAGAGCATAATAGGCAGTTTTGAAAAACCCACTTAGCCAAATTTTGGGAAAAACTCTTTTCTTTTGGACAATTTTATAAAACATTACATGTGTTAACATTGGCTTCAATGGGGATGTTGTCCTCCCTACAAGGTAGCAAAGAACATGTAGACCAAGTGCCTGATCCATTGGGTTGTTCCCTAACTGAATACTGCAACTTGCTCTGTGACCTGTGACCTTCAAACTGTGACCTTCTCTAACTAAAAACTCAACCCAATTTCAAACTTAAAACCAAAAATGTAATTTCTCCAAATTGAAAATGAAAATTTGAAAGATAAACTGAAACATACTGAAAGAGATGCTTTCCCAACAAGATTATTTGCACACCTACCTACCCTAAACAATTGAAAACATCTGCAAGATCAAGTAATAGAAAAATGCTAGTATAACCAGTCTAGTAGCATCTCAAGTAATTTGACTCCTTGACTATGTTGAAACATAGTCAAAACTGGGACATGTAACAAAAAAAAAAACTCATGATATT
The DNA here is from genome assembly GCA_009831015.1 of Picea engelmannii. NCBI lineage: Eukaryota > Viridiplantae > Streptophyta > Pinopsida > Pinales > Pinaceae > Picea > Picea engelmannii. The sequence goes on from ML778028.1 coordinate 701,513, forward strand.
TTTGTTTCTTGCAGTGGAGAGATAGCTGTGAATTTGAATTGAGAAAACCTTCCATATAAGTTGCTATAGAATCACATAAATCATGATTGCCAAAGTTTGTTTCCTGATCCCCAATATCAAATGGAAAAGGTAGCCATGTGTTATTTTTCTTTTACTGAAATACAATTTCGCAAGGAAGACTCTGAAATGAAGGAATTTAGGGTATTTTATGATCTTCTAAAGCTTTGAGCACTGTTACACATCAAAATTATTCATTACGATGATGGCCTAGTGTCGTCATTACCAATGTCACACGTGTCTCATTTTGGCCTCAAGTTTCGCAAATCTCATACTTTCATCTTGCCTATTTCGTGTCTCAGACAACATTTCAAGAACACTTAAAAGACACCTCAAAAGATTGGTTTTGAAGAGGACAAATCATTTGACAAAGAGTACAAGTCTTTTGCCATGGAAAAAACCACTCAAAAATCAATTTTGGAGGGCAACGCTCCCCTATACACTGTCAGGGAGTGCCAATGCTCCGTACCCTCTTTTTGGGGAGTGTTGTAATGCTTTGTGCCCCATTCTGAGGGAGCACTGGTCCTTTTTGAGCGAATTTTGGACTGTTGAGGAAAATCAGGGAAGAATCCCCCTCATCTCTGGAGTTGGTTGGATTCGGATCTGAGGTCAAGGCTCGATCTTAGGGAAGATCCACAACTGAAGGAGAAGAATCCTCAACCTATCCCAAGAATCTCTTAAGTGGTTAGGCCTCTCCAAGCCTATATAAGGAGGCCTCCTCATGGTAAAAGGAGGAGACATTGAAGGCATCAAACTTATGATCTCATAAGGGAGATTTATCATTGAAGCATCATAATTTTGTGTGGATTATTTGAGCAAAGGGTTGGACAAGGAGAGCTTGGTGAAGCTGCTGCATCTACATCATGGTTGTAGTCACTTTGCTTTTTTTTCATTAATATACATATGTGCTTGGCCTGTTTCTTTCAAGGTTGTGTTTATTCTACATGAACTTGTCTCTATTAGATAGATTTGGTTTCAAGATAATATTAGTAGAATAGGAAGCTTGTTCTATCTTTGTTTGGTTTACAGGACTTATCGAGGAGCTCGGGGATCAAAGCTCAACTTGGATTGTGCGAGGACGAACTTTGTTAAAAAGGTACACCTTTCTTCCTCTTCTCTATACATTAGTTTAGCTAGATTTAAAGGGATGTCAGTGACCAACGTTAGCACCCTTTCTGTCTTGGTATTAGGAGTCTAGAGCCCAAGAGGGAATCCACTTGTCCACAGGAGGATTTCTCTGTAACATATATTGACGACTCCACTGGGGAGATTGAAGCTTTCAGTTTTGGTTTCCTTCCTAGATCTTGTTTTAGCCTTTGCTCATTTTTGATCTTATTCATACTTTGTTTCTGATTCTTAGATGTGTTGATTGGATTTTTAATTCATCCTATACACTTTGAATTTCTGAGTTTTCTTGAGTTTTTGGATTTCTGGGCATTTTTCTGAATTTTGAGAAGCTAGCGCTCCCCTACCTCTGCTACCAGAGCGTTGGTTCTCCCTACTAGGCTTCCACAGGGCGTTGCAACACTCTGGTGCCCTTGACACCAGAGTGCTACTCTTTTTATGTGAGAAATCTTGTAGGGAATTATTCCTTGAGTCCATTTTTTTCTGTTTGCATTTGCTCAGAGTTCTTACAGCCTCAATGTATCTTTGATTTAGTCTTCAACGCTTTGTTTTCTGAGAATTGATTACCTTTTGTTTGGATTTTTTGACATTTTTTCCTTACTTTGAGTCACTCTTCTCCTTTGAAGACTTGGAATCAAATTACTGTTTTCTTCTCATTTATCTAACTGAATGAAAGCTATGGTGAGGAAAATCAGAGATCTATGAACCATTCCATTTGATCTTTGAGGTCAATTTTCCAACATTTCTCTTTTGTTTGAGATTTTTGGTTCTTTCTTGCAAATTTGGTTTTCCCTTTTTGTCTCTTGTTTAATCATAACGAGAGTGTGTTTTTGTTTGTGTGAAGTTTGCTTCTGATTGTCTAAATCTCATTGATCTTAAATTCTAATTGACATAGGAAGCTTTACATCAGATTGATTATCATTCACACATAAACAAAAGGATATATATTTTTTGATTGTTTTTTGGATCTTAGAACAATTCTATGAAAAGTTTAGCATTATATTGGATTTGATTGAGAAATAATTGCATGAGGATACTGCATCTTAGTGTTTGACAGTGAAAAGAACATTTTTCTCCTTCCCTTAAATAGACATTCATTGAAAGAAAAGACTGTTTATCATCTTTTATGCATTTTTTGGGAATTGAGTCATTATACCATCAAGTTTCACTTTCATACACCCTTGAGTAAAGAACAACTGCAAAATTAACACTAATTAAAATTGATCTAGAACATTTTGTTTTTAGAATCTTCCACCAACATTAGAATAGGATTAGCACTTTGGATTAGGCTGTGAGTACAACTCTCCAAAGTATTCAAAAAAAACACTAGCATCTTGCGATAGGGAGAGAAAATCCAATTGTCATATAGGCTTTCTGGGATCCCCCTCTCACACAGGGGTTACACACGAGGTCGTGTTCAGGAGAGTTACAAAGATTATCCCTCTGTGGTTCAACCATTCGTAGTATTCAGATCGTATATTGGGGGTTCTTCTTGAGGTTCAACTGTTTTCGTTTGGTCTCGGTGCTTCATGAATTTTGAATCCATTCGGGGTCCTCTGGAGTTCTACCAGTCCACTTGTCCTCAGTTCTCCTGAAGGATTTCGGATTTGTTATCTTGCCCATATGTTCGGATTGGACTGTCGATTGTAACCACCTAGGGGATGACCACAAGTTGGTGTCCTTAGTAGCCATAATATTTAGGTTCCTACACAAGGTGACAGTGAAGGGAAGTCTCACTGTACTTCGAACAAACGTTAGTCAAACTCACTCGGGATCCTTGGAGGGTAAATCCACAGTTACTACGTGGAAGATTGAACTAAGGCGTAGGTTCGTTAAGCAGGTTGCCATCGTAATTGTTCCACCCACTCATATCATAGCCCCTTCTTGAATTGATCATGTGACGTTGGATTTCATCACCAAGTACTATGGTCATCGAGAGAAGATTTTGTTTTCTTGGTTTGATTCCTATATTTTTAGTGTGTACTGTTCCTTTTCGTTAGTTGGCCATAAATTTTTTGCGTAAAATATTTGGTTAGAACAATATTGACCCTCCACGCCGTTCACACAGAATGCAAGGGATACCCTTGGAAGATCCGGAGGGTTATCAACCTTTTCCTACTGATCCACCAAAGGGCTCTCCTCAATAGAGTGAGGTCCAAGACACCACTAATTCACAAGTGGAAAGGACTGAATCTTTAGAACATTTCTGAATTTCTGATTCTTTAGAGTCTTTTCGACTTCCTCACGGTTACGAGAGACATATTCTCCGACTAAATTCATCCATAGAAATTGTGTTTGACACTTCTGTAATACCAACCAGACCACTCATAGGCCCTGAAGGTGAGAATCCCTTTTGGACTAATGACATATTTAGAAACCCACCTCTCACGGTGGAGGATCTTTTTGGCTTAGGGGCAGGTGTTGATATACCTATCGTATCCCAATTACTCAAAACTTCTACTACATACACGGTACCCTTAGATCAATTTTCTGCTACACCCAGTAGTGCCACCATCATGTCAGACACACAGTTAGTTGGTCCTCGTTCGACCATTTCTCTCCAGATGGCCCATTCCACTATGGTCCTGCATGTTTCTACAATCCCCACCAAAAATGTGACACCATCCTAGGCTCCGATTGGAACACCACTTAGACCAAATCCGTCAGTTCCACTTGGGTACAAAGATCTAAATCCTTCCATTATCAACACTACCCAGGTTCCACCTGGAGGTTCTATCCCTACACCTTTTTTTGGAGGAGCTGGTCTTGGTGGCTCTAATCCGGTTGGAGTCTCCGGTCATTCATTCACTTATGGTTTCCAGATCCCTCTGGGCACTCAACCTCCCACTGGGGTGAAACCTCCATTTGGGGGGAAACCACCATTTGGGGGGAAACATCCCTCTAGGGGGAAACGTCCATTTGGGGGGCAACCTCCATTTGGTGGTCAAACTCAAATCGAGACACAACCTCTGCTTGGGGGGAAAAATCAGACTGGAGTCCATAACCCATTGTATGGACAAAATGTGACACCAAATCCTTGGCACGTTCCTTTTTTGGGAAATCCACTATTCCCTGGGGGGAAAAATCCTCAAGGACAACAACAACCTTATCCTCCCAATGGGAAAAATGTTTATCCCCCTTATGGGAAAACCCATCAAATGACTTATAATCCTCAGAACCCATGAAGTTATCCTCCATATGCACATGTTTCTCAACCATCATCAAATCCTATTTATAGTGATTAGCAACAACCGTATGCAGGAGGACCCACTGGATACAATTATCCACCTAACCCAGTTTGCAATCCTACTGGTGTCCCTGTGCCACACCAATATCATCCTCAAGTTAACCGACAACTACCATTTCTCGCGACTCTGGATCTCCCAGACTTATCTTGGTTGACCAATGATCCTATATTGCATTATCCCTTTTGGCCAATGATCCCTGCTAAATTACCTTCCAATATTCCAAAATTTGATGGTAAACCTGGTGAAGACCCGAACAATCATGTGATGAATTTCTATTTATGGTGTTCATCAAACTCCTTAATGGATGATTCTATACATTTGCATATTTTCCAGCGTACACTTATGGGCTCTACAACTAGGTGGTATATTGAAATTCCACGTGGTTCTTTCCAAGATTTAAACTCCCTTGCCATGTCCTTTCTCACACACTTTCAACTACCCATTCGATATGAGACGGGTATCGAACTCTTGACCTCCCTTCGTCAAACTAACTTCGTGCATATCTTTGATCATATTCATGAGTGGAGACAACGACGAAGGTTGATCAAAGAAATCATTCCTGATCAGTTATTGGCGGAATGGTTTACTAAATCACTTTTACCCTCGATTGCTCGAGATGTTTCCATGGGTGGTGTAGTCACAGAGGAAGAAGCCATTTATCGGGATCAGTACTTAGATTTGGTTTATTCACAATCTGGTACTTTATATGAGTTGATCCCAAATGCTACTCATGAAACTATCGATCCATCTAAACCATCATCCACGTCACATGTGGATGTAGTTATCAGCTCCGTCAAAACCCAGTCTACTTCCCAGTCGACTGGAACAACACATCAATATTCTTCGGCACCCACTCCTAGTTCAACCTCACTCCCCTCTACCTCCCCTCAAACTCAAATCTCTAAGGTGAATGCAGTTTAATCTGCCCCTCCAAAACAATCTGAAGGTAAGAAGAAGACAAAAAATAAACCAAAGAAGAATAATAACAATGAACAACCCAAAAATCAAACTCCTCCACCTGCTACAGAAAAGAAACCACAATGTAAACTGAAATTCCCATGTCTTATTTGTGGTGGCGATCACTACAGTCGAGACTATCCACATCGTGATGAAGTGGCCAAAATTTTTAAGGGGAATTCCCAACCCCCCGTGCTTACTCAACCTTTTCCTCAACAACAATCTATGGTTGCTCAAACCCCCTCTTTAGTGGGAAGTTCCAACCACCCTTCTCATGATGAAGCCTCGACAAGTGCCCATATTTACCTATTTAACGGGATTGATTTAACCACCCTCTCTACGACCTACGACACGCTAGTTAAACCTGACAAAGGAAAGGTCAGTAACGGTACTTTAATGGATCCATCACCATCCTTCGTTAGTCCTCCGTATGGATCACTTTAGATTGAGAAACCTATGTTCGACTCTATATTATGCCCTCCTAAGAGCACTATCCACAAATCTACCTTTAATCCTAGTTCACGTGCTACCCAGAACTACAACATTGTTGAAGATTTGGCTCAAGCACCGTGTGCTATGTCTGTGTTAGAAGTTATACAAGACTGCCCAATTCAACGTAGAACGCTCTTGGCTATTATTGGTACTTTTTATCCCGATTCGTCCAACAATATCATGTTTAATATGGACAATTTTACATCTCAACTCTCTCACCAACTTATTTTCCAAATTGATGTTGTTGTTCACAATCAACAAATTCACCGCACCATCTTTGACGAGGGAGCCTCTACTTGTGTCATGTCTTTAGCATGTTCGAAAGGTTTAAAATCACCCGCACTTAACAAATCCTCAATGATGTTGTGTTCATTCAATGGGCGAGGTTTTCATCCCCATGGTCTTTTGCAGTCCCTATCCGTCTAGTTGGGCGGAAAAACTATCTCTATTGATGTCGAGGTGGTCGATGCTCCCCTTGATTACAACTTATTACTTGAAAGAAGTTGGTTTTATGCTATGACTGTCGTTTCTTCATCGGTGTTTTGATGTGTACAATTTACTCATCAGGGAAAAATTGTCACTATCGATCAGTTAGATTTATGTACACCTGACACTCATTCTCCTGCTACCAACAATATTCCTTTCTTAGGAGATCACAAGATCACGTATGAAAGTGTTGGTGTAGGATTGTTAAAATATTCTACCCTTGTGGGTACCTTCCCTACACCACTCCCTCCTACCAAGCATCATATTACCACAGTCAATATGATCTCGACTACGACTTATCAGTCTTTGGAATCATCTGATCCTTGGATTGTACCTAGTCCTCTAGAGTTCGATGCACTAGATGAAACCATGCCACTTAGTCCAGCTGAGGCTTCATACATTGCTATTCAATCAGCCTCTCCCTCCTCAGATGACCAACATCTCTTGGCACCCAACACTTACTCGATGCCATCTTGGTTAAATTCCTTGACATCTGCCTTTGACTACATTTCTCAAATATTTCCGTCTGACGAATCTATTATGGAAATGATTAGCATTGATGACGTACCTTGGGATGATAACCATCATCGATCCTCTTTTCTTCCACCTCTTGAAGAAATACAGGAAGATATACACTTTATATTCCCCCCCAATGTTGTCGACTTTCCACAATCACACATACTTACACACGATACTATTTCTGAGGGGAATTTAGGAAACATTACCTGTATGATCATTATTGACATTTCTATCAAGGAAGGTGACATGGAAAATATTAATCTCAGTGTTAATTGTTCGCCCGAGGAAGTGGTTTCTTATACTGCTTTATTTAAAGAATTCCACGATGTCTTCGCTTGGAGCTACAAGGAAATGCCATGGATCAATCCTTCTATCGTTGTGCATGAGATTAAAACTTACCCAGGTGTAAAACATATCCAACAGAAACTCCACCCAGTCCATCCTAAGAAGACCACGGCTATTAAGGCAGAAGTTGAGAAATTATTGAAATCTGGCTTCATCTATCCTGTCCCTTTGATAGAATGGGTTTCGAATATTGTTCCGATCACTAAGAAGAAAGGGACCATTCAAGTCTGCATTGATTATAGGGACCTCAATAAGGCTTGTTCGAAAGACAACTACCCTACGCCCTTCATCGACCAGATCATTGATAATTTCACAGGTAGTGTGATTTTCTCTTTCATGGATGGTTTCTCATGGTACAACCAGATTGACATTTTACCCACTAATCAGCATAAGACAACCTTCATCTTCCCACGGGGAAATTTTGCCTATCGAAAACTACCATTTGGCCTCAAAAACGTTGGTGCCACATTCCAACAGTCCATGTCAAATGCTTTCCACGATATCAAACATATTGTAGAACCTTACCTTGACGATTTACCTGCCCATTCATCCAGTCGATCAGACCATTTTGGTCATCTATGTGCTATTTCTCTTCGATGTCAGTTCTACCACATTCGTTTGAACCCACATAAGTGTATCTTTGTTGTCAAATTAGGCCGACTCCTCAACTTCATTGTTTCCAAGGATGGGATTCGAGTGGATCCCTTAAAAATTAAATCTATCCTTGCTTACCTCCACCTAATAATTTGACACAACTCCAAAGTTTGCAGGGGAAATCAAACTTTCTTCGCCATTTCATTTGTAACTACACTAATTGTTAGCGATATTTCTTGCTAAGGGGGTCAGAAATCAAATGACTGGGTTAAAACCCACTTGTCCAAGGTTTTGGGCGACATAACGCCCGTGGTAAACAGTGAGCGAGATCGGGCGGTCAAGATGAGCGCGCCCAGATCAACGGCGCACAGCAAATTCCGGACCCCCCTTGTTTTCCGACCTTTAAGCAGTGGGGGGGGGTCCGGAATCAGGGGCGCATCTCTCCAACGGCTCAGATAAGCGCGCCCGGATCAACGGCGATAAAGGCCATTCCGGACCCCCCCCGTCTTTCTCCCTTTAAGCTGAGGGGGGGGGGGTCCGGAATTATTGATGCAGCTCCCAGCGGCCACGATCATCGCGCCCGGATCAACGGCGCTCGTGCGGCCACGCTCTCCTCAGCTGCCCTGTGTTTAGCCATGGTGGACCCTCCTCCCGTCACTTCGCTCACCCT
>ML778028.1:715746-726724 GCA_009831015.1 Picea engelmannii
TTTATTCTTCTCTTGTATGCATGTGAAGAAAGGGGTTTCAGATTCGGGTAGAAGGTCAAAAGTTAAGTCTTGAGGGTCATTTTCTGCGTATAAGTTTAGAGCCCTAGCTTATTAGTCCGTAGGGTAGAATACCCCACAACACTGATGTCTTTTATTGCGATTCTACCTCCCACTAATATCGATCTTGGGACACAATGGTTTGCCAAGTACTCATCTACAGGAATGGGTAGTGCCTTCTGTTTAGATAAAATAATGGGGGCCCCTCTCTTTGAGAGGCTGATCAGGAAGTACACATCTTCCAACTCGATGGTAAGAAGCTACGTTCCAATTTGGAACCCCTGTTCCACAACGTTCCATAGCCCGATCATATACTCGAGAAGAAGAACCTCTTTCTTAATATTTTGCATCTTGAAGAACTTGAGGAGACCATAGTTCCTCAATGCGACCCTTGATCGGGGACTTCGCAATGCGGCCATGTCATTGAGCTCATGCTCTGTTTCTTTCCACTCGATCATGAATTTTTCCGAATTTACCTACAATCAACAAGAAGAAAAAGTCATTAGTCATGCTATTTTGACAATTTTTGGGCAATTTAAAAGCTTCAAAAAAATATTTTGCTCTAGTTTGGATGAAAATACCCCCTTTACACTCATATCAGGGTGCCAAAACTCCTTCAAGAAGCTCACTAGGGCGCTGTCACTTTTCATAATGCCCCTGTTACACCTCAAAATTACTCACTTTGATAGTGTCTCAAGTGTCGTCATTACAAGTGTTGTAAGTGTCGCATCTTGTCCACAAGTGTTGTATCTTGACTAAAAGTGTTGCAAGTGTCAAAAAACATCATACTACCATATTTCCTATGTCGTGCCTATAACGACATCACAAATACACTTAAGACACCCCAAAGACTAGTTTTTAAGAAGAGAAGTCACTTGACAGGGAGTACAAACCTTTTGCCATTGAAAGAACTACTAAAAAATGAATTTTGGAGAGGAGTGCTCCCCTACCCACTGTCAGGGAGTGCTAGAGCTCCCTGAGCCTCTTTGGGGGAGTGTTTGAGCACCGTGTGCACCCTTTTGGGGGAGCACTACCCTTTTTTTTATAGCAAATTTTAGGTTTGTTGAGGCAAATCAGGGAACAATCCCTGAATTCCTGAAGGTGGTTGGATTCGAATAGATGGTCAACGCATGATATTATGGAAGATCCACAATTGAAGGAGAGGAATCCTCAACTGATCCCAAATATCTCTCAAGTGGTTGGACCTCTCCAAGGTTATATAAGGAGGCCTTCTCATGGTGAAAGGTACATGGAGAGAGACTAGATATTGATACCAAACTTATGATTCTGTAAGTGGTATATACATGGAAAAGATTGGAGATGTGAAACTTATGATCTCATGAGTGAGATGTCATCAAAGAAATCAGTGTATATTACTTGAGAAAAGGGGTTGGACAAGGAGAACTGGAAGAAGCTGTTGCACCTTCATTCAAAGGATTGTAAGTACTTTTACTTGTTCTCATTAATAATCAATGCTTGGCCTGTTTCTTTCAAACTTATGCTTGTTCCATATGATTTTTTTATAGTAGATGGATATATGATTGAGCTAATATTAGTAGAGTATGAAGTCCATTGTATCTTTGTTTGTCCTATAGGACCTATCAGGGAGCTCAGGATTGAAGCTCAGCCAGGACTTTGCAAGGACAAATGTCGCTAATAAGGTACATATCTTTCTCCTTCTCTTTCATTCATTAGCTTGATTATATCTAAAAGGAAGTCAATGTCCATGTTAAGCACTTTTCTATCTTGGCCTTAGGAGTCTAGAGACCAAGAGGGAATCCAATTTTCTGCAGGGGGATTCACCTACAACATAAATTGGCGACTCCATTGGGGAGGATACTCTGATTTTTGTTTCCATTCCAAGATCTTGTTTTGGCCCCTTGCCCACTGATTTGATCTTCTCCATATTGTCATGTTGATTCTTATATTGGTTTGATTGCCTCTTTATGTCATCATGATCACCATGATTGACTGAATTTTCTTGAATTTTCGAGTTTCTGGGAACTTTTCTGATATTTTGTAGCAGAGCGCTCCCCTGCCCTTGTTAGCAGAGCACCAACACTCCCTAGTGGTCTTACACAGAGTGTTGGAGCACTCCGATACCCCTTACACCAGAGAACTATCCCATTTTCAGTGAAAATCATCTATGTTTTCAATTTCTGAAGTTCAGTTTTTTCTTTTTTGCACTTGCTTAGGGTCTCATACTCTCAATTCATCTTGTTATTGGCTTTCAAACAACTTATTTATGAGAATTCATCCTCTCTTGTTTGGATTTTTGACACTTTCCCTTACCTTGCAATAAATCTTTGTCCTTGGTGATTTAGAGTCAATTTGTCGTTTTCTTCTCATTTATCTGATTGAGTGAAAACTTTGTAAGGGGATTCAAAGGTCTTTTGTACCTTTCCTTTTGATCTTTGAGGTATTTTCTCCAAGCATTTCCTCTTGTTTGGATTGAGTTTTTTGTTTCTTGTTTGATCACAACAAGGGTGTCTTTTGGTTTATGTGAAGTTTGCTTCCTGATTGCTTAAAATCTCACAACTCTTGAAGTCCGATTAGCATAGGAAGCTTTACATCTACTGGTTATCAATCACATATAAACATTTTAACATTGCATTAGATTCCTTATTGAGGACTATTGCATGATGTCATTACATCTTAGTGTTTAAAAGTGAAAGGAAAATCCTTCTCCTTCCCTTAATTAGACATTCATTGAAAGAAAAGATTGCTTATCATTTCTTATACATGTTTTGGGAACCAAGTCATAATATCATCAGTCTTCACTCTCATACACCTCTGAGTAAACAAAAACCAGTAAAATCAATGTTTAACTAAAATTTATCAGACTTTTTACATTTTTGTTAGCAAACCTACACTAGTTTAAGGTGTAGAACTTTGGAATAGGTTGAAAGGATAAATTTCCAAAGCTATCAAACAAACTTAGCATCTTGTGATAGGGAGAGAAAATCCAATTGTCATATAGGCTTTCTAGTATCCCCCTCTCACACAGGCGTTACACACAAGGTCACATTCGGGTGAGTTACAAAGATTATCCCTCCGTGGTTCAACTGTTTGTAGTGGTCATATCGTATATTCGAGATCACTTGAGGGTATACCCACGATTATGTGTGGGAGCCTCTCGAGTTGATTTCAAACTTGTTATCCTACCCATACATTTGGATCAGACTATTGACTGTACCCGCCCAGGGGTTGACTGTGAGTTGCTGACCTTAGTATCCATAATCTTTAGGGTCTCACACAAGGTGACGGTGAAGGGAAGTCTCACTGTACTTGGAACTTACGTTGGTCAAACTCATTCGGGCTCCTTGGAGGGTAAATCCACAATTATTGCATGGAAGCTTGCACCAAGGTGTAAGTCCGTTAAGCAGGTCTCCAACATAACTGATCCACCCGCTCTGTCCCTGCCTCTTCTTATTTTGATCTCGCGACGTTGGATTTCATCACCAACTAGTGGTTTCATTGTGGGAAGGTTTTGTTTGATTGTTTGCTTCTCAGATCCATAGCATGTGTTGGTTGTGTTACTTAGTGGACCTTAGGTCGAGTCAGTGTTAATGGTATCAAATCATGAGAGTACCAATGGAGGAACCCCTTCTCCCGGGGAACCTTATACCTTTCTTTCTTTTGGAAAATTTGGTCCTCTGTACATTTCCACATTGAGTCTTCCGGGACTCACCATCGGATTACTGGTTTGGTTGTTCCCCACTTCGGTGATCTCGAATCCTCCCAATATTTCAACTGCACCTAATACTTTATATGTTAGTGCACCACCCACATGTCAACCTCACATCGAATTTTCTCCTTCTTCGCCCATTAAGTCTCCTTCCCTTTCTCCTTCTTCATCTAGTGAAAGATCTAAAGAAAGTAGCCAAGTTGATAAGAAGAAGAAGAAACAAAAAGAGAAGAATAATAAGAGCTCGAAAAGGACCAAGACTCCAACAACATCAGACGTTGAATCCCAACAACCAAATATTGTTAATAGTATTGGGAGTGTTTATGAGGTCAACGAGATTAAAATGAAGAATCCGAAACTCAAATTCCCTTGCAGTATTTGTAAGGGTGACCACTTTCTGAGGGATTTCCATAGCATTCCCAAGGTCTTAGAAATGTGGTCCTCCATGTCATCGGCCTCTGCTGGTCATGCCGGTGATACTCCATCAACTAGTGACGTCAAGGTTGGTAAGTGTTATCACTCCAAGAAACTCCTTAGGGTTGTAGGCTAAGATTGCTTGGTAACTTAAGAAATTTATAATCAAAGTATGTGGATCAATGGGATAACTGGGAAGGATTAATAAAAGGACAACTTATCATGCATTTGAATGAGACAGTGCTTTTAGAAATCAATAATCAGACAACAAAGTTAAATAGGGGATGAAGAAAACTAGTCTAGATAACGAAATACAACAATGTGCAGGGTCATACAAGACAACAAGAAGTTCTTTAATTCAAGTTCATGAGCTTCATAAGAAGATGACAGTTCTTAGAAGCTGAGCTAAACTGAAATAAAGTGAAGATTAATGAAATATATGAAAGAATCTGACATTGAAAACAAAAGAGGACTGTGATCTTATTATCAAAATAAGAAGTCTTAGTATAATAGCCCAAATGTATCCAGGATTGACCCCCTCATTCATCTTCCTTATGTAGCTTTATAGATTTACAATTTAGTTATCAAATCCTAAAATAGTGGATCTGATTTTCTAAAAACAGAAAGTAAACTAGATTTACAAAAAACTAGGAAGAGATCCTCAAGATGAGGTTAATCTCTATCTTTTGGTCTTCAATCATTGGTTGAAAGTTGATGAAGTGTAGCCTAGCCTTCCAAGGCTCTTTGATCTATTCCTCTGAAAGTGGAATTTGAATTTGATGATGTGTGCCAAAAATCCTGAAATTCTACCTTTTAAAATGAGGCCAAATGTGTTTGAACAACCTCTCTCTGACCTTATCTCACAAAAGTAGCATTTAAATTTGACTTGATAATTCACCACCTATCTACTCCAAGAGGTTTCATCTCTTTCTGGCTCGAAATTTTTTGATCTGGGTGAAATTTTGAGTATTCTGGTCATTATAGGCTTTCACCAGCTAATTTACCCAAAAATACGCTCTTTAGCTGGTGAAAGGCGGAGCTTTCACCAGCTAACTAGTTATAATTCTGCCTTCTGCACTGGTGAAAGCGCAGAGTTTTTCTAAATCAAATTTCTTAGTGATGGAGAGTCCGTTTTGTATGCTTAAATAGTCGATCGACATCTAAAAATCCTAAGATTTCCAATGGTGCTTTCAAATATGCATTTGGAGCCTAGGAAGATATTCAAATTTTCCCTACACGATTAGGCATTGTTCTTTCAAAAATGCCAGTGCGTTTTTTATCACTAACATCTGGCTCCAACTGGGATGGAGACCTCCCTGCGAGGTCTCCAAGAACCTGGAAGACCCTATGCCTTTAGTATTGGGCATGGAGTCATTCGGCCTTTACAATTTGTCATATGGATATTTCCTACTCAACATCATCAAGTGCCATGCCTCAATTACTCTTGTCTCACCTTCCATCTGTGTGGTAAGTTGGTCAAGTGAAGCTCCAGCTTGATGAGTCAATAACTGTTGTGTAGACCGAATTACTGCACCCAAGACTGTTGGTGTTGGCAAACCTTCAACAACTGATGATAAACCCATTGATATAAAACCCTCTGCTTCATTGCTTTTAAAGGTACTGGTTTTTCTCATTTACAAATTGATGTGCTGTAGAATTATCCGATTCATGAACTTGAGTTTCTACTTCATTACACATTCCTGCCTCTGTTACTTGCATCTGACCTACAACTCCCTAGAATTGTCTCTGCAAATGGTCCTGAAGCTTGTGGATGTCAGTCTTTTGAGACTCAATTTGAGATAAATGACTTTCACTTTGTTCTTTTAAGGCACCAACATCTTCCTCCAAACAAACTCTGAGGACTGATGAAGCTTTGGCTCCCATGATTTTCGTCTCTGTTTTCAAATGATCAAACATTAACTCAGATTCTTATGCTTAATCTCCCGTAGCTTATTTCAGCTGCCTTTCCATACATAACTTTCTCCTCTACAGTGTCATTCTTTTCTCCATGCTTATCACCTCCTATTTCTGCATGTGATTTATCTGAGTTTTTACCACTTGAAGCATTACCAAAATGCACAACCATTTCACTTTCCTCTTCCATACTTTTGCCAGTTGGAAATTTCACAATATGATGACCATCAATCGCAAGTCCACAAAATTCAATGTTTTCAACCAAGGAACTAGGCTTGGACATGACCTCTAAATTTGCAAGAGAATGAGATATTTCACTTCCCACTAATGTATCTGCGCCATCGATATCTTTATCAGGCATCAATACAGTATAAGTGTAAACATCCGGCTCACAACCCATACCAATCATTCTATCGAAAACTTGGAAAGCAGCATTGATCTTCCCTTCTTTGCAGTATCTAGTGATGATAGTCGTGTAGGTCACTTTATTAGTCACCAAACCTCCAGCTTCAATTCTGTTCAACAAACACACTGCCTCCTCCACTTTATTTTTCTTACAGAGTCCGTCTATAAATACAGTACAAGTATAAACATTAGGCTGCTGACCCATGTTAACCATTTTTCCCAACAGCTCACACGCTTCATTCAACCATCCCTGGCTGCAGAACCCATGAATTAACCCTGTAAAAGTGACCACACAAGGAACAAGGCCATTCACTATCATATAATCAATAAAACTAAAAGCCTCTGGAAGCATTTTTTTGAAGCAAATGCTCCTGAATCAGAGCATCATATGTGGCAGAACCAGGCACCCAACCTTTCTCAATCACTTGAAAATAAAAAACATTATCTAGCTGCAAATTCCCTTGTTTGCATAAGCAAATGACCATGGAATAGAAAGTAGATGAATCTGGGGAAATACCTTTGCTTGTCATTTCTGAATAGAGTTCATGAGCTTGACTGAACAGATTACAACTTACTAGTTTCCGAAGAAGGTAATTGTAATTGGGAAAATCAAGCATCAATCCATGGTGAGTAGCATAGCTTAAGGTGCTCAAGGCCTCTGCAATCATACCATATTTTTGATATCTCCAAAACATTTCGCTCACGATTCCCTGTGCTGCAGCAACATGATAGTCTTCAGGAGAGGCCTGCACATCTTGCTCAAAATAAGCAGAGGCCCTCTCTTCATCGTGGTGAAGTTCCCATATCAATTTAGCATACTGTGCCAACAATTCCCCATCATCATATTAAGCCAAAATGCCCTTGAGTAATACTCCTCTGCTTTATGAAAGTTTTTTGACTCATGCAAAAAAATGAGCATAGTTCCTAAGAAGGAGAGAATTTCCAGGATTCCCCTCGAGCATTCTCTGATAATGCTCCTCAATATCATCAGACCCAGCTCCAAATCTATCACCACAACTACCACCAGTGGAAACCCCTTTCCAAGAAGAGTTTCCGCCACTGCCTCCAATATCTGTTTGAGGATCTATGACATGCAGGCCAAGCCCCCGAGCCATGAACAATGGTGCCGCAAATATCCTCTCCTCTACTCTTTCAGCTGTGTAAATATCCTTCACTCTTCCAACAATTTCCCCCATGGCCTCATTTTCAAAGCTAAAATCTTGTAGTTGAGATTCCACCATGCCACTGTCATTATCATGTTCCAAGCGTTCATCTACTGCCTCTTCGTCATAATAGCACACAAAAGATGGGATTGACTTCAAAGAGGGTAATCTCTTGTGAGCCGATACCCTCCGAGACCAAGGTTTATTAAAAGAAGTTTGTTGAAAATCATCAAATGCGTTACCCTTGAAAAGAGTTTCAGGGCCGACCTTCGCTGGGGCAGGAGAGACTCAACTTAGGCTTCATAGATCGTTTTTCGATTGAACTTGCCTGAAGTTGGAAGATGGAATGGAATCTTTGTCTTCTTCAATGGAGCAGCTGTCCAAGCTCGAATACGTGGTAATATGCGAATTCGCATTGTGGAAAAATAACTGGTAAACTTCTGATCTGGAAATATTTCTTCATCTAATTTCCTGCCTGGAAATCTTTTCGAACGCTGATTTTACTCCTTCAAATCTGGAAAAGATTATGATCTCTAATCCTGCCTCTTCAAAACGCCAAATGGAAACTAGTTCTGAAATCTTGCTTGGAATATAGGACCGTGCCATAACACAATCTCTGATATACGATTTCTCTCCACCTCCTGAATTTAAACATCTGGAAACAATATGAATTTCTTAGCATACAATAAGAATCCCAAATGAAAAAGTCGATTCATTTCATTTTTGTATATGCGCGCCAAGTGTTCTTTAACTTTATCAATGCGTGACATATAAGAGCTCTGCTACTTGTATAACCTCCTCATGACTTGCTTTGATGCTTCTGTGCTCTGTGTAAACCATTCAATGAAACCTTTGTTTCCTGTATATGCAAAGATCAAAGATTTTTGGCTGAAGCTCCACTCCAATGGTTGGAATTGGTGAGATGCCTTTGCTGATAATAAGCTTGTCACCCTGCAGCTTAATCTTTGATGACTAGCGATCAAAAAACTTTAAACACCTGTAATCTTAACTTGGCACCTGTAGATTCGTGGACTTATAACTTAGGAACAAGACAACTCATAGGCTAGCTTTAGTATAATGACAGGTGGCTTTTGTAGCTCGATTCATGAATTTAGCTTTGGAAATTTTTATGAAAGACATACAAGGAATGACATTTATTTATATCCTTTGCATTGTAGGTTGAGAAGCTTCGAGGTAAAGCAATCTCAGGAAAAGATATTTTCGAAGGCTGAGAAGAAAAATGAGTCTTACAGAGAGATAGAGAGATATAAACGCTCTCAATTTACCAGTTCATATGGATCACTAACAGGACCTGTATGGCCTGTAAAAGACTGTAAAGCCATATTTATACCAATTTTCTGTTGTAATCCACCTTTCTCAAGCAATACTGCTACCTGATGCTTATCTGAAATGGTTTTCATGATTCCTATTTTTGATTATGCATCTAGATGAACCAGATCTCAAAACCTTCTGATTTTTGTGACTGCGCTCTAAGGTTCTCTGCATCTTTAGAAACCAACTTCGAAAGAATTGGTTGAGAGAAATTCAAATCTGGGCAAAATACAACCTTGCTGTCATGAAACAGGTTTCACCAGCTAATTTTCCTTGAATCTGCCCCTTTAGCTGGTGAAAAGGAAAGTTTTCAACAGCTAACTAGCGGGTTTCAAAACCAATAAGCTGGTGAAAACCCAGAAAAACTGCCTTGGGAAAAAATCAAATTTGTATGAATTTGCAACAAACACCTGAGAGATTGATGGATGAATTCAAGGCTGTCTGAGTAACCGCAGCATGGAGGGATGATCCAGATTGAGCCATTAAGCGTGAAAAGGGAGTCTCTTTGCCTAATTAGGAAAACTGAAAGTAATCTACTTGCTCAAAGAAAAGAGCTTATTCTTCTATCTACTCCTACTCTAACCACTGTACTACTTCCAGATCAGGTAAAATCATGCTTCCAATGAAGCCATACAAGTATCTGAATAACTAGTAAAACTTCTGATTTGGAAATGATGAATGCGGGAAAACATAGAATACTGATATACAATTTGAAAGTGCAGCATAACCAACCTTCGTTTGACAAGAGCAATTTGACATTTATGCTGCTCGAATACTCTAGATAATCAGC
The DNA here is from genome assembly GCA_009831015.1 of Picea engelmannii. Classification (NCBI taxonomy): domain Eukaryota; kingdom Viridiplantae; phylum Streptophyta; class Pinopsida; order Pinales; family Pinaceae; genus Picea; species Picea engelmannii. The sequence continues at coordinate 725,510 of ML778028.1, forward strand.
AAAAGGATCAATGACACTGTAAGGAAAAACTTCTTCCTGTTGCTTCGACTGAACATCATAAGATCTATGCATACCCTTCTTCCGAGAATAGCTGCCACTTCAACTGCATGTAAATCTGAACAGGGCTGCAAACTAATTGCATTTTTGATGATGAATGGTTTGTTGTTGTCTGCAGATCTAGGTTCAAGTACGGTGCATGCAAACTTGCTGATTTCTGTAGATGACTTTTCAATGTCAATTGCAGGAGTTTCAATATCTACGGTGGGAGTTTCTGGATGACAGTATTGTTCTTCATCAAAGACAAGTGAGTCCAACACTCCCTTGTTTTGCATAGGAAAAGGAACAATCTCCTGATCTTCCTCTTTTCTTTCAGGTGCAAATACACCATGAGAAGCCTTTTAAAATTTTGAGAACAATTCTCTTCTATAACTGATCCTTCATGCAAATCAAAGGCAACAGGTGTGACAAAGACATCTATGCAATTCTCATAATAATCATTTTGACAAACAGAAGAAAGGACTACTTCCTGTTGAACTTGCTTCTCAAATTCACCACAACAATCTTCAAAGAGGCTTTCAGCTGGAAATTCATCTTTACAAAACGAATGGAAAGCATAATGAAAACTTGCCAATGAGTGAATGGTTGAAGCTGGAAGAGACCTGCACCAATCAAGGGCTATCCCCTCTAATGAATACTTGAACAATTTAATCTTAACATCTTCATGTATGATCTGGAGCCGATGAATAAACTCATGAAAATCGAACAAGTGTTCAGCTGGCACTTCCCATTCTTCTCCTCAAAATCTGGGAAGACTGTTTTCCCATTCATCTCTACTAGGCACTGGATTAGGGAAACCAACAATACTTGAAAAATCATAGAATGCATACCTTTTTGCTAAGATCCTGTTCATGTCATACCAGTGGAGTCACCAACAATTTTCTAAATAATGGAGTCGCCACTGAATTCGTCCTTCACAGACTCACCAGATAGATGATTACAACCAAATGATGTCCAGGCTTTGTCTATCATCAAAGCTGGATCTATGTCATCTCCCAGGAAGTTGAGCTTCGATCTCCTCTCCCCGGCAACGACGACAATTTGTTATCACTCCAAGAAACTCCTTAGGGTTGTAGGCTAAGAATGCTTGGTAACTTAAGAAATTTATAATCAAAGTATGTGGATCAATGGGATAACTGGGAAGGATTAATAAAAGGA